>JAODXP020000040.1:463331-478331 GCA_027497455.2 Sardinella longiceps | reverse complement strand
CTCCCTAAACCCCTTTCCTCTTTTATTTTTGTTATTATTTTTGTTTGTTTGTTTTATTTGGTCATTTGCATATTTTTATTATTATTATTATTATTATTATTGTTATTATTACTATTTGTTTATTGTTTATTATTATTGTTATTATTATTATTATTATTATTATTATTTTAAAAGCACTTTGGATCAACTATGTTGTATGAAATGTGCTATACACTCACTAGAACTAAGAAATATGAACATATTTCTCCCATTCTAGCATCTCTACACTGGCTTCCTGTCAAAAGTCGAATTGACTTCAAAATCCTTCTCATGACTTATAAGGCACTTAATGGCTTAGCTCCTGCGTATATTACAGATTTACTTGTTCCATACCATCCAGCAAGACCTCTGAGATCTCAAAATGCTGGCCTCCTCGAAAAAGTGACCATATCTAAAACTACAATTGGGGGAAGAGCTTTTGCCTATCGAGCACCTCTTCTATGGAATTCTATTCCTCCCTACATTCGCGAAGAGGACACTCTCAATACCTTTAAGTCTAGACTTAAAACCTTCCTTTTTGACATTTCCTATAATTAGGAGTGGGCCATGACATATCACCACTCCACTTGGGCCTTCCTGGGAGGGCTACCTCTGCTGTTTTTCCAAGGCGGCCACTGACCACCCCCTTCTGGGTTGGTGAGATGCCATGTACCATACCTTAGTTATGCTGCGATAGCCTAGTGCTGCCACCTTCTGCACACTTGCCATCCTGTACAACCCTCTTTCTCCTCTCTCTCTCTCCCTCTCCACACTCTAGCTAGATTATATGACACATGTCATGAAGTGATATCCTCCTAGATTGGCCTAACCCTCTTGTTTCTGTTTCTTTTGTCTCTCTTGCCTCCTCTGCCCCGACGCACTGACTGAGTGATGAACCTCCCTGCCACCAACCCTACCCCACTACGGATGCTGACCAACCCCCCCCCCCCGGAGCCACACACCAGGACCATCCTCCCCTTTTCTCTGAGGCCCTGATGGAACTAGCCTGATGGCCCCCTGATGACCACTACTTAGATGGCGACCAACACCCAATGAACTCTGATCCCACTCCAATTACTGACTAATCCCACACTCCAACTACTGACTCCATCCCTTGGCCCTGACTGTCACACAAACTATGTGTATATCATCTCTGACTACATTCAGTATTCATACTGTTTTGTGTTAACCATGGTCAATCTATGCATCAGACTTTACGGATACTTTATTAGGCCCCAGGCAGGTAGGCTGAGTCCATGAGGCGTGGATCTGCCCAAGGTTTCTACCTACATAACAAATTATTTACAAAGCGAGGGAGTTTTTCCTTGCCCCTGATTCTCATGGATGCTTCCCGTACTGTCTGTAAAGCGCCGTGAGACAATGTACTGTATTTGTGCGCTATACAAATAAAATTGAATTGAATTGAATTGAATATATAAATAAAAGTGACTTGACTTGACTTGACTTGTACACTGTAAAACTGTATTCTACAGTATGTGTGTGTGTGTGTGTGTGTGTGTGTGTACTGTAAGGCATCATTCTACAGCTGCATGGTGTGTGTGTGTGTGTGTGTGTGTGTGTGTGTGTGTGTGTGTGTGTGTGTGTCAGTAACACATCATCTTCCCAGGCCTGATGACCATGATGACCCCCTCCCTCCTAAAGAAACCCAAACACACCAACTCCTCTCTGGTACTTACTTATGAGACCTAAAGAAAGCAGAGATGAGATCATTAATGAGGACCAATGGAGACAAACTCACACATTACATGAGGATATACACTATCAACAGATAATGCAGTCACACTGTGTGTGTGTGTGTGTGTGTGTGTGTGTGTGTGTGTGTGTGTGTGTGTGTGTGTGTGTGTGTGGGTGCATGTACTGCACTGTGTTTTTGTGTGCATGTACTGTAAAGCTGTATTCTGGAGTGTGTGTGTGTATGAGTGTGTGTGTGTGTGTGTGTGTGTGTGTGTGTGTGTGTGTGTGTGTGTGTGTGTGTGTGTGTGTGTGTGTGTGTGTATGCGTGTGTGTGTGTGTGTGTGGGTGCATGTACTGCACTGTGTTTTTGTGTGCATGTACTGTAAAGCTGTATTCTGGAGTGTGTGTGTGTATGAGTGTGTGTGTGTGTGTGTGTGTGTGTGTGTGTGTGTGTGTGTGTGCACACGTGCGTGTGAGTGTGAGTGTGTGTGTGTGTGTGTGTGCGTGTGCATGTGCGTGTGCATGTGTGTGTGTGTTCCATGATGAATGAGTGAGTCCACTGCAGACTGTCAGTACTACATCATCTTCCCAGGCCTGATGACCATGATGACCCCCTCCCTCCTAAAGAAACCCAAACACACCAACTCCTCTCTGGTACTTACTCCAGTTACCTAAAGAAACCAAAAGCAGAGATGAGATCATTAATGAGGACCAATGGAGACAAACTCACACATTATATGAGGACATACAATATCAACAGATAATGCAGTCACACTGTGTGTGTGTGTGTGTGTGTGTGTGTGTGTGTGTGTGTGATGTGTGTGTGTGTGTGTGTGTGTGCGCGCGCACGCTAGTGTAACAGATGCCAATTAGCTCGACTAATCAAGGACCACCATCCCAAAAACGTTTTTCAAGGACCACCTTCACGCCCCCTCTCCAAGTAACATGCTGCTACCCAAACCAAATCAGCGGGCTTGCATATTATGCATAAGCATCACTAAATAGACATTTTACAATGCAGAAGTCTTATGGTCAAGAGTCATATGTGATGCATAACTTAACAAAAGCCCAGAGATCTGTATGTGCTCAACTTAGATCTGATACTTTACCTCTAGCTTTAGAAACTGGACGATTCCATTCAATTCCAGAGGAGGAACGAAAATGCTCCTTGTATGATTTAAATGAGGTTGAAAATTAAATGCGTTTTTTGTTTTACTGTCCCCTGTATGACAATTTAAGAGCTAGATTGTTTGCTAAGGTCCTTGATGTTTGTCCAGATTTATTTTACAAGGATGATGATGAAAAATTATTATATTTGTTTGAGTGTCATGTATTTCAGTTAGCACAATATGTGCAGAATGCTTGGCTCTTGCGAAAGAGAACACTTTATGTTTGATTTAGAATGCTGTTCTCTGTAAACATCTTTAAATGTTTGTTTGTGTCTTATAAGCCCATGTGGGCTGGGCACCATTTGGTGTATTACACAAGATAACAAAAAAAAAAAAAAATCCTACTACTATAAGCACCTAAAAAACAGATAGCCTAAAGTTTTTAATATAAATTACAGGCCACCTCATAAAATTCAGTGAACAACTCTGCTTTAGAGATCGACCGATATAAGTTTTTTCATGACCGATACCGATGCCAATACATGGAAGTCAGGGTCAGCCGATGGCCGATACATGCTGCTGATTTTTTGGCGGTCCGCGATAATATCTGATAATATCTGATAATATCTAAAACTGGTAAAACTGTATTGCTTTTAAAATTTAGTGGTGTTTATCAACATCTATAGGAATTATTTTTTTTGCAATAAATCTAAATTGTAGAGATGCATCATGGTCATTAAAATGATTACAAATGGGATTTTAAAATTGTATTTATTTATTTTTCTCACACCGTCTCTTTGGCAGCCCTCAGTTCAGTGTTGGGTCCCTAAATTGGCCCTCACTCATCATAACTTTGAGAACCCCTGGTTTAAAACGCATATAAAAAAATCTTTTGTTATCTTAACTCGAGGTTAGTGATGTTTCTCACTCTGTTCGTAGAATTCGGCCGGCACAGATCTGTGTCGGTGAAAACGAAACTGAGGAACGAAATGAAATGAGCGGAGCCAGTAGGCGTCATTCGCCTGCCTGACAGTAGCTGGAGACGGACATCTCAAGCTCACAGCTTTGCCGTTGTCATCTTGACCCTTTATATTTTACTTAACCTATTTGTGAAAATTAAACATAATGCCTTATTGTGAAGTATGACAGATATGAGAAAATCAACACAGAGATTTTCCTATGTAACGTGTGAATCTTGGGACAGGAAATGCCATTTATCCTTTTGCACAGCAGGTGTCACTAGTGAGAACAATTTGGCTTCAAGAAATTAATCTTTTGGCGAACCTTGTGCTATAGAGAGCCTCATTATTTCAAGAGGCCTCATTTTCATTATGGTTTTCATAGGTGTTCAGTATGATCAGCAGGGGTTAAAGTGTGTGGGGGGACGCAGTACCGGCACCTCAGATAAATGAAAAATTCTATTCTTCTCCTATACATTTTTCTTTGTTTGTGCAGACACAAAATATGAGAGTTCCCCCTCCTGCCAAATCCCACTTTAACCACTGATGATCAGATTTAATAAAACGAGTGAATTGCCTGTGTAGCAAAGGCTTTTTTGAGGTCAGTCGGACAAACGGTTGTAGAGTTATGCGTGGAACACACAGACAGACAGACAGACAGACACACACACAGACAGACGTTCCTTGCATTATTAGATAGACGAATGGCAGCATTAAACTCTTTCCAGCAGAGAAACACAGACTTACTTCTGATCTTCAACTCAACTCTTCCCTCCGCCATGTCTCCACTGAAGACCTGGCAGGTGTAAACTCCTTCATCATCTCCCCTTCTGAACCCCCTCAGCCTGAGAGACACGCCTCCTCTCTTTAGCTTTGGGGGGTCCACACTTACTCTGTCCTCATAGCCCCTCCCCTCTATCACATGACCATTCTTATACAGGTAGATACAGGCTGTCCCCTTAAACCATCTGATCTCCATGGCAACAGCACTGGTGGCAGGCAACAGGTGACAGTGCAGTGTGACATCATCACCATTATCACACCTCACGGTAAGATCAGGGATGACCAGTTTTAAACCTGTAGGGGGAAACAGAGCAGAATGACATATACAACCGAATTCCAAAATAGTTGGGACACTTTATAAATTGTGAATAAAAACAGAATGCAGTGACGTGGAAGTTTCAAATTTCAATATTTTACTCAGAATACAACATTGATCACATATCAAATGTTGAAACTGAGGAAATGTATCATTTTAAGGGGAAAATCAGTTGATTTTCAATTTCATGGCATCTACACATCCCAAAATAGTTGGGACGAGGCCACATTTACCACTGTGTGGCATCCACTCTTCCTTTTAAAACAGTCTGCAAACGTCTGGGGACTGTGGAGAGAAGTTGTGGAGAGAATGTTGTCCCATTCTTGTCTAATACAGGCTTCTAGATGCTCAACTGTCTTAGGTCCTCTTTGTCATGTATTCCTATGTATGATGCACCAAAAGCTTTGTATGGGTG
This sequence comes from Sardinella longiceps, assembly GCA_027497455.2. Lineage (NCBI taxonomy): Eukaryota > Metazoa > Chordata > Actinopteri > Clupeiformes > Clupeidae > Sardinella > Sardinella longiceps. The sequence goes on along the minus strand of JAODXP020000040.1, from coordinate 473,036 downwards.
AAAGATCTGGACAGCAGACTTGATGGTGCCTTTCCAGATGCGTAAGCTGGCCATGCCACACACACTCATGCATCTCCATACCATCAGAGATGCAGCCTTCTGAAATGAGCGCTAACAATAAGCAATAACAACTTGGGTTGTCCTTGTCCGGATGGTATGGCATCCCAGTTTTCTGAAAAGAACTTTGAATTTTGATTCGTCTGACCACTGAACAGTTTTCCACTTTGTCACAGTCCATTTTAAATGAGCCTTGGCCCAGAGAAAACGCCTGTGCTTCTGGATCATGTTTAGGAATGGCTTCTTTTTTGACCTATAGAGTTTTAGCTGGCTATGGCGAATGACACAGTGGATTGTGTTCACTGACAATGTTTTCTGGAAGTAGTCCTAAGGCCAGTATGTGATATCCATTACATTAGCATTCCTGTATGTGATGCAGTGCCATCTAAGGACCCAATGATAATGGGCATCCAGTATGGTTTTCCGGCCTTGACCCTAATGCACAGAGATTGTTCCAGATTCTCTGAATCTTTGGATGATGATATGCACTGTAGATGATTATACCTTCAAACTCTTTGCAATTTTTGTCTGAGAAACTCCTTTGTGATCTCGGACCACTACTTCTTGCTGCACCATTTGGGGAACTGGTGATCCTCTGCCCATCTTGACTTCTGAGAGTCAATGCCACTCTCGGAGGCTCTTTTCATACCAAATCATGTTGCCAATTTACCAAATAAGTTGCAATTGGGTCCTCAACTTTCCCTCATATGAAAATGTTACTTTTCTGGCCTCTTATTGCTACCCGTCCCAACTATTTTGGGATGTGTAGCTCTCATAAAATCCAAAATGAGCCAATATTCGGCATAACATTTCAAAAAGTCTCACTTTCAACATTTGCCATGTTATCTATATTCTATTGTGAATAATATATATGTTTATGAGATTTGTAAATGATTGGATTCCATTTTTATTAACAATTTATAAAGTGTCCCAACTTTTTTGGAATTCGGTTGTACATACTCTCTCTCTCTCTCTCTCTCTCTCTCACACAACACACACACACACACACACACACACACACACACACACACACACACACACACCTTAGGGAATAGTTGTGTGTGATGCTTTATCATGATAGTTAAAGGGCAACTTCTGTCAATTTCAACAAAAGCTCTATTTATCAAGCTACACGAGACTAGCCAATACAGAAGATGCAAGACATTTTGGTCCAACTATAAGTTTGCTTGAGCACATCATTAGCACTAACAACTAACCCATGGAGACAGAATTTTATGTTAACATGCTCCAAATGATCAACAAACATCGTTTTAACCACTACAGTATTGTGTTGTAATGTGTCTGGTGATGGTACACAGCTTTTGGGGTGACATTTGGAAAATTTTAAGATGTTAATATTCTGCCCCCATGAGTTGTAAGTGCAGATTCTCTGTTCAAAGAAATTTGGTTGGACCAAAATGTCTTGCATCTTCAGTATTGGCCAGTAGGGATGTCCAAATATAGGATCGGCCGCCGATATGAGCAAAAAATGGATATTGGTATTGAATCGGCATGCACGGAAAAAATCTGATCCAGACTCACAATCCGTTTTTTTCTTTTTACCAAAATACAGTCCGCATTTCTCAGCACGCCTTCCAGCTTGCTTGCTTGTGTGATAGACACTTGTTTGCCAGGACAGCTCATACAGTCATCCCAAATGGTAGGCTAGAGTTGACTGTTTGGGGAAGATTGTATGTTCTACAAGACCAAATTCAGTTCTGAACTGAAATGACTATACTCTGATGTGATGGCAAGCTAATATCAGCCTATTCGATGTGTTAGCTTAGCCTACTCACCAAGAATAGCCTACATGTATACCCATACTGCCCAGTTCTGTGTGCTTGAACAATAATTTAATAATTATTAGCTGATGGAGTTATTCATGTAAGTCATGTTGTCTGTGCATAATGATGCTTCTGTTAAAATACATTATGTGGAGAAATTATTTGAGGTGATGCCTCAAATATCAGTGCATGTTTGAGTGCAGTAAGAATGACACATTTGAGACTAGTGGCAGGTCAGCTGACTTTCTCTTTCTCAGCACTCGCTCTTCAAACTCCGCAGTCACACTAGCGACTTGAGCGAAGTGACTGGTTTCTATTCATTTTCAACAAAAGCAAACTTTGAGCAAGTGACCAGCAACAAGTCGCCCAGTGGGTGGGCCCAGGATAGAAGTGGAGTCTCTTCTATGCAAATGTGGAGCGGTGCGACTCGGCGATAGGCAAGGCTAGTGAAGCCATGCGTGACGAGGTACTCTGAAACAGAACTATCTCAAAATTTAAAAATGGCGGGGCTAACTACAATGGTCACAAGTTTGGCCATAAACGGAAAAGTTTGGGATCTATGACTTTATATTTTAAAAATCGAGGTGAGAAAAGTTACTTATTAAATCGGAAAATACTGGTTATATACCCAGAAAATACATCTGTATTGATATAGGATGTTTCTACCAAGTACCTAAGTTAGCAACATGCTACCAACAAATCACAGCCCTGTTTACGCATCCTCTGCAACAGCTTGGCGACCAGGCTACCTGAGAAGCTTGGATTTGTAGCTAGTGTGACTGTAGGGTAAAACTGTAGCCCTGGGCCTCATTAGTGTCACATGCAGGAATACTTATTCAAGAAATCCTCTGTGAATTATCATTGCTTGCTCAGAAGTTAAACCACAACTCCTCCATGAATTGTACATGTCAGTACACAACATATTCCTCTGTGTTAACATACTTCTGGAGTCTCTCTGTGTGTGGCTGATCTGCACATGACTGCAAGAGATTTCTGTACAGTGTGTTTGCAGGTGTGTGTGTGTTTGTGTGTGTACACAACTGTAAATGAGAGTTCTATGCAGTGTTTGCAGACGTGTGTCTATGTGTGTGTACATTACTGTAGAGTTCTATGCACAGTGTTTACAGACGTGTGTTTGTTTGTGTGTGTGTGTGTGTGTGTGTGTGTGTGTGTGTGTGTATGCAGGGGCGTAACTGTCACAGGTTCAGCGGGTGCGGCTGCACCAGGGCCCGTGTCCTTCCGGGGCCCTGTTGTTGGTGACCGCTAGGAATATATAGGTGTAATTCAACCTGAATCTCACCTCATGATGACACCTGAGATATTATCCAACTTAATAGGGCAATGTAAGCAATATGCAAATGTGTTTAAATTATTATCAACATAGTGACAATAATCAGCGAAGTGAACAACAATGTGTATTTTGGTAGTCTAATTTGCTTTACTGGGGATTGTGGGATTCATATTCTTCTTCTCTGACATTCTTGGGCATTGTGCTAGGGGACCACCTTGATAATCTTGCTTGAGCAGCATGGGACAAGAGAGACTCATCACAAAAATTTATGCATTTAGCAGAGGCTTTTATCCAAAGCAACTTGCATAAACAATCAAGCTAAAAAAACAATTAAATACTTTTCTATTTGCTAACCGGAGTGAGGTGGGTGGGGAGGAGGGTGATCTTGTGCGTAGTAAATACATTTGTCATTTATGTGTGAGTCCGTTTTGACGTTTAATGCAGATGATGAATCACCCTTAATGTGTAATGCATGTAAGCTACTAGAGTTAGGCTAACACATAGGTCTACCTATTTTTTTATTTTTTTATTTTTTTTTTTTGGGGGGGGGGGCCGCAATGTATAGTCACACCTGGGCCTGTGATAGATTTGTTACGCCACTGTGTGTATGTGTGAAGGCTTACATGTCTGTATGGGAATTCTATGCAGTGTGTTTGTGCGGATGCCAACTAGCTCGGCTATCTGGCGGCAGTAACCTATGTGTAAATCCTCAGAACCCAATCTCCTTCAAGAACACTTCTAACTGCTGAGTTAGAAGCCTGGGTTTTTAGCACAGTGAGTAGAGCGTTTGACTCCCATGCCGTGGGTTTGTTGTAGCTGACATGGTGGCGGGTTCGAGACCCATGTGCGGTGCGGATCGCTACCGGTTACATTTGCAGACGTGTATCTATGTGTCTTTATCTTTGGCTTTAGCAAAAGGGGGCGGGGTCTACCTATGTGCTGGTGCTACAGTACTCGGACACACAACAGAGAACTATGAAAGGTAAATGGCTCAATCAATGTATGTACAAAACATAATGTAGCGAAGGGAGAGAACAGTGACCCTACCCGGTCTCGAACCTGGGTCTCGGGGTGCTAAGTGTGCAACTTGACCGCAATGCCAAAGAGCAAGGCTCGTTGATATGGCAGTCAGAGCGCATACTCAACCGTTGTAATGGTATTCCGTCACACATAACAAGCCCCCATGTCAGTTGGTCAAACCACAGATACTCACACATTCACACAAACACACACTTATCTTTATCATAAAAGTGCTCCAGACACTGTATGTCTTACCTCTATCTGTATCCCCAGCTGCCATTTTGTCTTCCTGAAACACAGACGTTTACATGCACTTGTTAACTCAAGCTTCTCAACCTGACTCTTGCCCTAGACCATGTCCAATACGGCTGGATGTTCATACTGGTATCCCTTCTGCTTATCTTTTCTTCTCATGCACGTAGTTTGGTAGTGTGTGTTGAGTGGGCTATGAGTGTTCAGCTCAGTTCCATTTCTAAATAGGCATTTGAATAGTTATATTTCAGAATGACTACTAAGACAGTAATTCAGTGTAGGCTTAAAAGTAACAGATGCCAGTAACTGTGTGGGGGGAAAGTAAGGATGATCTGATATCACCAAGTAATTAAGAGTCCGGGATCAATGTCAAACTTGTTGCCCTGGATGAATTAGGGTTAAGGTTAAGGTACATTGATCCAGGGCAAACGTTTGACGTTGATCCTGGACTCTTAAATACTTGGTGATATCAGATCTTGCGGAAAGTTAGTAGAGTAAAATGATGATGGCAAAATGAGAGCCTGGGCTTCTCATAAGACTGGGAAACACACTGGTCTCCACTCTCAGTCCAAAGCTGCTGTGAGGTAGTGTGGGCTCAACCCCGGGCCAGCACTGCATGACATGAGCTTGATGACATAAGTTTAACGTAGGCTACTGAGGGGCTGTTGATGGCTACACTTGCTTCTATCTAGTCCGGTTCTTGACACATCCAGTAGCCGCCTAGACCAGCTTGTCCTGTTTCTAACTCATTGCCGACACGCAAGATTATCTTGATCAATAGGCTATTCATCACAACTATGTAACGTTAGGCAGGCCTAACTAATTATTTTGGAACAAATTCAGAATGTAGATTTACCATTGCGTTCATTTAAAATTCCCTTAATGACGTCTGCATTTGTAGCCTAATTCAATAAACAACTGTAGCCTAAAAGCCTTGGAGACTTGGAATGAATTTTAACAATAAAGTTATTGTAGCGTTACCGTGTTCGTCGTCTCGAAGTGGAGGTGAGATTTCACTTTCGATTTCACGTAAGGTTAGTCGTTCTCATGCTGCTCTCTCCTGATGTCAACTTCACATCCAATGGGCTAATTATCCGATAACAAAAACGCGGTAACATACCAACTAATGAAATGAATGATCGTTTGGTTAAATACCAACTTCGAAGAATAAAGGAACTAAGTCAGCCCGAGTTGAGATCAAGGGAACAGGCTTCTGCGCCTGCGTGCGCACCAGGGTGACGTTCTTGTCGCACCTGATTGCCTGTTTGAACAGGTAGGCTACGAGCAGGGGGTCAAGAACGCGCAGATTAGCGGCAGCACTTTAGCATCGCCATGTTTAGGTACGGAGTCACAATCCGAACCATCATGCTGGGCACAAGCACTCATGCACTTACAAGTTGGTGGGCGGTTACATGCGAAATGTTGTTTCTCCGGGGAGAGTAAAAGCAATATTTAATGATCTCTGTTTAGTCTTTGCTTATTTCTTGAGGAACTTGTTAAAAAAAAGTGTACCGTCATGAATGTTATAAAACTTCAGGTACGTTCTCGACAGAACTTTCTTACTCGTGTTGTATGGCAAACAAACTAGGTGCATTATCACCACCGTCTGGACTGAAGGACTACTGTTTGGACTACCAACTTTGGAACTTTGCGCATGGGCAGCATGGGCATGGCCTGGCCTGTTACCTCCAGTGTTCACAATGGCGTTGACTGTCAATTCACCGCATTTACTAGCCTAGCCTCGGCCATTCAGTTCTATGGAGGGCGGGACTTAGTCGTTGTCTCCAGTTTATGTATAACCTCCTTGACGAGCGCTCATTCATGTGAAAGAGGGCAGGTGTGACCTTTTGAGGACTGAGGGCATGAGCTTAGAGAGCATGAGTGACATTTAGGTCAAAATTTACTGCTTTAAATAAAGCTTAAATTAAAGCTTTAATTTAGGGCATACATTAGGCCTAGTATAGTTAGGGCAACTGTATTTGACACAAAGATACATTTATGAAGTAGCCTATTGTGTCATCAGACAGGTGAAATCAGTAGACCTACAGAAAGTAGATCTCTAGTAAAGTTGGTAAAATGTCACTTGCGCCTTTTAGGTGCTCACTGCTCAGCCCTCGATATTTTGTCAATATTTGCTGTAAAAAAGGGAAAACTTGACTGACTTCTGGGGCCAGTTTATCGGATGCAAGCAGAGGCTTGTTGTTTCAACACTTCATCTCTTCTCATAATAATTATTTCCCTCCTTCCCCTTGCTGTGTGGGTCTGTCATTGGTCGGTTCTGTCTGTGGGCACTGGGCCCCACCATGCAATCTCCTCATGCGCTCCTCCTCACACACTCACGCCTCTGCCTGGGAGCACACAACCAGAGAGGATTCAAGCGGAGCGAGAGGTGTCAACGCTGGTTCAGTTCCTGGTTCTATTTTTGCAAGGGGAGGGGGGAAAATCCCCCTTTATGCAGACTTAAAGAATGTTTTCTTATTGTGATGTAATGATTTATGCAGACTTAAAGAATCTTTCTTATTGTGATGTAATGCATTTATGCAGACACGAAGTATTCCAGTTTGCTCCCATTGAAATGTATTATGATGCCTTATCTTGCTCAGTATTCCATGATCTTTGACACAACATGCCTTAGAGCCCGTTCACACTGACACGCTTTTTTCACCTCCAGGCGCTCGATTTCAATTGTTTCCCTATGGAACGATGCGACTTGACCGTTGCTACGCGCCTCGCGTAAAAAAAAGCGCAAGTAAAAACGCAAGCGACTAAAAAACGCAAGCGCTCAAAGTTGAAAATAGTTTAACTTTTGAGGTCGCGTTTTCTTCAACAATGGGCCAGTTGCCTAGCTGCCAGTCATAGCTAAGTCGGGGAGTTAGCGGTTTAGCCAAATCTAGCTGTCATAGCAACAAGACGTACATTTATCATTTTCGACCTCGCATGTTTTTGTCGCTCATTTTTCAGAATACTCGCGTTTTACAAGCGGAAAAGCGTGTTCAGTGTGAAACCCCCCTTACTCTCTTTCAAAATACACTACACACTTTAGATTGCTCATCATAATTCCACCAATAACAAAAACCACAAAACAGACTAGGGTAAGGCAGGTGTCTGACGGGATGCCTCTCTTCTTTTAATACATACATTCAAGAGGAGGCTTATAGGTGTACATAGGATAGGTGTGTTGTGCAGGGGGGAATCCGGGCAGATTTTCTCTCTGCTTGACCACTTATTTTAATACAAAACAGTAGAGAAAACGCACAAAGTAATCATATTACACTCAGACTGAGTAGGGGGTTGGGTCCCTGGAGTGTGGTCGTGCTGCTCATTTTTAGTGATTTAGACTAGACATGCTTTGCAAACACTGCCAGACCCTACCCTCACCTCATAGTTGTTGATAAACATGCTACACACAACATAGTATTTGTCACATTAAGACAGACAAGGACCCAAACTCACAGCCTTAAAGGAAGACACCCTCTTACCTAGAGAAAATATGTGGGTAAAAGCATTTTGCTCTCAGTGTGTTTTTGTGTTTATTTAACAGGACAGAACAGAATACAGAATATAGACTTACTTGACTTTAGTTATGAGACCACCAACAAGAGACACACAAAAGACTGAGCAGATATAGGCAAACCAATTAACATGCAGACAAGAACTGGAAGACACCAACGAGACAGTAATAGAAAACAAGTGAACAGATAAGGAGGGAAAATGATGAGAAAGGAATCACCGACCAAATAAGGACAAAGGACGAAGACTCCAGTTTAAGGGCTGCCCACTGCTCTGCACGTGTGAAAACTCTAAAGCTCACACCCCCTTTACACTAACTCCATTTCACCAGTAGATGGCAGTAGAGCATGATGGATTCATTCTGTGTTGGTTTCTCCTGACAAACCTGAGATTTTGGAGGAAAAGTGAAAAAATGTCATTTCCACAACCGTCATTTCCACTACCGCCTCCATGGTTTATATTAATATAATTCTATATTATTCATGAAAAATCTATATTATTCATGAAAAATCATTGGAGCCAACTTCATGCCAGGTATCTAGTAGTATGAAAACAAAATATACCAATAATATTTGAATTCAAAAATTTACATTCTCTAAAAATGTCCAGGTCAAAATGTACCATAGTTGGAGAATTACCTACTTATTAATATAGAATTATATTAATATAAACCATGGAGGCGGTAGTGGAAATGATGGTTGTGGAAATGACATTTTTTCACTTTTCCTCCAAAATCTCAGGTCTGCTTAGCCTACTAGCTTTGGTTTTGAAATTGGCATTAGATGACACTAATTGCAACTAATAAACTTTTAAAAATTTATTTATTTATTTTTCCTCATCAGATATGAGTTTGGAAATGACGCACAAAAAGTATCCACTAGTTTTTGCTACTATTTACCTTCATATATCTTCTTTTTATTAACCCCTGTTAGGGAGAACTCTTTCACTCATCCATGTGGTTCCCTTTGGATGCTGATGCTATGGTTACTGAGTAAACAAATCTAAAGGAATAAGCCTGGGAATGTATTTCATACAGGGTGATGGAAATGACGGCCAACCCAAGGGTACAAGCGTTCAACATTTGAAAAATATGACAAATTGAGAACAAATGTTTTTTAAAATGATATATTTCATTGAAATAGATAGTAGTGAACATGTTAAGCATGAATTTGACATTATTTCATCATTAACTTTAAGGTCAAAGACCCAAAGTCTGGCCTAGGGACAGAGGTAGCCTGATTGCCATCGACTTTCAAAGCTCTACGAGACTTTGGTCTGACCAAGAGCCCGTATAACAATGTTTCTCAAAACGCATGGTTGACCCGCCTCCCTGAAATGCCTCGGTTTGCTACTGGTCGATGTTAGAAAATGCTGTGCCGAAGCCAAACCAATCATACCACTCTTTCCTCTGACGTATGTGACGCGAAGGGAATTGCTTGAACAGGACTGAGAGCTGTTGGAGCTGCTCAAAGTTGATTGGTTCTCGAAAAAGTGGGTGGAGATCCCGCTGTAGCGGGATCAGGGAATGTACTTGAATGAGGTCGTGGCCCTGCTGTGTGTAGCTGAGCCGAAGGCTTTGCGTCACCAGTAGGGCGGAGCCCGGCTAGGACAGAGGCAAAACGGCTAAAAATACATATAAAATGCCTCCCATTTTATAGAAAACATCATAGTTGAATCATGATTATTTTTGCCCAAGTTCCCCTCAATGGGTAGTAAGAAAAATTGTAGAAATTTGTTCTGGTTTTTAAAATATCTGCCAGGGACAAGAAATGCACCATATGGAGAATCGCC
>JAODXP020000040.1:440752-454450 GCA_027497455.2 Sardinella longiceps | reverse complement strand
GACGGTTATTATAAAGTGCTATCCTAAAGGGGGCTGTGTCTACATGTGTGCAGAGAATTAGGAAAGGTGAATGACTCAATCAATGTATGTATGGAACATAGCAAGCCCTTTAGATTGGGTTGGTGTAAACCACACACACACACACACACTTTCTCTCTCACAAAAGTGCTCCAGATGTCTCTTACCTCTATTTGGACTCCCAGCTGCCATTGTGTCTTCCTGAAACAGACGCAGTCAGGACGTTTACATGCACAGGTCAAAGTTCAAGCCTCTCAATCACTTTTATACTTGTCTTTACACACACACACGTTAATGATTAAACTTCTACAGGAGATGAGTGGACTTCATTTTCTTTCTTAAGACCATGTCCAAAACAGCTAGGTGTCCATAGGCTATATTCCCCTTTCTGCTTATCTTACTTTCTCATGCATGTCACACGTCTCTCCATTCACCCAGTGCTTCGTCCTCCCATGTAGCTTGTGTTTGGTTTAATTAAATCACACAATAAAATATTCACTTTGTGAGAATGACATAACATAATGTGTTTTCCTCCAAAAAACGAAGTAGGCTATCTTAGATAAAACATAGTCTTGTACAGCATTACTTTCCAAAGATATCAGGTAAACAAATTTTACAGACACATATGCATCTAGTTTTATGATGGCATGAACTCTTTATTAAAAATGAGGCCCAGAACAGCCATATTTGAGGCCACATGGAACATCTACCACTGACCATCAATGGTTCTGCTGTAGCCGGTGGTGGTCCACACCACACCACACACAGGTCTCGAACCCGCCACCCCGGCAGCTACAATCAACCCATGGCATGGAAGTCGAGTCGAATTGTGAGCAAAGCAAGTCATCACACTCACAATTTGTTCGACCTCCTGCCCTCTGGGAAGAGGTAGAGAATCCTGTCCTCCCACACCACCAGACTCACCAACAGCTTCATACATCAGGCTGTCAGGATGTTGAACTTAGTCTCCTCAAATCCCAGCTAGGCCTGTACGACACCCTGGACTTTAACCTTGAACTAACACAAAAGACTGCCTTTCACTATCATGCTGCTATTACATTACTTGCCCATACCTGCACTACCATGCCACTTGCACACTTAGGTAAAACAGAAATACCTAAACTGCACCTTTACTCCTGCCCATAGACTGAGCATGTGTGTGATTTGTGTGACACATTTCCAATTTGATATATAGGGAACCAAAGTCATGCTAACTTCCCATTAGCATACGGGACCTATGGAAAAAAAAGTGAATGGACAAATACACGTGACTTTTTGGTCCACTTTGATTTACAACTGGAGTTGCACATATGTTGCATGTGAATTTAAATGATAACCATTCATGCCAATCAAGACTATGTTTATTGTTTTATGTAACGTAACTTTTGAAGTTCGTCTACAATCAATTTATTTTTTACGTTTGTGAAGCTCAAAATGTAATGTAAGTTTAAACATTATAAACATTATATGTGAAACCCACGACGCATACCAAAGCGGACTATTTGCACTATTTTTAGAATCTCAGGATTTGACTGTCTGCACTTTTCCATTCACAGTCATTTTACACACTGTGCTTTTTTTTTGTATGTACAGTATATAGAGATATATACTTTTTTGGTCTCCACCTACTATGCAACCACTTGCTTACTTATGTAATTATTTATAGTTTGTCTACCTGAATGTAGAGTATACTGTATGTCTTGTCTACCTGAATGTAGAGTATACTGTATGTCTTGTCTAGCTGAATGTAGAGTATACTGTATGTCTTATCCACCTGAATGTAGAGTATACTGTATGTCTTGTCTACCTGAATGTAGAGTATACTGTATGTCTTGTCTGAATGTAGAGTATACTGTATGTCTTATCCACCTGAATGTAGAGTATACTGTATGTCTTATCTAGCGAATGTTGAGTACTGTATGTCTGGAATGTAGTATACTGTATGTCTTGTCTACCTGAATGTAGAGTATACTGTATGTCTTGTCTAGCTGAATGTAGAGTATACTGTATGTCTTGTCTAGCTGAATGTAGAGTATACTGTATGTCTTGTCTAGCTGAATGTAGAGTATACTGTATGTCTTGTCTACCTGAATGTCAGAAATGTATTGTGGACACCGTGAGGATAGATAGAAACACAATTTTGATTATTTTTGTATGTCTGGTACATGTGAAAGAATTCACAATAAAACTGATAATACTTTAATACTTTAATAAAACTTTGACTTATGATTTTCAATTCCAGCTTGCTGTCATCAAAAGACTGAAATGTTTGATCCACAAGCATCAAGAGCCATGAAGGAGTAAACACATCCCCAGCAAACACGCATGGTCCCCCCCCCTGGTAGTGTTGGCTACCCTTTCTATGTTATCTGCTTGAACAAATCCAGGTGTAAGAATCCTGTGTTTATTCTTCCAGCACTCTGAAGCCTTGAAATCCAATGCCAATGCACTACCTACAGTAAATTCATGACTGTATTTATGCCTGTGTGTTTGTCTTACATAGGCAATTTATGTTTCCTACCAATACCAGTAATCATGCTTGCATCCACACAGAGAGCCAGAGAGATACAGTACAGTGACATGATACTTTACACACATTCTGGACAGGATTTTACAGACCTCAGGAAGATTAGCTGTTATGGCACAAGCTAATGGGGATTCTCTGGAGGTCTGATTTAATATAACACACACACACACACACACACACACACACACACACACACACACACACACACACACACACACAAACAAAACACACAGAGAGGCGCCTTACATGAGTAGCTTCTTCACTTGAATCACCACTTATGTCACAAAACTCAAACATGGACACATGAGAGCAACTATTTATCAATTTAACAACATATACAGTAACACAGATTTGACAGTGAACTCCCATTCTATAATCAATCACATATGCTAGATATGCATATGCACATACTACTTATTGTACCCTTACACATAATCAATTCAAGTACAATCAATCTATCCAATTTATAAAATAAATACTGTACAAAGTTTACTGTCTGTAAAATAGACAGATAATACCTATCATCACGTGATACACTGATGCCCATATTTAGGAATCATTCATATATGGATAATTTAGTTCTCTTCTCATAGACCTTGAAACTGATCATCCCATATTCTCTCTGTGCATTCTTCTTGTTTTGGGTTTTATCTGAAACTGTTTCTGTCCTGTAGAGAGACTCATATGTTCAGGTTTCTGATATCTGAAACTGCTTCTGTCCTGTAGAGACTCATATGTTCAGGTTTCTGATATTTCACTGTTTCTTCTCAAGATATAATGCAGCAGCGATCACAGCATCCTTCTGAGGAATCTGGATCACTTCTCTCTGTTGGTGGACACACACACACACACACACACACACACACACACACACACACACATAATGTTATAAAGTCATCAGCAGTACAAGGGCATACTGTAGATGTCAAAGTTTAGAGTGCAAAGCTAAATTAGAAATAAGATAATTAAGATAATTATTACTGACACATGGTTATTATCATAACTAGACCTGAGGACCTAAATGAATAAAAAGGGCTGCAACTATCGAATATTTTCAGCAATTAGCAAATTCTGTTTTCTGACATAAACATTGACATTTAAGAAAACACTCAACTGTATAACACACAACTTCATACAAATTTATTTTTAAAATACTTAATTAATTAAGCCAATATTATTTGCAAAATAATTATTTGAGCCACTCAAGTGATCATTTCAACTATTACTGGCTTAACGCACAACACTGTGTGTGTGTGTGTGTGTGTGTGTGTCTGATGTGTACTAACCTATGAGAGGCTCCTCCATACTGTCTCTACTCCTGCCTCTGGGAGGATCTGGATCTGGGAGTCCTGAACAAAGAGACACAATTACAATCCCATTGAGGTACAGACGGAGGAGAGTTTGACACTGTGACCAGTTCTGAGTTTGATACTGAACAGCACTGAGTTTAACTCTGTGGCCAGTTCTGAGTTTGATACTGAACAGCGCTGAGTTTAACTCTGTGGACAGTTCTGAGTTTGATACTGAACAGCACTGCGTTTAACTCTGTGGCCAGTTCTGAGTTTGACACTGAACAGCACTGAGTTTAACTCTGTGACCAGTTCTGAGTTTGACACTGAGCTAGGTGGTAAGTTGCTATCTGCACAATTACTGTTCAAAGCCTTGCTTTAAATGTTGGAACAATTATAATACTATTTACAAAGTGTGGGGCTACTTCGAGCCTTCCTATTTAAAACAGCAATATGGCCACTAACACCTTGGGGTTATTTTGACTCTTTCTAAACACTTAGCTCTATGAACAAGGAAGCTACAACTAGCAAGCGCTCCTCATCACACTAGACCTCTCCTTTAAGACATATAGGGCCAGATTACTCCAGATTATTCCAGATTACTCCACTCATACTCACCCCGACCATCTCTGTGTCTCTCCTCCAGCTGTCTGTCTCTCTCCTCCAGTCGTTTATCTCGTTCACTCAGCTGTCGGTTTCTTTCCTCCAGCTGTCTGTCTCTCTCTTCCATCCGTTTATCACGTTCACTCAGCTGTCTGTCTCTCTCTTCCAGTCGTTTATCTCGTTCACTCAGCTGTCTGTCTCTCTCCTCCAGCTGTCTGTCTCTCTCTTCCAGCTGTCTGTCTCTGCTCTCACTCAGCTGTCTGTCTCTCTCCTCCAGCTGTCTGTCTATCTCCTCCCTTTGGTCCTGTAGTTGGGTTCTTAAGTCCTGCAGTTTCTTTTCCAACTGCATCACCCTCGGTTCCATCCCAGCAGGAGATACTTGGGGACTTTCTCCACCCACTGAGAACACACACACACACACATGCCATTAGAAATTCTGAGGATTGTGCAGTCCTCCATTGTCGACTTACAGCATTCTGTATGACTTTTAGGTTAACCCATACACACAGCACCAGACACAGCGACACAATGTGAATGTATTGGTGCACAAGATCATGAATTCCTCCACCACTTTTATTTTCTAAGCCACTTCCTCCAGGATTTAGTCTGGCTTCGAAGTCTAAGTGTTAATCCTCACGCCTCAGGGCTAGACTGTGACATGCTGCCTCGCTGACTTCACCATATATAGAAGAAGGTATCAAGGCAGCTGCTAAAAGCTTAGTTTTGAACGACCAAGCAAGGCAGCAATTTAGAACACCATCTTCTCTTTATTTATACTTGTCTAAGCACCGTTTCCAAGATATCGAATACATCTATGCTTCCTTCAAAATTGGGCAAAACGAAGGTACCTTCAACCTTCGAAGGTCTGATTTTATGCATTTATTCATTTCAGACATGCCTTGATGCCTCGCTGCCACCAAATGCTTCCTTCAAAGGCAGCATATTTCCCATTTCAGATGCAGCCCAATACTCCTACTACAAATACTCATACTATGTCCATAACAACAATTATGGTTGGAGAACATGAGGGATTCAAAGCATTAAATGAGGACTTACTTGTTGGTGGGTCCTCCATACTCCCCAATCTTCTTCTAATGGGAGGACGATCTGGACCTGTGAGACCAACACACACACACACACACACACACACACACACACACACACACACACACACACACACACACACACACACACACACACACAGGATGAGAATCCCTTTGAGTTTATGCAGTAAAGAGCTAGAGGAGCATTTGATGTTGTGAGTGAAAAACACTGATACTCCTCTTCCACCAATGCAGTTAAAGTACTGTTTCAGGGCCAGTGCCTCATCTCAAACCAGTTCTTAGCTTTACCACACTAATGCATGTGGATCTGCTCTGGAAAACAGATTCCAACTCCAACAGGCACCAACTAAATGCTGGTCCAGAAACAAGAACCAGCCATGTCAGGTGCAGTTAGCTTAGCTTGCTAACATTTTAAATGTAGATAGATGGTTTGTGGACACCTACTAGTAGTCCATTGTGACACTGCTAGCGCTACAGAAGCTTGTGAAGTGAATTGAATTACAACGTAGGTCTTCACTAGTTCTCAGCCTGTGGAGAAACTAAGATATTCTTGGCTATTTGGCAGGAAGCCCCAACACCAAACTGGCAGAAGCAGCAGCCCAGAAACAGCACCTGACACAAGGAGGAGGAAAAGGGGTATGAGTGGTTATGATACTGAGGGCCAAATAAACAGACTGTAATTACCAGGTTTTCCTTTTTCCTCTCTGTCTCTCTCCTCCAGCTGTTTGATCAGCTCCTGGCCCCTCTGTCTCTCCTCTCTCAACTGGAAAATCTCCAACGTCACTCTCTCTATCTCTCTGTTCTTCTCATTCATCTCTCTCTTGAACTCTCCCTCCATCTTCTCCTTGGTGATGCTGATGTTTCTCTGCCAGTCGGTTAGGATGATCTTCATGAGGTTTCTCTCTGCTTCAGCCCTGGCCTCTCTCTCATAGCTCTCTCTCATCTCCTCCATCTCCTCTATGTGTCTCTCCTCCATCTCTCTCTTCTCTCCCTCTCTCTTTTCTCTCAATCTGCTCAGTTTTTTCTGTAACTCCTCTCTCTGTGCTATCTCTCTCTGTAACTCTCTCTCCATCTCTCTCCTCTTCTCCTCATCCTTCTCTTCTTCCATCTTTTGCTCCAGTTCTGTTGTTTTCTCTTTCAACTCTCTAATTTCTCCTTCATGGAGTTGAATCTCTCCCTCCATCTTCTTAAGAGAATCTTCCATATTTTTATCAAGTTCCTCTCTTCGCTCTTTTTCTTCCCTCATTTTCCTCTCCTCCATCTCTCGTTCTCTCTGCATCCTTCTCTCTATCTCTCTGATCTGTCTCTCTGCCTCCTGGTAGGTCTCACTGCTGTAGAATCTCTCTCTGTTTCCTGACTCCATCTCTTCTATCTTCTCTAGCAGCTGTGTGATCTGAGTGTCATCAGGTCTGTCCTTAACGTTGAGAAGGTGACACCTGTTCCCACATTTCTCTAGCAGCTGCTGGAGCTCCTGGCTCCCTGTCTGGAGCAACTCCTCCACACTCCTCTCTCTCAGCCCCTCAGCATGGGTGAAGAGGATCAGTGTGTGTCTCCAACAGCCCTCCCCAAAAATATCCTCCATTTTCTCCAGCATCCTCCTCTCCTCCCCTTCAGACGGCTCCACTGGAATCAGCAGGAGGAAGGCGTGAGGTCCTGGGGCAGACAGACGGACACAAAGCCCCACGTCCTGTCTCATGTCCTTCTCAGAGAGTCCACTGCAGAACCAGTCTGGAGTTTCCACCAGGGTCACCCGTCTCCCAGCCACCTCCCCCTGTCTGCTCTCACTGTGCTGGGTCTCTGTGGATGTGTGTGTGAGTGTGTGTGTGCCCAGGATGGTGTTTCCTGCTGCCCTCTTCCCAGCTGCACTCCCCCCCAGCAGCACCAGCCTCAGCTCAGACACAGCAGGAGACACTGGGGGGGCTGGACCAGGACTCTCTCCACTCACTGCAAACACAGACAAGCGCATCAGTTACTACAGAGCTTCAACAAACGCAACATCAAGTAAACTCCTTACGTACTAACAACAAGCAAAGAACAATAAGCAAACACACAAGCAAACTTGTATTTGGATCCCCTACAGTCAGATGTCCTGGATCTAACTGCATCACACTTAGAACTTTATACTACATCGGTCCAGGTTTGAAGGGCAGAGTCATACTGGTTTGATACTCCAGATGAATTAGGAGTAGCCAGTGGAACATTAGGACCCAGAGGTGATCACTGAGGACATGACACATCCCTCATATCCTTAGCACTACTGATGACTTACTGTAAGGCTACACTGGATGTGTTTAGTTAAGTCTTCAGTCAAGTTCCATCAAAAATACATTGAAATGAATGGTGAATAGAATTTAGAATGTTGACTGTTATGCCGCATCTGGAATAGCCACCTCCATTTTTTTTTATAATGGAAGCTAATTGCTAAGGCATATAAGTCTTTGTCTTAACGCATCCAGTGAAGCCTCCCTATTATAGTGGACTAGTCCATGTTTTAACTAGACCCAGGGGGGTCATGAATGGAGCAGAGAACACTGATGAGTTATAGTGGACTAGTCCATGTTTTAACTAGACCAGGGGGGTCATGAATAGAGCATAGGCCAATCATGACTTACTTTCTGGAGGTTCCTCTTTACTCCATCTTCTCCTGATGGGAGGAGGATCTGGATCTGGGAGCCCAACACAAACACACACTGGATCAGTAGCCTGTTTAACTGCAGCAATAAAATTATCTAGATTCACATACTGTAAATTGGTAGCCAGACAATCAAGGCTATCACAAAATGTATAGTCTGGCAATGAGTGATAGACCCTCAGGTAAGACGGCTAAAACCTCAGCGCAACTAACAAGCCGATTCAAACAACACTAAGCCTGCCCAATGATTCCGTGTCCGGATACAATGCTGTGATAGGCTAACACCAAGCAATGCAACCAGAGTGTTGTGTATTTAAACAGCTCAGACACCACCGATGCCTGAGTACAACCTACTGTATGGCTGATGGCTAGACGTACATGTAATGGCAACCGCTAGAGTATGTCTTGAGTTCTACTAGTACACTGAGCCATTCCATGCATTTCCAGAATATTATCTCCGTCAAGGAATTTGTTTGTCCGTCTGACTGATTCTTAGCAGCTTCACGGCAAAAGTAACAGACGGATTTGCATGTTTTTTTTTTGTTTTTTTTTATACCAGAGGTGTGTCTTTGTCCAAGGAGGAACCCATTCAATTTTGGTGATGATCCGCATTGGGATCTGGACTGAGGAATTTTTTAAAGGGATAGTCATCACTGAGAGTCATCATGTTCATCTGTAAAGTCCAGAACTCTAGGGGAAGTGAGGCGTGAGGGACGATTCTTTTGGTCGGAGGTCTGCACAGTGCATTTCTAGTTATGATTGTAATGACACACTGGTGTTGCATCAGGCACAACCCCCCCCCCCCACCACACACACACACACAGATATTCATTTATTTACTGTATTTACTCACCATCATTTTTCTTCACTAATTCCAGCTGTTTGTCTTTCTCCACAAGCTGCCTCTCTTGTTCCTGTAGTTGGGTTCTCAGGTCCTGTAGTTGGCTGTTCCTGTCCTGCAGTTCCTTCCCCAGTGACTCCAGTTGTCTTTTACTGGTCTCCAGCTCACTGGTCATGTTCTCCAGTAGACTCTCTCTCTCCCTCTCTTGTTTACTCATGTTCTCCAGTAGACTCTCTCTCTCCCTCTCTTTCTGTCTCATATTTTCCAGTAGACTCTCTCTCTTCCTCTGTCGTTTACTCATGTTCTCCAGCTCTGTGTCTCTGTGATGAAGGAGTTTATCCCTCTCTTCTAGTTTCTGTTTAGTCTTCTCCATCTCTCTGTTCTTCTCCTCTAGTTGCCGTTTTATCTTCTCCGTCTCTCTGTTCTTCTCCTCCATCATCTTCTCCATCTCCATCAGTCTCTCTTTGTTCTCCTCCAGAAGTTTCATGTTCTTGCTCAGATTCTTTTCTCCATCTTTAATCTCTAACTCCTTGTCCTGCACTAGTTTGTCTTTCATCGCTATCTGTTTGTCTTTGTCCTCTATCTTCTTGTCTTTCTCTTTGATTTTCTTCTCTCTATCTTCTATCTGTTTGTCTTTCTCCTCTATTGCCTTGTCTCTCTCTTTTATTTTGTTCTCTCTCACTTCTATCTGTTTATCTCTCTCATGCAGAAGTCTGTTCCTCTCCTCCTTATCTTTGTCTTTGTCTTTCATCAGTTCTTTCTCTTTCTCCTGAAGAGTCTTCTGATGCTCTTTGTCCTTCTCCTCTAGCTGCTGTTTCATTTTATCCATCCCTCTGTTCTTCTCCTCCATTTCTCTGTCTTTCTCTCTCATCTGTTCTTCTTTCTCCTTCAGTGTTCTCTTCATCTCCTCCAGCTGTCCATCTCTCTTCTCCACTTCACTCACTAGTTGGAATCTAGTCGTTTCCATCTCTCTTGCTCTTCTTCTCCTCTAGTTCCTGTCTTGCCTGCGTCATCTCTCTCTTCATCTCCTCCAGCTGTCCATCTCTCTTCTCCACTTCACTCACTAGTTGGAGTCTAGTCTGTGTCATCTCTCTCTTCTTTTCCTCTAGTTCCTGTCTAGTCTGTGTCATCTCTCTTTTCATCTCCTCCAGCTGCTCATCTCTTTTCTGTAGTTCACTCACTAGTTGGAGTCTAGTCTGTGTCATCTGTTTAGTCTTCTCCTCTAGTTCCTGTCTAGTCTGTGTCATCTCTCTCTTTTCTCTCCTCCAGTCTCTTCTCTTCTTCTCCTCTAGTTGTTGTGTGGTATCATCTATCTCTCTCTTCTTCTCCTCTAGTTTTT
Source organism: Sardinella longiceps (assembly GCA_027497455.2). NCBI lineage: Eukaryota > Metazoa > Chordata > Actinopteri > Clupeiformes > Clupeidae > Sardinella > Sardinella longiceps. Next base: position 444,137 of record JAODXP020000040.1, on the reverse strand, counting down.
GTTTCACATGCTCCAGTTCTTTATTTGCTGCCTGTAGTGTTTTCTCCTTGTCTTCTAGTTGTCTGGTTTTCTCCAGTGACTCATCTATTAATTTCCACCAGGACTGGGGTGCTGAAAATAATGATAGTCAAACATACTAAATTAATTAGTGTTCATGTGTACATGATTATCAGAATTGATGATCATAGTCAAATTGGCAAAAAGATCAAACAAGAGATCTATGCACACACACACACACACACACACACACACACACACACACACACACACACACACACACACACACACACACTTTATTGTCTCTCTCTTCAATCTGTTTGTCTTTCTCCTCCATCCTCTTGTCTCTCTCTTTGATTTTATTCTCTCTATCTCTTCTATCTGTTTGTCTCTCTAATGCAGGAGTCTCTTCCTCTCCTCCTTCTCTGTCTTTCTCTCTCACTTCTTTCTCTTTTTCCTCGAAAGTCTTCTGGTGTTCTGTTATGCATTAATTTTTTTCAGTTACTTCTTTGCTCCTCTTTTGTTGTTTCATATTGTCAATCTCTCTATTCTTCTCCTCTAGTTGCTGTGGTCTCTTCTTCCATCTCTCTGTCTCTTTCTCCTTTAGCATCCTCTTGCTCTTCTCCAGCTCTTTGTTTTTGTCCTTTAGCTCATCAATGGCCTTGAGGCATTCAGGGAGATCTGACAGAAAAATCAGTAACACTCTAATTTGTCTAACTACTTTATTAGCTGTGACATGCACACACACACACACACACACACACACACACACACACACACACACACACACACACACACCCACCACACCCCAATCATCACTCATCATCAGTCATCACATCTCCACCAATCAGCTCTCCTCATCACATCTCCACCAATCATCTCTCCCCATCACTCATCACATATCCACCAATCATCTCTCCCCATCCCTCCTCCACCAATCATCTCTCCCCCATCTCTCATCTCATCTCCACCAATCATCTCTCCTCGTCACTCATCACATCTCTCACTCACCCAGAGACTGGACAGATTCCTCCATTTTCTTCCTCTCTTCAGCAGTGATCTCCTCCTTCCCTGTAATACCGGAGTAGAGAGATAAGCAACAGATCCTGAAACAAGTACGACGTGTACACACACACACACACACACACACAAACACACAGTTAATATTGTGTATGCGTGTCGGTCAGAGTCTTGCATACATGTATGTACTGTACGCCATCTTCTGAGTGTCAGTGTGTGTGTGTTTGTGTGTATGTGTGTGTGTGTGTGTGTGTGTGAATGGAACGCTGTATTTTATCAGACAAACGGTGATTCCCCATGGTCCAATACACAAATCAATAAAAGTATTTGGGTATATCAATTACAGACCTACTGTAAATAATTCCTCTATTCATTTTCCAGAGTTTGCTCTGGCACATGAAGAACTCTGCCTGCAGTATGCGGGGGTTTGCCAGTCACTGGATTGGGGAAACTAAAAACCAGCACAGCTGACAGTGTGTGCTCAACAGACAGAGATGTTCACCTGACAAAACACTTCTGTATTTAAAGTATGCCTGAGATAACATGCAGGATATCAGTGCTAAATAAAGAGTGTGTCAAACCACATAACGATAGCCCACAAGCATCTTACATGCCTATCACAAGAAAAAAAAAAAGACATTTTTGGGGGCGTTTCGCTTCTAATGGCTGATTTATAGTCAGGAACAAACGTAACTGCGCGATAATGCAGTGAGCCACTCAGTTATCCCCCCCCCCCCCCCCCCCGCAGCGACGCAGTAAACGGCAGCAGGAGCCACTGTGATTGGTCCTCTCGAGCCGCCTGCTCTGTGCTCTCGTCGCTCGAGAACGAAAAGCTACTTCCTTGTTCGTCGGGTAGTATAAACCAAAACTGTCGGCGATAGGCTGAAAAAGGAGTATAACCCAGCCTTAATTTGATAGGACAGCAGAGAGATAGAGACTGGAAATGAGTGGGACAGAGAGATGAGTAAGGATTGGGAAATAACCTCAGATCAGACTGGAGCCTGTGTCCCCTGATTCATGGTACGATGCACACAATTGTTTGCATTGTTTACATCATCAGCCTAAATTATGCCCTAAATGCTTTTGAGTTTGGGAAGTGGGCGGACATTCCATCTGTTTGGACCGCCATGTTTCGGTTCACACATTTTGTGTGGGATTCACCTGTAAAGCCAGCATGACCTGAAACATGGCGGTGGATTCCAACGATTACTGATAGAACACACGCCCTATTCCAGAGCTCAATTGGAGTGCAGCAGGGAGAGAACAGTATTGACTATTCTATAGCCAAACTGCAGCTAAAGTGAACTAAAGACTGAAAAGGTGAAAAGGTTCCAGTTCAGACTGAGGTCATTTCAAACTGAGGTCATTTCCATTTTCCCTCCATCTTTCTGTCCTGCTAGTTTCCTGTCTCTCCAGACTGTTCTGTTGTAGTAAAGGTGAAACATGATGTGCTTGTGTGTGTGTGTGTGTGTGTGTGTATACTGTAAGGCTTTATTCTATATGGAGAGTGTGTGTGTACTAAGCAAAGATTCTAGAATCTTTGGTACTAAGGTTCTATTCCTGTGTGTGTGTGTGTGTGTGTGTGTGTGTGTGGTGACTATAGTTGATTCTCTGAGTCCAACTTACTTTCGTTCTTCCCTAAGGAGTCAGAAGCAGAGATAAGATGAGATCATTAATGGAAAACACACGTGTCTGTTATTTGACTACTGATAGTGGAAATATTAAACTGATATCAGACCAAGTTATAAGCTCCTGCTAGCTCACAGACCCAGAGCGCTTTTACTGTATGAAATGCATGTAATGTGTGTGTACTTGGTGATTGAGCATGTTCACAGGCTAAAGGCAAGTACTGAGCCCTTAGCTTAGCGCTGTAGTGATGTGGGTCCACATGCTAGCAGGAGCATACTGATCATACCGTAACTCAGTGTAGCTTATCAGTTATTTTCATTTTTAACCATCATCATTCAGGCTGGTCCAATGGAGACAATACTAGAAAGAAAACACTAGAAACTTCAAGATCTGTGTGTGTGTGTGTGTGTGTGTGTGTGTGTATATACACACATGTATGTGTGTGTGTGTGTGTGTGTGTGTGTGTGTGTGTGTGTGTGTGTGTGTGTGTGTGTGTGTGTGTGTGTGTGTGTGTGCACGCATGTATGTCTGTGTGTGTGTGTGTGTGTGTGTGTGTGTGTGTGTGTGTGCGCGTGTGTGTCTGATGCCTGATGGTCATGACCCCCAAACACCCCAACCCCTCTCTTACCAAACACACTTTCATAGAGATCATTAATGAGGACCAATGGAGACAAACTCACACATTACAATATGAATACTTACAATACAGTCACTGGTGTGTGTGTGTGTTCATGATGAG
>JAODXP020000040.1:395707-440652 GCA_027497455.2 Sardinella longiceps | reverse complement strand
TTACTTCGTTCAGTTGCAGTATTGTAAACCTTTTTGTCTTTTATGGCATTTTTTCTCTAAAATTACTTTTACTTTTATACTTAAAGTAGTTTTAAAACTATTACTTTTATACTTTTACTTGAGTAACACGCATGAGTTGATACTTCAACTTTTACTGTATCTCGTATATTTCTTTGTAAAACGCCACGATTAATGTTTGTACTTGGACGTCGGGGTGTTCTCTGCCTTGTAAATGACGCTGGCACACTCAATATTAGTGTAGCCTGGAGCTGGTTAGGTGGGGAAATGGGGGGCTTTCACTTTGTACAGTGTCATTTTAGAACATGGCAACCCTTTACTTGTTCGTCACCGGGACGGTGACTTATTTAAAGGGGGGATGGATGTAGCCGGCAGCTGTTTAGGATGGTGAAGGTGGGGGCTTTTACTTTGATAATAACCGGGAGTCACGGCATAAAGTCTCGTGCCGTACAGCCAAGTATCGTTTGGTCTCGTTAGTGTTCGCCAGCAACAAAGGGGTAACACCGGTGTTGAAGTTTTCGCTGCATTACACACATCACACATCATACTTACTGACAAATGTTATTATAGTTCTCTCAAGTTAAGCCCGTGCCGGCACTAAGGTGAGCCGTTTATCTGGTGAAAACCTGTATGCAGGTATGTAATGGGTTGTGGGATAATGCTGTTTCTTATTGTGGTGGCGAACACCTGTCTTAATTGGGTAGCTGTTTCAGATGTAGTGTGAGACTGGGAGGATCCAGACGGGGGCCGGTTGCTATTTTATGCTTTGAGTGGCATTGCCAGGTACGAACATAATCACTTGTGTTTGTATGAAACATTATTATGCCTGAGCTTGTTGTAATCTCCTGCACTACTCACTGTCACAGATACAGTACACGTTGCATTGCCGGGGAACGGTAGCTGTGCCTTGGGTAGGAATCCCTAGCTGCTCTGCGTAGCGTTTACGCTGTGGAACAGGTAAAAGTTTATACTGAAAGTTTATACTATGGCGCGTTCATAGCGCATGCTACTCTTTACTCACTGTGGCTATGTTTGTTTCAGGAATCACGGTGCCGACGGTAGCGTCATTAGTTACTGTTTTGCTTGGCTGTGTTTGTTTCATTTTGTTTTCTTTTCTTTTTGTTTATGCTTTACTGAGTGCCCTGTTACTACTGCATATTTGCACATCTTTTTCATATGGTCTGTACTGTAACTCATATTTATTCATACCGGTAAATGACTTTTACTATTAAATTATTAAAACTGTGAACATTCCACCATCTCGTTGTAGAGATTGGCTCCTTTTAAGTCATATTGAAAGAAAATAAATATTTGTACTATATCCGCACTATAGGTTCCCTGTGTGCCTTACTCCCTGTTTTTGATAAGTTAGGGGTTATGCATTACACTAGCTAGAGGTCACATTAGATACAGAAGCATGTCAAACTAGGTACATGGAGCAGGCCCATTGTAATAGGGTTTAATCTAATTTTCTTTCAAAACAAAACAGCGAATTGCAGAAATTCTTTTGCGATTAATTTCATATGTATCTGTAGTATATTATGAAAGTGGATTGATGACAGCACATTTCCAACAGCGCGAGCACGAGACCCAATTTTTAGCTGTGCCGCAACAGGCAGAAACTCTTCCGAAAATTGGCTTGAAGTCTATGGGGAACGTAAAGCTTAGAATATCTGAGCGCAACAAAAAATCGTCAAAGCAAGTTGCGGCTAGCTTGACGCCGGTGTGACCGATCCTCTCGGGAGGCTGTTAACTCGGGATACACATGCGATTTCTATGGGACACACACGTCGACGTAATCAAGTGACGATAGCTTTACCTTAATTAGGGCAAACGTGACCCTGATTCAACAAAATAACAAATGATGGCAAATGTAACATTAAGCCAGTTTCTTCCGTGAAATTAAAACATTATATTTTTGCGATGATGACACCTTTGGTCCTTTTCTTAGCAAATGAAATCAGACTATTTAATTCTATTTCGACCAAATCAAACCGACATCAGTGAAAGTTTTTTTGTGAATACTGGTTTACGTAGCCTGTGGTAGCCTACTGCGCGTGCGCACAGGTGAAGCCAGGCTATGGACTTCTACAACGACTCGTATCAGTCGACTGCTAAATCAAAGTATGGATACAGTGGGTCTAAATTAATCGTCTAATTTTAATTTTAATGCTAGGGTATGCTCGTGGAATGTAATCGTTCACCAGGCATAACGTTAATCTATTGTGACTCACGGAAGGAATTGTAAGTTGTCCTGCTCTGTCAGCCTTGTTGTAAGTTATCCTAGACTGTCATTCATTTACTTGTTCAAGTATCGATTTAGCAAGTGAAGATGCAAATTTAGGCCTATCTAATGTAGGGTAGCATAGCCTACCCTACACTAACGTGTTCTTCAATGTCATCAAGTTAATTCTTCTTCAGTAGCTCAAGTTGTTTTCCTCAGCAGCCCATATTAGTTCAAGTTGGGATAACGTTATAGGATATGTCAAACAACAGAAGTTGTCAGTCAGTAGACCTATCGCGTTCTGACGATGATTAAACAAATCAGCCTGGAGCTAAGAGGGTTCTCAAGATGTGTACACTCCACGATAACGTATAATGTAGCCTATAACTACATTAATAATTTGCTGCAGTTTGTCTGTCTTTGGTCAGTGTAGCCCAACAGCATCATAAGGCTACACGATGATGCAGAGTCTGAAAGAATGGGAAGAAACGCCGAGGAGGAGTAGGCTTGCATAGTCTACTGATAAGATATTAAGAAGCAGCACCTCACTGCCATCATAATTTGGGCTGTTATCATGATTGCATTATGTTATATTTAGATTATCTTTCCACTGCCCACTTCTATCGATAGCCTTGCCTGCTTCTGTCAAACGTTACTCCTGTTATGTTGCATCTGCGATAACGTTATCTTGTTTGCTAATATTTTATTTCTTTAGGGCTTTTTCTTGCCCTTTATGTATCCTATAGCCTAACTCTTAAGGTGAATAAACCAGTAACATGAACTGTCTAGTCTCGTTTCAATTAGTCACCTGAATGTATAGGCTACAGCTAGAGGCTACAGCACCTGAATGTATAGGCTACAGCTATATGGTTGATATACACCTGTTTGTTTAACGTTGTTGTAACTTTAAGTCTCCTAAGCACTGAGTTTATTCTTTAGAATTTAGTTCAGTTCACTTTAGTGTATTCAGATTTATTTTAGGTAGGCTAATTGAATGTGCATAGTTGCATAGGTTTAGTCTGTTAAAGTGACTATGTTACCCATGATGCATTTTTGTTGCACTTCCTGTTGCTAAATAATGTTGAGAGAGAAAAAAAAATCTAGCGATGTAGGCCTACTTGACCAGAGATATGATAAGTGAAGTTGGAAACCTTTTTACATGGTGTTCAGACTCCATTTAATCCGCAATTAGTCAGAAATACAGAACAAACATAGGTGTAACTGGTTATGAAATTACATTAGCCTACTGACCACAAGGCATTTAATTAGGTCCATGTTCACAATAATAAACACACTGTAAGGAAAGCAATTATTCAAACGCCTGTTTTAAAAATCAACAACTAGAATAATACAATAACACATCAAAATCACGCCCGACTAAATTCTCAGCTAAACAGCCTATCGGAGGGAGACTACGTGATAAGAAGAAACTGCGCCTCCTGCTAATAAACTGTATTATCGACATTGTTGCGCTCTTGCGTAGAGGATCATCCGTACGCCTACGTAATTTCAGTCCCAATTTAGTCGAATCGGTGTAACGGCGTTAGGTAAATCTAACTACACTTGTAGACAGATGTGTATCCCCAGTTAACAGGCGGCCCAAGAGGATCCGTCACACCGGTCAAGGCACCTGCATGTGCTAAATGTGACTACAAAATCACGATCTCTAAGACATAAAATAACTCACCAAATAGAGCTATAAATGCTCAGTCTAACATCACATCTACATGTTAGTAAAGTTTGCATGTAAATTAAGTCTCATTTGAAGCATACAGCAGTAATAAATGCAAATACAAAGTGAAAGTAATTAAACGAATTCTCAAAGTCACTCACATTCAGCTGCTGCTTCAAACTCCAGCGGGCTTCAGGAAAATTCTACAAGGAGCATGCACAGAGGCGCGGCCTTTCTAACAGTAGGCCTACTTGTCTTACTTTTTACTACGGCTAAATTGGTAATCGGTATTCAGCCACCTAAGTCTAATGAGCTCATAACATTGTTGATTTTACTTCTATCGCCTGGTTAACATTTACATCGATTTTTCCGATAACTGCTGTTTGGCTTTATTGTTGTGAGTTTGGCATATAACCTGGGTACATAGTAGAGAACTGCGCGGGACTGTTTTCTTCATCCCGCTCCTGCCCACTCCCGCTGAATTTCTGACCATTACCGCCCGCTACCGCAAGGATGCGCAGTGTGTCCGCCCATTCCCGCGATGTGTATGTCCATTACCGCCAGCAACCCGCGAAAGTGTGACCAGTTATTCCCGCACACTGATAGATGCATAGATTTTTTGTCTTCTCCCATCCCGCAGGAGAAAGTGTAGGACTATTTTAGGCTATTAGGCTAATAGAGAGATTCCTGGGGTTGACGCATTGGTCGGGATAGCGCTCCTAGTAAATAAAATAAAGGCAGTTTCATATTATATTATTTATTTTTTCCTACCTTCATATATTCACGCAGTGATTGAGGTTAAGGTCTCTTTTCGACAGACATAAGAAACACAATATATTTAAATGCAACTTAGTCAAAAACCTTGCACCATCACGGCACATAAAACAGCTTGCTTTGCAAAAATAGGCCCATGGAACATGAAAATTATCAGATGTAGTAGGTATCTTTCTCGAAAAAAACACACTAGAAACTGTGATATCGTAGATAATGTTATATTGAGTCATTGCGGAAATCAATGTTAAACTGTTGGAACTATAATATTGTCCACTAGAGGGCGCTCCAACATAAGAGTTAACAGAGCCGTATAGAGAGTTCCAACATAAGAGTTAACAGAGCCGTATAGAGAGTTAATGGATGGATTTACTGCCAGCTAGAGGAAACGTAGAGGCAGGTAAGAAGTAGGCTAACAGAGAGACCTTGCCACATGTTTGTATGAAGTTAATTCCTTTTGAATAAGTAGGCTAAATGTTACAAAGCAAAGAACAACTCGAAGTCCCAGTCCCACTGTTCCCGCAGTGTTTTTAAGTTGTCCGCCCGTTCCCGCCCGCAACCAAGTGCTAAATGACCTACATCGTTTGAGAAAGAATTTTGGTCTCCTGCAATTTTTTTGATCGGTCTTCTTGGGACACACACAAATTCCCACATAGGCTATCACCATCTCTGATATCACTCTATGACAAGGGGGAAATGTCGGTCCATGCTGTGGTTTACAGTTAATCTAGCAGTTTTGTATTTTCCCCATGTGTCGGTTTTCGGTAGTTATGCTATACTACGCTTCTTTTCTTGACTGGCCCATGTTAGCTGTAACCCAACGTTAGCCTACTATCTTGCCACTATCAGGACATCCACGAATAACCAACGATAAACAATAATGTAGGCCAATGAAATCTCAATTTAATAGTTGTTATGAGTAGTCTAGCCACAGTCTGAGTGAGACTATGACAAACGAATAACTTTATCAGAGTGTCACGTCTCATTTCATGCTAGCAAGCGGTTTAATGTTTGGATGAATATCATGCCTTACCTTCCATGAGCCAAAATTCAAGTTAGTTTTACTTTGGACAATCAGCCGATATTGCAACGGCGCGATGCATATTCGCATATCCATTGAATGTCGAATTTGAACCCAACTTTGCTGCGGTTATTTTTTTCGTTATCGCCTCTACATAAACTAAACATACAGAAACTCTTACAGAAGGGGTTACACCTACTCATTTCTGAAAGGCAATAATCAAATAAGTGTTGAACTATTTACTGTGAGTAAATAATAAGGACTTTTGTATGGATGTCTATGGCTTGGCGCACTTTACTGCCAGTGGAATTTCGAATGTTGAGTGCTGAATCTGTACAGGACGACTAATGTCTCAAAAAATATTGGTAAATGCACAGAGGGTTATTACCTCTGCCAGGAGGTTATGTCGCGTTGGTCTGTCTGTCTGTTTGTTTGTCAGCAGGATAACTCGAAAAGTAGGCTTCTGCACGGATTTGGATGATATCTTCGGACAATGTGTATATACGGACAAGCAAGAAGTGATTTGAATTTGGTGGCGATCGGTGATCTGGAATTTATATAGTGTCTGTGACCACATTGCCTTGGCGGAGGTCTGCGCTCTCTGAGCGCTTTTCGAGTTTCTATTTTTGATTCAATAAATTATTCAATTTTGAAACTTTGAACTCGTTGTCATCCTCTATATGCTACGGTCCTCACAAGCTGGGTCGTAACAGTTACGCTGTCATGTGTTGAGCTGCCATTATGTATATGTGTGTGTCTGTATGCTTGTGTGTTGTGTGTCTTTCTTTGTGTGTGTGTGTGTGTGTGTGTGTGTGTGATTTATGTGCATACTGTGGTGCTGCATTAGAGCAATGCAACCAGTATGTGTTTGTGTGTGTGTGTTTCATGATTAGTGTGTGACTCCACTGCAGACTGTCAGTAACGCATCATCTTTCCATTCCTGATGACCATGATGACCTCCCTCCCTCCTAAAGAAACCCAAACACACCAACTCCTCTCTGGTACTTACGTGCAAAAGCACCTAAAGAAACCAGAAGCAGAAATGAGATCATTAATGAGGACCAATGGAGACAAAATGGAGGGGGGGTATGTTGTGTTATACTGTGATGGGCCGCCATGTGTGTGTGTGTGTGTGTGTGTGTGTGTGTGTGTGTGTGTGAATATACTGTATACTTGTGTGTGTATGTGTGTGTGTTGTATGTTCTATTGAGCTGTGTTGTACTACACTGTGATGGGCTACCATTAGGTGTGTGTGTGTGTGTGTGTGTGTGTGTTGTATTATGTTCTATTGAGCTGTGTTGTGCTACACTGTGATGGGCTGCCATTAGGTGTGTGTGTGTGTGTTTGTGTGTGCGTCTGTGTCTATGTGTGTGTGTGTGAATATACTGTATACTTGTGTGTGTATGTGTGTGTGTTGTATTATGTTCTATTGAGCTGTGTTGTACTACACTGTGATGGGCTGCCATTAGGTGTGTGTGTGTGAGAGAGAGAGAGAGAGAGAGAATATATGCTTGTGTGTGTGTGTGTGTTATATTATGTTCTATTGAGCTGTGTTGTGCTACACTGTGATGGGCTGTCATTAGGTCTGTGTGTGTGTGTGTGTGTGTGTGTGTGTGTGTGTGTGTGTGTGTGTGATGGAGAGAGAGAGTAGTGCAGTGTCATGAATGGCAGCAATTAATTCTTTCCAGCAGAGAAACAGACAGACTTACTGATCCCCAATCCGACAATTCCCTCCTCCATGTTGTCTCCACTGATGACCTGGCAGGTGTAATATCCCCAATCTCTTATTCTGAACCCCCTCAGCCTGAGAGACACACCTCCTCTCTGCAGCTCCTGGGGTCCACACTCACTCTGCCCTCATAGTCCCCCCCCTCTATCTCATGACCATTCTTATACAGGTAGATACAGTCTGTGTATTTAAACCACCTGATCTCCATGGCAACAGCACTGGTTGCAGGACACAGGTGACAGCGCAGTGTGACATCATCACCATCATCACACTCCACACTAAAATCAGGAGTGACCAGTTTAAAACCTGTAGGGAGAACAGCAGTGTTAATGACACACACACACACACTTACACAAACACACGCACAGAGATACAATATTACTGTAATTGCAGTCACATATTTTCTCCACTTGGTGGTGATTTAGTAATATTTGCAGATTCGTGCAATTATGGAATAAAAATTGTACTTAACTTATTTCATATTTATCATTGTAGTTTTATAAGAGTTAGGACAAGTATTAAAATATTTAAATGATTTTGTATGAATGTAAGATGTCGTATGTACATGACCTATGACCCATGACGCGTAGTAACCTGTCGCTTCCTGCAAATTTTTGCATGAATGAAATCAATGAATGGACGTTCAGTTTGTAACGTGGTCTAAGTAAGGTTGAAGCTCTACTAGCGTCAGCAGTAAGCCCTCAAAAGCAGGCAAAAGTGGTATGTTACGATTGTTTTTATCATTATCATTTATAACATTTAAAATGTGTTGTGTGTGTGAGCTTATGAGTTATTGTTGTAACACTGTATGTTTTCGTCTAGTTCTACGGTGTTGAACTACACACTACCACATTAAAATTTGTGGTCTTGATTTGGAGGATTGAAATGCACACCAGCAAGTATTAACATCACAGATACATTCCCTCAGTGGTACTGAGGAGGTCTGTCCATATTACAGGTACAAGTGCCTCTTAATTGAGTGTGCATGTATGCGTGAGCAGGCGTTATAGCTGTGTATTCACATTTATGTGTTTAACCAGAAAATAAAAGGAAACATCAGTAACAAAGAACCTGGGGCCTCATGTACTAAAGGTGCGTACGTTCAAAAACAGTGCGTACGGCATCTGTCACGCTCACGCTCGGATTTACTAAAAGTGACTTGAATGCGAGAATGTACGATTCCCCACGCCACTTTCATTTTAGGCGTACGCGTATTTCCAATGGATTTTGTCAGTTGCCGGCACATAGAGGCAGTGCAGTGCAACAATATTAGTTGACCATGAATGTACAGCGCTGCATTGTTTGCACAATAGGTTCATATCTTGAAACATGGCTTAATATAAATTTTAACTTCGAAGTTGCTGAAATAAATGAGCGTGAGGTGATATGACAGATACACTATGTTGCAGCTTTTTTTTTTTTTTTAGCTCAAATGTATTGCTGCATGTATCATGTTATGAATTGGAATGTATAATTGAAATGTGAAATTCTAGTGTGAATTCTTTGTATTTTCTAATCAGTTTTAGCCAGAGGTGTTGTGGGGATTTTTTAAGTGGGGGTACGCAATATCATGTAAAAAATGGAATGCCCAATATAAAATTGTTACAAATAGCCTACATAAATGATCTGCTTAGAGAAGTTGGGGTACTCCGTACCCCCGCGTGCAACGCCCACTACACCCCTGGTTTTAGCTTTTATATGGTATGTGCACTCTGATTGGCTCTGAGTATTGTCTGTTGGGCCAATGACAAGAGACTGGTGCTGAGCTGAGGTTGGAACAGAGGGGAGCAGGTGACTGGCTCTTGGAACTGGGGCAGTAGCCAATGATGGGCCTAGAAACTTGGGTGTGGTTTTACCTGTCCTCTAGAGTCCTGATTGGCTCTCAGTTGCATGTGCAGGGACAATGGGGAGAATGGGCTGATTTTATAAGTCTGCATAGATACAGACGGCAAGTACGGTTAACGCCCCCAAAATGCGAGGGTGGAGTCAGCGTGGGGGATAAAAGAGGCCAATTTAACATTATGGTGAATGGACAAGGTAGAGAAAGTTACTTAACAATAAAAGATCGCTAAGTAAAATTGAACAAAGTCCATATTAGATGTTTTGTCTAATCATGACCTGTTTGCCTGCTTGTGTTTTGAATAAAATAATGTTCCCATCATTTGTTTATTGCAGTACACTAACAGAAATGTCATAAGCTGTCTCTGCTCCTGTCAAAAGTAAAGCAACTTTCAATCACAAGTCTGATTAGCTCAGTTAAGCAAGCTAAAGTTAGCTACATTTACTGTGGTGATCAATGAAGTTGGCTAGTTAGCAAGCTAATGAAGCTAACAAACATCATCTAAATTGTCATCAGTATCGCGTTTGGAGGGGTGTCAAGTTCAGAATTCACATCGGACCATCTGACCATCATTACTACCTTCAGGCATTTCCCTCAAAAATGTGTCAGGCTCCTTGTAGATTGTGCTCAGTGTAACTTCTAGCTTAGCATGCCACTGACTTCCCCACTGTGTGAGCCTGCTCTTTGGCCCAGATGGGACTATTTTTCTCTAATTCCCCCACAGCGGAGCTATATTTGTGGGCGTGGTCAGACTTGCCATCTGTATCTATTCAGCCAGCATGGAGGAGCAGAGCAGTGGAGCGGCATGTGGAGCACAGAGGCCTGACTGCAGCAGGTGGACGAAGGAATCCTCAATCTCTGGCGGCTCACAGGAGATGACTTTTGATACATCGCTCTCAACCTCCAATTAAAGGGAAGTGCTTGTTCCTTATGGTGTGACTGGGGTTAATCCCCATGCTGTGTGGATGCTAAGGGCTACTTTTTACTTTATTTCCAGAAGGAGTGGTTGAAGACCAAGGGCCTCTCCATATCCAGGTGCCGTAGTGTGCACTTCTGGGTGGTATGCGGACCTTTTTCCTCCTCATCTGATTTCCTGGTCGGTGGACGGAGAGCCGACCAGGACGGACTTTTCCTTCACCCTCTTGGCCTGAGGACTGGGGGTTTGGCAGTATGGATCACGCTGACCATAATAATAATAATAATAATAATAACTTGGTTTTATATAGCGCCTTTCAAGGAACCCAAGGTCGCTGTACAAGAAGGGGGGGGGGGGGGGTGAAGGGGCAGGGGGAAGGGCCAGTGTAGTTACAGTCCATATGCCTCTGTGAATAGATGGGACTTAAGGTGCTTCTTGAACGCAGCCAGTGTAGGGGCCTGGCGTATGTTGGGGGGCAGACTGTTCCAGAGCGTGGGGGCAGCAACACAGAAGGCCCTGTCACCAACAGTACGAAGTCTGGCTTGAGGGATGGTAAGATGGTCCTTTCCAGAGGACCGCAGAGACCTGGACTGGGAGAGGGGTTGGAGGAGTTCAGAGAGGTACTGGGGAGCAAGAGAGTGAAGTGATTTATATGTCAGGAGGAGGATTTTGTAGTGGATACGGATACTGTCAGTTGTCTGAGTGTGGGAGTGATGTGTTGCCACCGCTTTGTGCATGATATAATCCTGGCAGCTGAATTTTTAACATACTGTAGTCAGTCCAAGGCTTTGTTGGGTAGGCCATACAGTACCCCATTGCAGTAGTCCAGGCGGGAAGTAATGAATGCATGAATAAGTGTTTCAGTCACAGAGTCAGAGAGTGAGGGCCGAAGTCTGGAGATGTTCTTGAGATGGAAAAAGGTAGATTTGGTGATGTTTTTGATGTGAGACTGGAAGGAGAGGGTAGGGTCAAGGATGACACCTAGGTTTCGCACCTCTGAGGATGGCCTGATGGTGTAGCCATCCACATCCAGGGACACAACACCAACCTCCTTGGCCCGGGATGGAGGGTACACTGCAATGATCTCTGTTTTGTCGTTGTTGAGTTTGAGTAGGTTTGCAGCCATCCAGGTTTTAATGTCACACAGGCAGTTGATGAGTGGTGGAGGTGGGAGTGAAGCAGAGGACTTGATGCTGATGTATATTTGGGTATCGTCTGCATAGCTATGGAAGTTGAGACCATGGTGGCGGATAATATTGCCAAGGGGGAGCATGTAGATGGAGAATAAGAGGGGGCCAAGCACTGATCCTTGGGGCACGCCGTGGTTGACTGGGGCTATGGTGGAATTAGCGTCCTTGATGGTGACATATTGTGTCCTTCCAGAGAGGTAGGAGTTGAACCAGGCAAGTGCAGAGTCGGTGAGGCCAAGGTAGTCATGGAAGCGGGTCAGGAGGATGGTGTGGGACACAGTGTCAAAGGCTGCGGAGAGGTCGAGGAGAATGAGAAGGGTGATGAGTCCTTTATCGGTGGCTATTAAGAGGTCATTGGTGATTTTGATGAGGGCTGTCTCGGTACTGTGGTGGGCTCTGAAACCAGACTGAAGGGGTTCGTGAAGGTTGTGATGCGTCATGTGGTCTTGTAGCTGTGTAGCTACAGCTCTTTCCAGTACTTTGCTGAGAAATGGTAAATTTGAAATTGGCCTGTAGTTGCTTGGCTCATCAGGGTCAAGGGTGGGTTTTTTTTAGAGTGGGGATAACCACTGCTGTCTTGAAGTTGGTAGGCACCACCCCAGACATCAGAGAGCTGTTGATGATGTTGGTCATTGTTGGACATAGTGTAGGCAGGCATGGATCCAACTTGCTAGAGAGAGAGAGAGACCTGGTTCTCAGCAAGTATGGAGAAGGAGGATAAAGAGCAGCCAGGTGGGTGGCTTGTAACAGTTGAGTTGTAGTCCTCAGGGTACCATAGCTCGGACTGAGGACTTTAGGACTCTTGCTTCCTTCGTGTGCATTGACTGCTGTGTTGAGTGTTGTGCTTTTCCTTTCTGCACTATTGTGTGAATATGACATGTACTAATTCATGATTTGTGGCACTGGGTTTAATATTGAAGCGTTCTCACTTTAACCTTAAGCGAGAGTAACTGGAAGTCTTCCATATTGTCATACCTGCTACCTTGGCCAAGTGTTCTGTCTAATAAACTTGTATTTACTACTTCTGCCTGTGGAGTGTAAATTGGGAGGACTAACCCGTCCGGGCTTAGGCCCACACGACATATGCAAGACTATGCTCTGTTGCATTTATTTGCTCATTGTTGTAAGTGCACCTTGTGTTTGCACTTTGGTCTGTTGGAACTCGTGCTCGTATTTTCTGTGAAGATGTCCGTCTATTCTGCAATAACTGTTCGTGATTTCATCTTACAGGGAGTTAGGTGAGTTAGAGCACCTCCACCACTTCACCTATTACCCCCAAATCAAACGCATGTAACTTGTCTGATTCAATTAAATGTAGATGTAGCAGGGGAAATCATTGCTGCTCACTATTTTAACTTTCTTTTCTTATTTTGTTGGGTGTTTTCTCTCCTCTTCCCTTCCGTCTCTGTCTTTCCTTACGTCATGTAGCGGAGCTGGGATTGGGGATCAATTAAGGCAGCCTAGGCAGGCATATGCATAAACACCTGGGGTCCTTAGACCGGTAGTGGTACACGGTCGTTAGTCCATGGGGTTGTAGCTGTGTTTGGGCGCTGTGTTTGGCCGTAAGGTATGTCCAAAATGCTTTTCTTTCACCTTTCATTGTTCAAATGTTTAGCGTACTTAAATAAGTTTGTGGTTTTGATAGGGTGTAAGAAGGCCGCCGCTGGTAGTGCATATTGGAGGCATACCTATCTGTTCAAACAAAGTGTGCCAACCGGAGTTACAGGGTACATCTCAATACACAATTCCTCCTTCCTCCTTGCCTCACTTCCAACCTTTCCTCCGACCTAGCCCCTCCTCCCGTGAAGGAAGCAAGGAAGGAACGATCGGAGGATGGAGGAATCAAGGGCAGACAGATATAAGAAATGAGATGTCCTCACAGACGTAACTTTTCATTGAAGCTCCGTACAAAAAAGGTGCGCTAACCGACACTTAAAGTGTATTACCGTGTTTGTCTTGTTCATTCCTAATGGAAGCTTTTATGTTTTATCAGTGGTTGTTTGCTGTGGCGACCACAACCAGAATGTAAACTCCTCAACATAAGTGTGTAGCGTGGCCGTCTGGACTACGCGAGGTATGTTTTAAACTGTGTTGCTTATGTCAGGTGTGGGGAAGTAGCGACTGTGGGGAATTCTTTTACTAATGTTTTCCTGAACTCTTAGCATCTAGTGTGCTGTATTGCCGTGTTCATGTTCTTGTAGGTCTACGGTTACACCAGTAAATTCAGTGAGAATGATTTGACTATTGTAATGTTTAAACATTTGCTTTTTTTTCTTTTTTTTTCTTTATTTGTGTTTAGGATTAGACAGCTCTGCTCTTGGTCAGCTGCTGTTCTCTGGAGTGTTTGTTTGCGTGTGTGTGTGTGTGTGTGCAAGGTGCTGCTTTATTTTCATTCATTTGTTTGTTTGTTTGTTTGTTTATGTGTCTGTTTATTCCTCTAGCCTGTGGCTAGTGGGTTAAGAACAAAACGTTGCATAAAGTAGTGTGAGCCACAGGTTGGAGGATTCATTTTTATTTTTGTCTTTCTGAATCTCAGTGTGTATTCTAACCCACGCGTGGTATTGAATCCTATGCCTACTGTAGCCCATACATTGTGACGTGGCCACTTGCTAATGGTTTCCTTATGTATTGATTATTTATTATAACCAAAGCAAAAACACTTTTCAAAGCCTGTAATAAAATATATATTTTTGTATTTTTCTAAAAACCTGTGCATGTGTAGTCCTTGGGGTAGAGTTCCCCTTATTCTCCTCACATTATCATAGCTTAAGGGGTGGCGTAGTCAGTAGCCAGTTGAGGGGGTTACACAGAGTTGTATAAAGTCCTGGAGTAGAGGAGTGGAGTAGAAGTAAAGTACCATATCAGAAAAATGACTTGAGTAGAAGTGTTCTTTAAACACCATACTTAAGTGGAAGTACTAAAGTATTCAAAACGTTTTGTACTTAAGTATTGCAAGTAAAAGTATTCTAAAAATTGCTACTCAAGTACTGAAAGTAAAAGTAGAAGTACTGTGTATATTAAAGAAAGCTGTCAAAAGTTTGAATATCATATTGTTTTACATTTATTTGGCTGAAATAGTCTGTTTGGCCATGATCACCACCATTCCCCTCACTACAATCATTCGAAGTTAAAGAACTTGGTGTTCTTCTTCCATCTTGAAATGGAGCCAGGGGTGTGTTTACCATTAGGCGAACCTAAGCAGCTGCCTAGGTAATTTACAAAGTCAGCTCCTGAAGGGACCCCCACAGTCCCCCCTAATGTAACGGTAAGTCCAAATTTATACATATGTATTTTTTATTCCACCAAAATCGCCTCGGTAAGCCTGATTCATGCATGTTTAGTAGTTCTCCTGGGGCATGCACCTCTCTCTCTGCGGTGCATTGGACTATTCCATGCTTAACATTATAGTCGCGGGAAGTGAAACTAACCAAGTCAACAATGACCGTGTGAAGTCGGTGGTTTGTAGCCCTCAAAACGTAGGGGTACAGCCAGGCAGACTCCGTTTGGAGGGGTACGAGATATTTCCCAGAATAAAACGCGATTACATGGCAACTCGAAACATTTTAACAATGGCGGCGCCCAACAAGAAAGAAGTACACAAATGTAAGTAGCTATTTTTTTTTGCCATAATTTAACTGTTTTAGATTGTGATAACTGATGTATTCTGTGAGGTTACCATGGTGGCAATGTGTAGTTGTTTTCTGCTATAAACGCCCTATGGGAAAAATCGCTATGTCGTTATTTACCGTTGGAGTAGGCTAATCAGTCAATGCACGTGAAAATGCAGAGTTGTCTTTTTTAAATTGTATTTATTTGTATTTTTCTATAATGGATAAAAGTGCATGCTTTAATGTCATGTTGTGTCTTGTTCCCCCAGAACAATGCTGAGCCCAGCAACTCCGATGTGCCATGCACCTCCTGTTCCTGCTCCGGTCACCCCACCATCTTGTGCACTGTTGCCCGTTTATGTTCGTTTATGTTCATATTGTTAATTGACTGCACTGTTATTTGCACTATTTCTGAAAATAAGCTGCCTTACCAGTCTGTAATGTGAGTAAACTAATAAAAGGAATTAAGGACAAAAGATTTGTGAGCATGATCATCACATCAACATCATATGAACGACAGGAACGGATATTGGTATGAAGAGATTTATTATACAAGGGATAAGAAAAAATGGGGGTACATTCACAAACAAAACATCTTAACAGATCATTTTAAAACATATCAGGTATGTTTAGGCATCTTAGAACAGGCATGTTGTGGTCCAGTCGGCAATAATTTGTAGGATGACCCGCCGTCTGCTGGAAAGAAAAAAACATGGAAAGATCAGGCTTTCATCCTCCCAAACCAACACATCGATGGCACACACAATGCAGTGCATTTATTTACCTCATCAAATCTGAACCTGGTACAAAGAAAACTGCTTCATAAACACATGAGCTGCATGTTTATCACAAACGGAACAAGGCGATTAACAACGGCTACACGTTAGCTTATGCTTTCAGATAGGTTAGCCAGGTTACGATACTACTCCAATCAATAAATCAGCAAATCCAACGACACAAGCAAATTGTTTCTATATTACACGATATCACAAATGTACGGTTACAAGCAGTTTCAAACACACACACACACATTATGATTTCCACTCGCCAGTTCTGGAAGCTTTACATGTGTTATTTGCATTAATCTACATACCGTAAGAAGCTCCAGCAATCCCAGATGTCGAAGACGCCTTCGCCTGATGGTATTCCTTCTATTAGATTCAAATATCTGTAAAAAAAAAAAATACCCGAATCGCCCAGGACAGCGCTAAAATCACGGCAGCAGGCATGTTTGTTTATTTCTGGCTGATGAAGCTGTCGCCTTTGGTTACGTTACCAACTGACGGCGCGGACCTATGACGTACGTGACTGTGAAGGGATATCCCAATTCATAGGGGTACAGTTTCAAGCCCTACCCCTTACAGCTCCGTTTGAAAGGACGAGGGGTAGGGGTAGGGGTAGAAAAATAGAATTGAGATTGGGCCTTAGCCTATGTAGGCTACCGCAACACATTTTCCTACTGTTTTATGAATTTGCATCTGAATTGCATTTGAAAACCTAATAGTAACATGAACTGGTAATGGACTGTAAAAGTATTGTAGAGCAGAATTGATTGGAATATATTGATGGTGAGTGATTATTCTTAGTTAGATTAGTCTGTACTGAGGAAATGTAGCCTACAATATTATCAGGCATAAAACGTGTATTGACAATAAAATAAAGTAAAAGTAATAAAACAGACATGTAATGAGTTATAAGAGAGAAATGTATAGAGAAATAGAGGGCCAAATGTATGATAAATGTAAACTATACAAATATTTATTTTTTAATGGATAGTGGCAGTGCTGTCTCTTTAACCTGTCATAGTCTGTCATGTCAAACATGGTCCAAAATTTTGACAATTAGTCCTTTCTCAGATATTAGGCTCATTTAAGAATCCCCCTTTTCTGCATTCTGCTTCAGAATGGCTTGTTTTGTGCATGTGTGATAATGTCTTTAAAAGAACCTGAAACCTTTAATTTAAAACATGTGCAGCTCACCCAGTGGTGGTATCTGCTGATGTTTCAAAACAATTTCCATAGTGAAATACAGTTCCTACCCAGCATTTTTTGCCTTTTGGTTGCGCTAGTTGCTATGCCAACAAAATGGTTCCAGAATGTTTAAAGCACCATAAAACGTGGCACAATCTAGGTAATGTTTAATGAATGTGCCTTAAGAATGAATGTGGAGGGCCCCATGTTTGTATTTCGCCTAGGGCCCCCAAATGACTAAACACACCCCTGAATGGAGCAGTAGACTGACCCTTGCAAATCATTCCCAATTGACTGCATTCAGTACTGCGAAAGGTCGAAGGGGAGCATGAGGTCTCTTATACCGCTTGAATTGCCCAATAATGATAATGAAAACCTGGTGATGGTCTGGTCTGGCATTGAAAGGCTATCATTGGATGTGGTATGATTTGTAACATTTTTATAACAAGTAACTAATCAGCACATCAAAAATGTAACAAAGTAGAAGTATTAAATTCATCAAAAAAAAGTATGATTTTGATTACTTTACATTGTGAGACATATATAATTGAGGGAGGAGAAAGGGTGTAGTGTTGTGCTCGTGCATGTGCGTTTAATTTCACGTTGCTTGGGATGTACAAAGAAAGGCTGCGTGGAATCCTGCGTATGCACATTGCGTTTCGTACATTTTAATTTTTTGTTCGTACGTCAGTTTCATGCTTTCTCCGTACGTAGGGATTTAGTATGAGGCCCCTGGGCCTTGGATTTGTGACGGCATAATTACAGTATGTTGTGAGTAGCCTGCCTGAGGTATTTAAAACAGTGCTGATGTGAAACACACACACACACACACACACACACACATACACAGATTGTATTGTCCATGGCCCAGCTGAGGTGTTTGAGACTTCACTGGTGTGTGCAAGTAACATGTGAAACACACCCACACACACTCACAGACACACTGCATTATGTAAACACACAGAGAGAGAGACTGTATTATGCTGTGAGTGGCCTGAAGTGTGTAAGACAGTGCTGATATAAAACACAAACAAACACACACACACACACACAGAGACTCATTATGTAGACCCATACACACACAAACATAATAACACACTGACTATATTACTGTATGTTCACACACACACAAAGAGAGAGAGAGAGAGAGAGAGCACAGAATACAGTATCTCTTACCATTTCCCATTGTGTCTTCCTGAAACAGAGACAGATCACAGTTAGGATGTTTACATGCACTTAGCAGTTAAAGCAATACACCACCTTTCAGACAAATTTGCTCTGAATGTAGGCCAGTGTTTGTAGGGGTTCGCAATAGCATATACTGCATCATTGAATCCTTCAGAGTCATTTAGCATCTCACCCTTACTGTAGCTTAAAACCCTCAATAGAATTCTGGTGGTTTTCTGGTATATTCTCTCTCGTCATCTACTTCCTGAGTTTTTGGTCAACACCAGGGCACATGAAACTTGGTGGGCATGTAGGCCCAGTAGACTTTTACGGAAAAATTTTGTTTGGTCCCCGGGGGCCATCTAGTGTGTGTACATCTAGTTGAATTCTGGGATATTTAAAACTTGACTCAACTCTCTACAAGATATACTAAGAATGACTGAAAATAAAACTGATATGACATGGAACTATTCTCATTCTGGTGTAATACCAACCAGGACTCCGTTTCCCGACGGATGCTAGCTAACCACCGTTGTCCGACGCAGTTACTAACGATAAAGATGGCAAACAACGACCAATTCCCAACGCGCTTGAAGTTCTGTCGTAACATGTTAGTCCTGACGACATTGGTTACAACTTACATTGTTCCAACTACGTCGTTCCCAGATGTTTCGGCAGCGTTCGGGGAGAATTCGGAAGCACTCGTTGCAAAAAGCATGTCAACATGGCTAAAGTTGTAGCATCACAACTTAATAAAATCGCTAGTGTTGATAAATAAACTACACAATGATAAACTTAGTGGTAGTGGTAGATAATATTTCCCGACATGAGTGTTTGAATTTGTATGGGCTATGTGATGATAACCACGTTATTTAATGAGTCTCCATACAAAACAAAAAAAAAGTTAAAAACGTACTTCTTTTGGTAGTCAAGTACGAGTTGTGCCTCACCCTAATTATCAGGAATGGTGGAGATGAGGGTTAAGGCCAAGCACACCTGTGACAACCAATTGGTGTTTTGTGAAATCTCCGGTTCGAATCCAGGCGGGAACGAAGTCGTCTTTTTTATATATATATTTGACATGCTGTAGCCTACTCGTGATGGTTGGTGAGGTGTTGTAAGTTATCTTTGTTTGTTCTTTGAAACTTCTATGGATAACTGGAGCATTTGTGTTTCAAACAGCATCTTACCACATGGTGAAGTTGAAGTGGGAATTAGTTAATCCTGTAGGTGGGGGTAATGCATCAAATGATGCTCAATTTGACAGTTTTAAGACCCAAACAGATGAGGAAGAGGCTTAACGACAGCTATACACCTGTCGCTGCAACTACAGTCCCACATCCGATGGTAAGGTCATCCGACGCCGTTGGGGAACGATTCTAAACACTAACGACAGTGAAACTACTGTGGTTGTAACGACTAAGTTCCAGCGACTGTAGTTGTAAAGACTGTAGTCTTAGCGACAGCTTTGGGTAACACAAATGCCGGACAACCGTCGTTCCAACCACGGAAGTTGCTACGTTAGTTTGCAACGACGCTGTTGGGAAACGGAGTCCAGGTTGGTAATACTCAGGTAGTTCAATGTTAAGTAGTCCAAGCCAAGCCATTACCCTATGTGTCTGACAGCTACTACCAAAAGTAACAAGGGGGTAATATTGAATATTGAGTTACATTTTGAAATATTGGAAATATGTATTTAAAGGTGCCCCGCCACAGAAAGCCGTTTTTACCTGTTGCTTTTGGTATAGAATAGTTCTATATGACCTCAAGTTACACAGTGCATGTGAAAATGTAATACTGTCTTCGCTATAGGCAATAGCCTATTAAAAGAAATATGCAAAGAAATTTCAGTTTGAATCCATGGTCAGTGCTACGTAGTATAGACAACGTTACAGCCATTGGCTGACTGAGGAGAATTATCGCCCAATCCATGCTCTCCTGTATTTGACTAAAGCCCGCCCCTTGAAAAACTCGCGAAAAAGAAGGAATATCCATGAAATGGTAACAGGCAACTTGTCAACTTGGCGAATTCAACAGTCTTGGTAAGTGTAATCTGACTGTGGATGTAGGCTAACAGTCGGCTACTCTTGCAATAAGTATCTGATTATGTTGGCTACTGTGACATCCTGACTATGTAGTAAGCTTACCTTTGCAAAGTGGCCGTTTACAATCTGCAAGCTAGGTTGGTGCTGATATCCTCTTTCTCGGTTTCATGATAATATTCCAAGTTTTTTTTTCCGTACCTCGCAATTCGCAAGTAAAACTAATGTAAATATTCGTCCATGTGCTTTACA
Source organism: Sardinella longiceps (assembly GCA_027497455.2). Classification (NCBI taxonomy): domain Eukaryota; kingdom Metazoa; phylum Chordata; class Actinopteri; order Clupeiformes; family Clupeidae; genus Sardinella; species Sardinella longiceps. The sequence continues at coordinate 420,232 of JAODXP020000040.1, read as the reverse complement.
ACGTCGAGCTTCAGCAGCAAATCAGAGGGCAGCCCATTGTAACAGTGGAAAAAAAACGGAAGAACCGATTTTCGAAGGCTATTCCTACAGGCTGCAAACGATCTCATTACGGTCTCCTTGGACCGTTCTCAGTCCAAGTGAAGTCACATACCCTATTTGTAGACCTCAAAGAACAATTTAAATACCCTGTAGTGGTGTGGCATGGCACCTTTAACAAAGATGGAATAGGCTATTTTATAGCCTAAACATATGTTCTTATACTGGGATATGCTTAAGCTGCATATTATGTTAATATTCTCTCTCTCACACACACATACACATGTAGGAGGCATTGATTGTACCTCTGCCCACAGCCCAAAATGCATGCAAACATGGACACACAGGTTGACATGTCGATCACACTGTATTCACTCCAACCCAGGAGCAAGTGTGACTAGGTTTACACCCCAGGTCAGGCAGGATAAGAGAAGAAACTGGGGAGCCATGGTTGAATTCCATTGTCTTCATGTTGCGTCAGATCCTTTCACGTCTACTGTAGGGAAGCTCGTCTGAAAGCATCTTGCCCTACTTATACCCTTCCCACTATGAAGGGAACTCGTTTAAAGGTGCCATGCCACACCACTACAGAGTATTTAAATTGTTCTTTGAGGTCTACAAGTAGGGTATGTGACTTCACTTGGACTGAGAACGGTCCAAGGAGACCGTAATGAGATCGTTTGCAGCCTGTAGGAATAGCCTTCGAAAATTTCATGCGGTTCTTCCGGTTTTTTTGCCACTGTTACAATGGGCTGCGCTCTGATTCGCTGCTGAAGCTCGACGTTGTAAAGCACATGGACGAATATTTACATTAGTTTTACTTGCGAATTGCGAGGTACGGAAAAAAAAACTTGGAATATTATCATGAAACCGAGAAAGAGGATATCTGCACCAACCTAGCTTGCAGATTGTAAACGGCCACTTTGCAAAGGTAAGCTTACGACATAGTCAGGATGTCACAGTAGCCAACATAATCAGATACTTATTGCAAGAGTAGCCGACTGTTAGCCTACATCCACAGTCAGATTACACTTACCAAGACTGTTGAATTCGCCAAGTTGACAAGTTGCCTGTTACCATTTCATGGATATTCCTTCTTTTCGCAAGTATTTCAAGGGGCGGGCTTTAGTCAAATACAGGAGAGCATGGATTGGGCGATAATTCTCCTCAGTCAGCCAATGGCTGTAACGTTGTCTATACTACGTAGCACTGACCATGGATTCAAACTGTAATTTCTTTGCATATTTCTTTTAATAGGCTATTGCCTATAGCGAAGACAGTATTACATTTTCACATGCACTGTGTAACTTGAGGTCATATAGAACTATTCTATATCAAAAGCAACAGGTAAAAACGGCTTTGTGTGGCGGGGCACCTTTAAGCCGCGGAGGTGACTTCCACCGAAGTGATTAGTGGTAGTGATTAGGGACTAGTTTCGGAAATGCCGACTAACTCCTGCCTTGTGTCTCTTTACTTTCAAGGTAATATAATTATTTCCTTTTTGATGGGTTTGGTAAATGTGATGAATGGTTGTGTTTGAATAATGTGAAATGGTCAAATGTGTAAATCCTGTTACTAAGTGGGAGAATGGGGTAGGATATGCCTACAATGACATGTTTGAAATGTTTGTTGAGTGTGGGTGAGCTATCTAAGGAATGACTGTGAGGTTATTGAGCTGGACAGGCGCGTAACTACCGCAGGTTCAGCGGGTGCGGCCGCACCGGGGCCCGTGGCCTTGCAGGGCCCGTCCGTCGCCACCTCTGAAGAGATCAGTGACGTTTCTATCTGAACACTTCAGATACGTACGGGCCCCCTGAAGAAGAAATGAGCCCCTCTATGTAACAGCGTTCGCCTGAACATAAATTACTTGCATCTAAATAATGTCGAAGAGAGACATGCGGACGTTTGGCTTAAAGTAATTGAATGACCGCTAGGATTATATAGGCGTAATTTACCCTGAATCTCACTTCATGGTGACACCTGAAATATTGTCCAACTTAATAGGGCAATGTAAACTATAGGCAAATGTGTATAAATTATTATCAACATATAGAGATAATAATCAGCGAAGTGAACAGCAACGTGTATTTTGGTAGTCTAATTTGCTTTAGGCTACTAGGGATTGTGGGATAGCCTGCGGTAGCCTAATGAACCTGCGCATTAGGCTACGTGCAGAGTTGATAGCTATGAGTTGAAATATAAACAGAAGGGGTTTTCATAAAAAATCTGATCCCAACATGTATAGCAGGATATCTGTAACGTAGAATATTATTTGAGGTGGCATCTCTCGTTTAAATGAAGGCCAGTTTCAGTCACTAAAAATGCCTGGGCTACTTTTGAAAAGTTTACTATTTGCAGCAGTTAGACGGTAACGTTAGAGAAGGTTTTTTTTTTTTTTCAAATATGGATGAGTGGAGAGTTTTCATACGTGGAAAAGAAGAATCGAGATAGAGACAATTTTACTTAAAATCAGACGAGGACTGCTCAAAAGTAAGTTAAGTGTTTTGTGCATGGTGCGCCGTCACCAATGTTTCTCCTCTTTATTTAGGCTAATGAATGAATGGTGCGCTCGCTGTCATCAATTTGTGTCTTTGGTGTGGTAACGTTAACGTTATGATTAGCCTGGGATAGGCCGTTAACGTTACTTGTGTTTCATCATCTTCTCTGGCATTCGTGGACATTGTGCTTAGGGGGACCACCTTGATAATCTTGCTTGAGCAGCACGGGGCAAGAGAGACTCAGCACTAACGTTAACATTTGTGCATTTAGCAGAGGCTTATTATCCAAAGCAAGGGTGAAGTGCAAGAGGGTGATCTTATGCATAGTTGGCTACATTTGTCATTTATGTGTACATTGAGTCCGTTTTGACGTTTGATGCAGATGATGAGTAATAGCCTACATGTAAGCTAGAGTCCATTTAGGGATATGTCTCCATAATTTTTTCTTGGGCTAAGGGGGGCCCGCAATGCACAGTCGCACCTGGGCCCGTGACAGACTTGTTACGCCACTGGAGCTGGATCTTGCTTTTGCCTTTTTATGGGATGTTTTGATATGTGTGGGCAGTTTGATGCTTATTTTAATTAATCTTTTTGATATTTGTCATTAATAAATGAATTCCATTGTCTTCATACTAACTCCTGCCTTGTTGTGTCTCTTTACTTTCAAGTAGGCCTAAAGATACTCGTATGTGCTGGCCCAAGTTCCCCTAGGCTTGAGGCTGGTTCACACACACACACACACACACACACCCACACACACACACACACACTGCTTTACCATACATTGTGTTTTTTGGTGCTTTCATAATTCTCTTCCAATTTAAAGTTTATGAACCTCTTCATAAACAACAAAATTCAAGGCTGCTGCGATGTTATAGCTAAACTTAAGAGTCAGTTTCTGTAAGACTCATAGGGGCTGATACAAACCCTCTTCAGATCTCAATGAAAAAAATCAAATAACAATTTAAATATTTTGGACCTTTCCTAAACAAAAACTAGGGACTCTTGAAATGACTCATGGCAAAGGTGGAAATTTGATGTTTTTCAAAATGCACAACTTTGCCTGTGCATTTTTCGGTGGGCTTTCAAGACAGCACTCTGACATTTGGCAAAATCAAAGCATGGGTCCAACACTTATTTTTATGATGGTCACGGTGGTTTCACACCGCAAGCGCGAGACGTCCACTTAACGTCTCCGGTATCAGTCCGAAACGGTTAAAATACATGAAAACTATTTTCCTGCGCGGATGTCCGCGTGCAATGAGCGGACTCCCATTGAAAATGCATGGCATGCTGACCGCGTATAGAACGTGAATGTGACTGTGCAGTGTGAAAGGGAACAACGAAAAACAGCCCGGACTCACGATGCTCCCGGAGACCTTAAGTGTAGCCGGTGGCGGTCCGCACCGCACACAGGTCTTGAACCTGCCACCCCGCAAGCTACAAACTCCCAGCGTGGGAGTGGAACGCTCTAACCAACTGAGCTAAAAGCCCGAGCTTCTAACTCAGCGTGTTAGAAGCGCCCATGGAATTGGGTGATGAGGATTTACACACTACCACCGAGCTAGCAGCGCTAGCTGGGCTCCGTTACACTCACCCTCCAAATCCTCACTCCCATCCGGGTCACGGCACCAATGTAGCCGGTGGCGGTCCGCACCGCACACAGGTCTTGAACCCGCCACCCCGCAAGCTACAAACTCCCAGCGTGGGAGTGGAACGCTCTAACCAACTGAGCTAAAAGCCCGAGCTTCTAACTCAGCGTGTTAGAAGCGCCCATGGAATTGGGTGATGAGGATTTACACACTACCACCGAGCTAGCAGCGCTAGCTGGGCTCCGTTACATAAGCACACACGAAAGTCTGGTGTGAGAGCACCGTCACTAGCTCAACTGACAGCCATTAGGTGGCCATTGAAAACTCAACTTTTCAGTTTTGGGGCCTCTCACTGCTTGTGCAAACACGTAACCTTGCTCAATCATAAAGATATGAGCACATTGGGAGGTCCTGTTTTGAAATATAATTGGTTGAAGATTGCAAAATTTTCAAGGACTGATAGAGAGGATGTTTCATTTGGTAAATATGAAATTGATATTGAAATTAGAGAACCATATCTTTGTGCGCCATCACTAAAAAAGGTTGAAACAATTTTTATTATGTTGGCATGTATCTAATCTATTTGTATTATAAATATCTTGGAGGCATTTTGCTTTATTAACTATTAAATGACATTTATACTGCATAAATCACATACATCGATAGGCCCTCTAGAAATACCTGAAATTGAAAACAGCACCATCATGTGGACAAAGCTGCAAAAACAAACTAAAACAAAACGTCATTATTGAAGCCATGTTGGAGGCACCTGAATTTCAAGCTTAGCACCTGGACTGTTTACATACAAAGGCATGCTTGAGTCTCCAACAGTTTTGGTGGTATTATAGTTTGAAGTTTCCAAATGTTCTCACAGGCATTGCTTTGGAATAATGGGTGGGTGCATTCAAAGGCATAGTTTTCATAGAAATATTTGAGATATTGAGGTATAATTTTGCACACCTTCTCTTGAGATGTGTGTGGCTACATATTTAAAAGTCCACATTGAGGAAAGACATGTATTTTGTGCCAAATTGCTATGACAAATATTTTTTGGAGTCACAATAGGCGACAAAATAGACCAAATTGATTGACATACACTCTGCATAGACATTTTGATCATGTGTATTTGTTTTTATTGTGATCTGGTAAAGCACACAGTTCTCTGTAAAAATCCATTATCTAACCCTAAAGAACTGCCAGCGTGTAATGTCTAGGAAAGAGTGAGCAATTAGTTGACTTGCTAATAAACACTGAATCTAAATAATCGAGGAGACAACAGAATTATCTGCAATGTAGTAAAATCAGATGAATCTTGAAATTTCCCACATATTGATAGATTGGATAGGTGTGTGATATTACATATTGAATTATACATGTTGAGTGAATATATTCAACAATGGTATTGCTACTGTTTTCCATTACACAAAAACAGAGATTGCTGATTTGCAATCGATAAGCACAGTTGATGTCTGAAAACTATGTCTCACTCTAAGCAACTCAATAAGGGTTACCTTGATGCCTCTGGTGGTTATGGGTAATTGACATTTTGAGCACCATTACAGAGAAGTAGTTCTACACACATGGTCAGACTCACCCTCCACTATGTGTCTGCTAATTGGTTGGCAAGATGGAAGTTGTTCTTGTGTACTTGACATATACCATGCCTTTAATTCTGGCTCCTCTTGATCTTGTCTAAAACACCCATTATGTTAGGGAACAGTTTTGCACAAATGTTCTGAGCCTAATGTGTTGTTCAAGAAAACTTTGATCTAAGCATATAGTCTTTAGATCAGAAGAGGGATGTGCTATCTTCATGCTCTAAGTCTTGAAGTAGGTTCTGTGACCTGTGTCTAAACTGAAAAGTTAGATTGTCTGAGGGGTGTATTCAATTTTTTTGGTTCAAACCAAGTGATACATTTACAGACATTTGATTTGAGTCATTTATCTTTAGTCTACTACCCCAAAGGAGACCATTCCCAAGAATAATAGCAAACAGTTATAAAGTGTGAGTGTCAGTTATAAAGTGTGTGTGTGAGTGTTGATAGCACATTGTTAAAGAAACTGCCAGGCGTACTTGTATGCTGATAAGATGGTGGTTCTATACTTGACTGTCCTCTTACTCCCATGAGCAAGACAATTCTTTTTGATAGCCTACTTTTGTATTGTTTGCAATATATTTGAGTGGTAGCCTTTTTTTATCTAATCAAGTAATGTTGCCTAATAATTTGCTTACTCAAAGCAATACACAAATAATGTGATGCCTTGGAATTGAACCCTGGTCTACTGATTGTTAGTCTGTGACATAACCACTGTGCCACCACTTCTACAGTCTGACAATGGCTCAAACAGGGTTAGAACTTTGGCTTATCTGGTTAGTCAGCACAACCCTCCATTGAAGTTATCATAGGTGCAAATCTGCTGTAAATAAAATTCATTTACTTGATGATAGAACAAAAAGCCACCTAGATATTTGGACCACAGATAATGCAGCAAATTTCAACAGTTTTGAGTGATGGTGCTCAGATGGTGGCACTTCATTTCATATTTGCCTAAATGAATTGCCTCTAGCTTAACATCACCAATTCATGCCCATATATTTTATTCAAATTCTAAGAGAGGAGGTTCCAAAGTGTATATATATATAACAAACTAATAAGGTTTTGAGTTTCATATGAACTGTGAGAGGCACACGAAAATGGTACAAAAATGTAAATGGTCCAATTTTGAAGAGGCCCTTAAGGACAGTGCCTTCAATTTGCCACATAAGTGACATCATTACTCAAAAGTTTATTTCCCCAACATTTATACCCCACAATTTCAGGATGGTAAGATTAAGGCACAGCGCGATATTTGAAGGCAAAAAAAATGAATTCTCAGTACCTCAAAATTATGCTGAAATTTTGGGAAGCCCTAACTTTTGCTAGGAACATTCTCAATGTTTAAAAAAAAAAAACAGTTTTGTCCTTCTTAGGCATGTGTCTACTGGTATTCAAAATTTGAAAGGAAAATGATGAGGGTTTGTATCACCACCCGCATGATTCTGAAACTGACTCTTAAGTTGCATTAGTGTAAAGACAGACAGAGTGTACTGTAGCCTATATTAGTGTGCATCTCGTAGGCTATTCCTCCATCAAAACTGTCGTCTTATAGCACAATGATCTCACCTCAGAGTCCAGGCAACAGTCCCAAGCGCTCACTTAACATATGTGTAGACTGGACTCTCCTCTCCCGTACAGACTCACTTTAGAAACACAGTCTGATTAGGATCCCTGTGCAGCTTCTTCTTCAAATGGCACAGGTGAGGTTTCACTTTTGAAATCTCGATGCTCCGCTTCTCTCACCTGGAGATCCAGCAATTATCTGTTCATTGAGACTAATGCAACTGTGACCAAGTAATCAGAACACCTCCAGTAGTCAAGTACAACCATTGTATTTCTCCATTAAGCGTACAATTCCTTGTCTGAAAAACATTTCCTTATCCATCCAACTGTACAGTCCCTGCCCTGAAATGGCTGAAGTGTATTATGAATGTAGTCTCCAGACTAACTGGCTCTGCTGGTTTATCTGGCAAGTACTCTTTCTATGGACGACCTTCCAGCACCCAGATAATGCAGGAGACTTCCTCAGTGTTAGTGTTTTAATCATCAACATCAACATCAACAGGCAGGATCAGTGAAGGAAATGTGTATAATTCTCCCTAAGGATGAAAGGGGGCATGACCAGGGGTTCAATGTATTTTTATTCTATACATTTTCTTTGTTTGTGCCAACACTAAATTTGAGAGTTCCCCCTCCTGCCAAATCCCACTTAAACCACTGGGAACAGCAGGCCTTCAGAATGTATGTGAGAGAATGTGGGTCCCTGCTTGATTGATGGATCAGGTCCATAGAGATAGGAGTGAGTGGGGGCTGCAGAATACTGCAGATATGCATGGCTGATGCTGCATAGAGATAGGAGTGAGTGGGGGCTGCAGAATACTGCAGATATGCATGGCTGATGCTGCATAGAGATAGGAGTGAGTGGGGGCTGCAGAATACTGCAGATATGCATGGCTGATGCTGCATAGAGATAGGCTACTCCGCTGCATGGGGATCTGGAGTGGGTGGGGCTAATACTGATGCATTACTGATGTCACTTCTCCGAAGCTCCTAAGATGTTTCCAGAGCAGGTTTAAGGGTGCGGTTGCTTTAAGAGGTGGAAACTATTTTTAGTCCATGTAAAAAAAAACATCAAGACAAATTTAAAGACTGTCGAAGCACGTAAGGTACAAGGTAAGGTCCCTCCCCATCTTTCTGAACCAGTTCACATATACACACACACACACAAATTCATACACATTCACATACACACACACACATTTACAGACACAAATTCACACACACGCACGCACACACACACACACACACACACACACACATACATTCATCACCAGGGACCCAGATTTTATTCCACGGGTCATTTGATTTCCCAGTCCCTGTCTTTTCTTGTCATGGTGCAACTGTCCTATTTTTCCTATATTAAATCCAATAAATTCACTTCGATAAATACTATTAAAAGAAGTCTCCCAGGTTGTGATCTTATGTTCTGGTATTATGGGATGCCCTGACTGTCCTGGTGTACACACACACACACACACACACACACATACACATTTACACATGAATCATGGTTTTATTAACATTACCACTAACAATGTCATGTTGCAGAAACACTTCAACACACAACACAGGCGATGAGAACCCAAAGGTCTGTGAGGATCTCACACAACATTAGCACACTGTAGGCTACATGAACTCAACCGTGCATGGAAGTAGGAGGAGATACAGCAGCACACAGCAATAAAGGAAAAGAGACCGTGTCTCTTGACACAAGCAATGAGGAAGACACAAACCTATTCTGTTTTTCGATCAGAACCTGATCATGGGGTTTAGTGTGATAGTCTTCTTCTGGCAATCTGGGACAATAGTCAGGACTAGATTGAGTTTCCAAAGCAAAGTCACTCACACACTACACTGAAATACTTACTCCACACATCTGAAGTGATTATACACATGAAGTGACAAATCTTATTGCTCACAGACACATCTGAAATCTTACATTAACACCATAACTTTTTTACTTATACATTTGGTAACACTTTGCGGTAAGGGTACATGAATTATCATGAATTCATGCATGAAATCATTCATGATAAATTCATGATTCATGCATTACTTCATCTCTGAAAGTCTAATGAGTTATCAGGAATTAACATGAATTCATTGTTTGTCATTAATGACCTCCTGCTGAAGTAGCACATGATCTTAAGTATTAGTTACTCTGGGTACATCATCATGAGTCATGATTAATTAGCATGAGTCATGATTATTAGCATGATCATGATGAATTCATCATGTTTGTGCCCCCTGAACTAAAGTGTTGACATGGTTAAATTGGTAAAATTTAGTTGACGTATGGCGTATGACTAGGCCAAAGTAGGCTAAATAAGTACTTTTATTATATCAAATTCTTTTGAACAAAAACATCATGATCATGTGTAATTAGTCATGACTCATGATGATGTACCCAGAGTAATTAATGCTTAAGATCATCTGCTATTTCAGCAGGAGGCCATTAATGATAAACAATGAATTAATGTTAATACCTGATGAGTCATTAGATATTCAGAGATGAAGTAATGCATGAATCCCGAATGAATCATGAATGAAATCATGCATGAATTCATGATGATTCATGTACCCTTACCGCAAAGTGTTACCATCTCACACACACATACACATATGAAACCATTCAAACAACAGCAAAAATCTCTGACGCATTTACAGTACACAAATACAAACTCATTCACATACTAGAACAAATTGTTGCTTTGGGGTCATTATCTTAAGCGCTGAGTTTCAATTTCTCAGCGCTTATCTGAACTCTCATCAGCTGCCTCCACCAAACGACTCAGTCTCTGGAGAGTCTCTCTCTGCGCCTCCCTCATCTGTCTGTTGAGGTCTTTCTCCAATTCTCTCTATACTAGTGTTGGTCTGGCCTCATAATCTCCAGCACAGTAGTGCTGAGTCTCTGGACAGTCTCTAACAGTCCCTCCATCTCTCTCTTCCTCTCCTCTATCTCTCTATTCTTCTCCTCCATCTGCCTGTTCTTTTCCTCCATCTCTCTATTCATCTTTTCCATCTCTCTATTCTTCTCCTCCATCTGACTGTTAAACTCTTCCTCCATCATCTCCTTGATGATGCTGATGTTTATCTGTAGTTCAGACAGGATGATCTTCATGAGGGTTCTGTCTGCTTCAGCCCTGGCCTCCCTCTCATAGCTCTCTCACATCTCCTCCAACTCTTTCTTCTCTCTTCTCTCTCTTTTCTTTCATTCTCCTTACCTTTTTCTCCATTTCCTCTCTCTGTGTTATTCCTTTCTGCAACTCTTTCTCTATCTCTCTCTTCCTCTCATCATCTTTCTCTAGTTCCATCTTCTTCTCCAGATCTGTTGTTCTCTCATTCATCTCTCTTATTTCTCCCTCATGCTGCTGAATCTCTCCATCCATTTTCTTAAGAGATTCTTGCACATTTTTATCAAGTTCCTCTCTTCTCTCTCTCTCTTCCCTCATTTTCCTCTCCTCCACCTCTCTTTCTCTCTGCATCCTTCTCTCTATCTCTCTGATCTGTCTCTCTGCCTCCTGGTAGGTCTCACTGCTGTAGAATCTCTCTCTGTTTCCTGACTCCATCTCTTCTATCTTCTCTAGCAGCTGTGTGATCTGAGTGTCATCAGGTCTGTCCTCAACATTGAGAAGGTGACACCTGTTCCCACATTTCTCTACCAGCTGCTGGAGCTCCTGGCTCCCTGTCTGGAGCAACTCCTCCACACTCCTCTCTCTCAGCCCCTCAGCATGGGTGAAGAGGATCAGTGTGTGTCTCCAACAGCCCTCCCCAAAAATATCCTCCATTTTCTCCAGCATCCTCCTCTCCTCCCCTTCAAACGGCTCCACTGGAATCAGCAGGAGGAAGGCGTGAGGTCCTGGGGCAGACAGACGGACACAAAGCCCCACGTCCTGTCTCATGTCCTTCTCAGAGAGTCCACTGCAGAACCAGTCTGGAGTTTCCACCAGGGTCACCCGTCTCCCAGCCACCTCCCCTGTCTGCTCTCACTGTGCTGGGTCTCTGTGGATGTGTGTGTGAGTGTGTGTGTGCCCAGGATGGTGTTTCCTGCTGCCCTCTTCTCAGCTGCACTCCCCCCCAGCAGCACCAGCCTCAGCTCAGACACAGCAGGAGACACTGGGGGGGCTGGACCAGGACTCTCTCCGCCCACTGCAAACACATAGGCAGTTATAACATTATGACAAGATTCCCAACAAGCCCAGCTTATGCTAAATGTTTGGTATATGATTTTATGTCAATTACATAGCCTATATTTATGACGCCTTAGCCCCATTGGTCCCTATAATCCAGGTTGCAATGGCCATGAATGGAGCAGAGGACACTGATAACTTACTGTCTGGAGGGTTCCACTCTTTACTCGATCTTCTCCTGATGGGAGGATGATCTGGATCTGGGAGCCCAACACAAACACACACTGGATCACTCACATGCAATGGGTCTATGCTGAGAGACAGTCACTACATCATACACATACACACACACACATACACACACACACACACACACACACACAGACAGACACACACACACACACACACAAACACTCCTATCTTAACTCACCCTGATTTCCCTTCACTTGTTTGTCTTTCTCCTCTGTCTGCCTCTCTTGTTCCTGTAGTTGGGTTCTCAGGTCCTGTAGTTGTCTGTTCCTGTCCTGCAGTTCCTTCCCCAGTGACTCCAGTTGTAGACTCTCTTTCTCCCTCTGTTGTTTACTCATGTTCTCCAGCTCTGTGTCTCTGTGATGGAGGAGTTTATCCCTCTCTTCTAGTTGCTGTTTTATCTTCTCCATCTCTCTGTTCTTGTCCTCCATTATCTTCTCAATCTCCATCAGTCTCTCTTTGTTCTCCTCCAGAAGTTTCATTTTCTTCAAATTCTTGTCTCCATCTTTAATCTGTAATTCCATGTCTTTCACTAGTTTGTAGTGATGCGCGGGTCAGGGTTTTTTTGCACCCGCCCCAACCCGACCCATTAGGAAATCCGAACCGCCCCGCCCCGACCCGCGAAAATATGCTGTGATAATGACCCATTATCCGACCCGATCCGCGGAAAAATTAAGTGAGCCTATTGCCACTGAATCTAAATGGAAACTAAAGAGAACTCGTTTAATACACTATAACACATAGACCAGATGACCAGATTTTGCGCTATATTCACAGGAAAGATTGTGATACATTTTTATGAGAGATTAATTAGGCCTATCAAACAACATATTTTTAAATGTCGTTCTTTATTGGAGGATTGTGCAAAATTGCACGGAAGACACCTCTTTTGCGTACAGACACAAACAAGCGCTTATGCAGAAACACACTGGTTTTGTAAACGTGTAACATCAGATCTAACAAATGTAACGAACTTAACATCAGATCTTTGAGAGCTCCATCAAATTTAAATGAACTTCTATCAACTTCGTTTATTGTCTCTTTAACTGCCTGCTGAGCAGAGCATTGTATGGAATTCCAGCAAGTTTATAACACCAGATAAAGATATTTCCCTTAACAAAATGGGGTCGATTTTACACTGAAATTGAACCCCTTTATTCTCAAGCAAGTACATTACAAGTGGGACCAATGCATGCCTCTGGTTAACTACTTTAATTTGATACCAAATACCTCCATTATAGGCGCAGATATACCCATACTAAAGCCTCCGAAAGACAATGAAGCAAATCTGTGTCACCCGCGATTTTGGTTTTCGGCGCTCGCGTCCGTAATAAATAGCCTAATAATAACCAAAAAACTTCGGAGTGCCCATGATGGGATCCATCATCTCCTATGTGCCGTCCATGCCAGAGACCTGCTGAACTGAACGCGCATTCGCTTGATGTGCTGGTTGCAGGAATGCATTGCACTGCTCTTGCCAGCATTGCAAGGAGAGGGAAATCGTGATGATGATGGACACCTTTGTAAAAATACATGTTATAATTTAAAACTCCCTAGATATAGGATAATAGTGAGTAAAATGTGAGCTGGACTCTTAGGTTAGGTTTTAATATTTCTGAAAATATTTTATAATTATATGCTCAGCTAATGCTGAATGGAAGCTGTGCGCAATGAGTGATCCCTGCATTTGAAATGGCAGTCACGTCAACAGCCTTGTATGTTACATTTGATTTACATTTACAGATTTACAGATTCCACTATGCAAAATGTCATAGATTAGCCTACTTTATCAAAATCTACTCAATACATATGAAAGTTGGTAAGTGCGTTTTCACATTTAGACCCGACCCACCCGCACCCGCAATACTTTTAAAAAGTTCTACCCAAATCCGCCCGACTCGCGGGTTTATCCGCGGTTATCCGCGGGTCACGGGCTGACCCGCGCATCACTACTAGTTTGTCTTTCATCGCTATCTGTTTGTCTCTGTCCTCTATCCTCTTGTCTCTCTCTTTGATTTTCTTCTCTCTCTCTTGTATCTGTTTATCTCTCTCATGTCTCTTCTCCTCTTTGTCTTTCTCTTTCATCAGTTCTTTCTCCTGTAGAGTCTTCTGATGCTCTTTGTCCTTCTCTAGCTGCCGTTTCATTTTATCCATCCCTCTGTTCTTCTCCTCCAATTCTCTGTCTTTCTCTCTCATCTGTTCTTCTTTCTCCTTCAGTGCTCTTTTCATCTCCTCCAGCTGTCCATCTCTCTTCTCCACTTCACTCACTAGTTGGAGTCTAGTCTGTGTCATCTCCTTGCTCTTCTCCTCTAGTTCCTGTCTAGTCTGTGTCATCTCTCTCTCATTCTCCTCCAGCTGTTCATCTCTCTTCTCCACTTCACTCACTAGTTGGAGTCTAGTCTGTGTCATCTGTTTGCTCTTCTCCTCTAGTTCCTGTCTAGTCTGTGTCATCTCTCTCTTATTCTCCTCCAGCTGCTCATCTCTTTTCTGTAGTTCATTCTCTAGTTGGAGTCTAGTAGTTTCCATCTCTTTGCTCTTCTCCTCTAGTTCCTGTCTGGTATTTGCAATCTCTTTTTCATTCGTCTCCAGTTGGATTTTCTTGTTCTCCCCCTCTGTCTTCTTCTCCTCTAGTTGGTGTCTCACATTCTCCAGTTCTTTATTAGCTGCCTGTAGCAAAGATCATGGAATAGTGAATCCTCTCTGCCTGTAGTGTCTTCATGTTGTCTTCTAGTTGTCTGGTTTTCTCCATCGACTCATCTATTAATTTCCACCAGGACTGGAGTACTAAAAATATTAAGGTTAGTCAAATATACAGTAAGTGGATTAGTATTTACAGTATCTAATAATTTCCACCACCGGGGTCCTGAAAAGAAAAATGTTCATTAAACGTGACAAAGGAAGCGCTCACATGTACGTAATTATCAGAATTGATGATTATAGTGAAATTGCCAAAAACAGATGTGTGCACACACACACACTCACTAACACACACATTTACCCAAACACACACACACACACACACCCTTTCACTGACACACATACATAAACACACACATTCACACACACATAACATTACTGACACACACCACTCCAGCTGCCTTCAACTCAATTTTTTATAAATTATATTTTATATAATGTAAAACAATCAATTAATTGTCCAAAGACTCTGCTATGAGTCTATATGTTTCAATATCTTTTAAATGTCCTGTTATGTCTTCTATGTGTGTGGCAATATTGAGCCACTGGTGAATTTCCCTCTGGGATTACTATCTATTTATGAATGAATGAATAAATTAAAAAAGTATTATCAACAGTGTGGAATTTTGCCTTCAGTTTCAATGTTAAAACAACACACCATCCTCATCACATCTCCACCAATCATCTAATCATCTCTCCTAATCATTCATCAAATCTCCCCCAATTATCTCTCATCACTCATCACATCACCACCAATCTTCTAATCATCTCTCCCCATCACTCATCACATCTCCACCAATCATCTCTCCTCGTCACATCTCCACCAATCATCTCTCCTTGTCACATCTCCATCTATCATCTCTCCCCATCACTCATCACATCTTCACCAACAATTTCTCATCACATCTCCACCGATCATCTCTCCTCATCACCATCTCCATCACAGTGTTTCCTACAGATTATGTAGCAAGAGGTGTGACCGTTGATGGAGTCGGCCATTGGGGTGTATGCTAAGTGTTTTCAAACAAATACTGTAATTTTTCTTCAGTCACATGCTAGGACTTTTTAAAGCTACTTGAAGCATTTGAACTCAGTTCAGTATAAGTTCTTTAAGAGAGCACAGCCAAAACTAGTTTTACCAGAACCCCGCCTGATTTCATTTCTCAACCTAACTTTACATCTTAGGACAGGCCATTAGTTTGCTGGGCTTGATGTTGGTGGAACACCTGTCTAATTTATGAAAATTAAAAATGGAAGTAATCTAGTTGAAGGTGACTAATTTTTAGTCACCCCCCCCCCCATAGGCCCTATGTTTTCTTGAGAAATGGTCCCACACTGCTATTCTCTTCCTAACCTCCTTCGTCTGTCCTTGTTGTTGCGCAATAGCCTACCGGAAGATGTAGGCCTAGCTGCTGTTATGCGCAAGACTTGAACAATTATTCAATAAGCTTGGATTTCTATTTGAACAAGCCTTAACAAACAAATAATCAATCGTTGATTATTCATTAACAATCCTAACTGCCACCAATCATCTCTCACTCACCCAGAGACTGGACAGATTCCTTCATTTTCTTCCTCTCTTCAGCAGTCACTTCCCACCGCTCTGTAATATCAGGGTAGAGAGATGAGCAATACATCTCTCTCTCTCTCACACACACACACACACACACACACAAACTGTAGACATATGTTTGTGTGTTAGACTGTGTGTATAGGAGAGAGAGTGTGAATCAGTGTATGTATGTGTATGTGTCTTCAGCTTTGATATCCAGACAATGTTCTGTTTCTTATGCTAAAAAAGTTTTGTGATTGAGTGACAAGTTTTTGTAGGCACGGAGAGCTCATTCAAGCCTGTTTGTCAGAATCTTTAGCTCCAGAGCTCATTGACCATAGCAGCTCAACTGTGCCCCGTAGCCGAATCAGAGCAAGTAGCTAATCTTGCTGACACAAGCACTGTCAAGTACCCACTAGTCAATGAGTGCAAACAACGGAAAATAAAACGTGTTTTCTAGCCTGAGTGCCATCGACTTTCAAAGCTCTACGAGACTTTGGTCTGACCAAGAGCCCGTATAACAAAGTTTCTCAAAGCGTATGGTTGGCCCGCCTCCCTGAAATGAACTCCGTTTGCTACTGGTCGATGTTAGAAAATGCTGTGCCGAAGCAAAACCAATCACACCACTCTTTCCTCTGACGTATGTGACGCGAAGGGAATTTCTTGGACAGGACTGAGAGCCGTTGGAGCTGCTCAAAGTTGATTGGTTCTCGACCAAGAGGGGGCAGTTCCCCCTTTAAGGGAATTCGGAAATCCTGCCAGATCAGCAGCTGGCCAGACCAGTGACAGCAATGCCAAAGGTGTTACGTCACTGGGAGGGCGTGCAAGGCTACGTGTTTTCATGATATTCGCCATGATATCTGAAATCTAAAATGTTAACCGAAAAAACGGAGGCTCAGACTCAGAGCACGCAGAGTTCGGCATTGGAGTTGTGTCCCTGCTACGAGCACTGCCTGGCAAATAGTGGGGATCAAAGTGATGAGAAGTTCAGCTTTCCTGTAAATGCGTGCTCAAATAGTCTGGCTCAGTGAATGTAAACAATGGAAAATAAAAGCATGGTACAAATTGCAGAGTCATCTGAAATTAGACTGCCTACCAACAATGTTTAAAACTAAGACAAAGGACTTATTGAGTACAGAATGCACATGTATCTGAGCGCCGCCTGTGAGAATTCTTGGATTGATGTTAAAACGCATACTGTTTTGTTCTGTTCTAGTGCGTATACTGAGAGTATACTGTCTTGTTCTGTTTTGTTGTTGTTTTTTAGTCTTATTTTAAATATGAAACCATTATAGCTGCTGTCTTGGCCAGGACTCCCTTGAAAAAGAGATTTTGAATCTCAATGGGATTATTTCCTGGTAAAATAAAGGTTAAATAAATAAATAAAATGGGATTACAATGCTCATTCACACAAAATAATGTTCACAATAACAGAGAAAAGTAAAATTTGGTAGATTTCATGTCGCTAAAGGCTTGCTTGGGTTGCCTTTACAAACAGAAGAGTCTATCGAGTCAATCGAAAAGGTATCCCGTCCAACCATGACGCAGAGGCTTGGCGTGCCCATGTCCATATCCGTCTCCCATTTACCAATCTGAATCTGAGCCTCCCTGGAAATTACGTTTTTTACGTATTTTACCTGAATTAGCCAATAAGCGTCCGATTGGGTAGTCCATTGCTGACTACCTGTCTTGGACTACGGGTAGTCAATGCAAGGATCTCTTTAGCGAAACTTACATGATCCGAAATAACATTTCTGAATGAAGAAATTGAAGAGTTGATGGAGCGGTGTTGATGTTAATTAACAGTTTAACTGACCGCACGCGTTTGGCATGTTTTATTCATTTATTTACAATCTTTTTGGTGACATCTTAGGGGAAGCAGAGGTTCCCTTGCAGTGTAATGTCTATGTGTGTGTGTGTTTGTGTTCCATGATGAGAGTGTGAGTCCACTGTAGACTGTCAGTAACACATCATCTTCCCAGGCCTGATGACCCCCCTCCCTCCTGAAGAAACCCAAACACACCAACTCCTCTCTGGTACTTACTCCATGGATCTAAAGAAACCAAAAGCAGAGATGAGATCATTAATGAGGACCAATGGAGACAAACTCACACATTACATGAGGACATACAATATCAGCACTGATAATACAGTCGCTCTGTGTGTGTGTGTGTGTGTGTGTGTGTGTGTGTGTGTGTGTGTGTGTGTGTGTGTGTGTGTGTGTGTGTGTGTGTGTGTGTGTGTGTGTGTTCCATGATGAGTGTGTGTCCACTAACTGTCAGTAACACATCATCTTCCCAGGCCTGATGACCATGATGACCCCCTCCCTCCTAAAGAAACCCAAACACACCAACTCCTCTCTGGTACTTACCTACTTCAGGATCTAAAGAAACCAGAAGCACAGAAGAGATCATTAATGAGGATCAATGGAGACAAACTCATACATTACATGAGGACATACAATAATTGACAATACAGTAACTATGTGTGTGTGTGTGTGTGTTATGCAGATAGAGTAGTGCAGTGGGATAAATGGTAGCACAGAAACAGAAAAACCAACTCCTGTGGGGTGTGTGTGCTTATGTGCATGTGTATGTGTTGAGGTTATGTTGCATTACACTGTATGTTCTACTTAGCTGAGTTGTGTTACGCTGTGATGGGCTGCAATTAGGGTTGCCACATTTTAATGCATAACAATAATAATACAAAGCAAACCTTCATGCTTTTCGTGAAAATAGGATAATTGTTTGAATTACAAAGAGAATTTTTGTTCTAGCTCATTCCCACAGTGTTCGATCACAATGATAAATTCACAAGTCTGATGGTTATAGCCTATTTATAATAACTAGTATTGTCATAGCCTGCCTTTAAAATTTAAAAGATATAGGCCTACTCAAGTGAGGCCTACACTGTGATTCACAATCGCCCGCTCCATTAAATGCAGGAGACTCCCAGAGTCTTGAGATACATAATATCCAATCAAATAACCAATCAAATAAAAGCAAGCATGCGCCTACAGCATCCCAGCACAGCAAGACTTTTTACACTGTAAAAAGTCAAACATAGGGATTACTAAAATTTCTTGGTGCAACAATATTACACTGAAAAAAAATGAAGTAGAACCAAACCAAATAAAAATGAGTAGAGGAGATTAATGCCACAAAGTCACTCTACTTGATATTCATGAACAATCTTACTCTTAAAAAAAAAGCCTTGGACATTTGATGTCAATTTGACTGCAAGGTATATGTCCCAGAATAGATAGATAGTTTATTTGTCCTTTCGGAAAATTGTTCTGTGCCGTTTTCAGTGCATCTGATACAAGTACAAAGACATTACAATAGACAAGAACACAATAGACCAACCATACACCCACCCTCCCAAGACAAAAAGACAGGTTGACAATAGGACAAAAAACCCAACTTAAATACAGTACAGTACTAAAGTGCAGTTATTCAGTACTAAAGTGCAATGTGCTATTCAGTTTTAGTTGTCTTATTTAACATGGATGTCACAGTCCTGACCAAATGTTTGTAATCACATATTATTCCTTGCTTGAAATTATTTTATTTTTTTTAATGTTTAAAGGCTATACATGTTACAGTCATTGTGCTACTTGCTATGTAAAGTAGTGCCAGGGAACACTGATGCAACCAGGGCCGTTTCAAGGTACTAAGGGAGCCCCAAGTAAACAGGGCATGGGGCCCTTCACCTCCCCTAAATTCCTATGTAAAACACATTGTTATAATCTTCAAGCAACTTTAATTAATATAATTATTTGTGTTGAACTTGCAATTGTCTAACTCTGTCATATTTAATTGAATGAACGCCACCAACTAAACTACTAAAATTATTAAACAGTTATTCTTGAGGGCCGCTTTCAGCCTGGTTTGGGGCCTGGTTTGCCTGTCCTGTTGCAACGGCCCTGGATACAACAGCAGAGTTATAGGTTTATTCAGAAGTGAAAGAAGAACATTTTTGCAAAAATCCGGGACAATATGTGTCAAGGAAAAAAATTATCAGTTTTCCGGGACAAAAGCACAAAAACCGGGACAATCAAGGAAAATCAGTACATGTGGCAACCCTAGCTGCTATTACGTAGTTGGTTTCGTGTGTGTACTGTATGTGTATGTGCGCTTGTGTGTGCGCTTCTGTGTGTGTGTGAGTATGTTTGTGTGTGTTTGTGTGAGTGTGTGTGTGTGTGAAGGAGAGAGTAGTGCAGTATCATGAATAGCAGCTCTGAACTCTTTCCAGCAGAGAAACAGACAGACTTACTGTTCCACAACGCAACTCTTCCCTCCTCCATGTTGTCTCCACTGATGACCTGGCAGGTGTAAACTCCTATATCACCTCCCCATCTGCATCCCCTCAGCCTGAGAGACACGCCTCCTCTCTGCAGCTCCTGGGGGTCCACACTCACTCTGCCCTCATAGCCCCTCCCCTCTATCACATGACCATTCTTATACAGGTAGATACAGTCTGTCCACCTAAACCACCTGATCTCCATGGCAACAGCACTGGTTTCAGGAGACAGGTGACAGCGCAGTGTGACATCATCACCATCATCACACTCCAGAGCACGATCAGGAGTGACCAGTTCAAAATCTGTTGGGGAAACAGCAGTGTTAAACACACACACACACACACACACACACACACACACACACACACACACACACACACACACACACACACACACACACACACACACAAACAGACAAATACAATATTACAGTATGATGTGAGTAGCCTGGCTGTGGTATTTACTGTAAGACAGTGCTGATGTGAGACACAAACACACACACACACACACAGATTGTATTGTTCATGGCCCAGCTGAGTTGTGACTGAGACTCATTATGTGCACCCATACACACATAAACATAAACACACCAATAACATTATTGCATGTACACACACACACACACACACACACACACACACACAGTTTGTGTATTACTTTGACCAGGCTGAGGTGTGTGCTGAGGTGTGTGCTGAGGGGCGGTGGTGCCACAGTTGGTAGACGTGCCGTTCGGCAACCGGAGGGTTGCAGGTTCGAGCCCCACTCCACCTGAACCCATCGAGGTGTCCTTGAGCAAGATACCTAACCCCAAATTGCTCCCGGTGAGCAGGTCGGTGCCTTGCATGGTTGCCTCTGCCACCGGTGTGTGAATGGGTGAATGTGAGGTATACATTGTAAAGCGCTTTGAGTGCTCGTAGGAGTATATAAATAATATATAAATATATAACTATATAAATACAGTCCATTTACCATGTTTGATGCTGTGCAGTGCAAAAAATACACATACTGTACACTCAAAGACACACACACACACACACACACACACACACACACACACAAGCACAGAAAAGAGTATCTCTTACCTGAGCCCCCAGTTGCCATTGTGTCTTCCTGAAACAGAGACAGATCACAGTTAGGATGTTTACATGCACTTAGTGCTTAAAGGAATAAGTCACCTTTCAGGCTAATTTACTCTGACTGTAGCTGGTATTAGCATTGGCGTGTAAATCGTCAAACTCTAGTCATTCAAGAACTGCATATAACCGTTGAGTAAGCCTGGCTTTTCACAACAGTGGTTAGAGCATTCGACTCCCATGCAGTGGGTTAGTTGTAGTTGATGGAGTGGCAAATTTGAGACCTGAGTGCAGTGAATGACTCCAACTTCACAAAGACACAGTAATAAAACACGCATATCTTCACAGTAAAACACTAATATTTTTCCATCTCAAAACAAGGGCCCAGGCCAGTGCATCTTTACATAAACCACTGATATGGGTCATTCTGTGCCAAATCAACAAATCTGAGACAAAAATTCTGCCTGACCATCTTGGATTTGCTTCACACTCTATCTGAATAATGTTACCATACCCAGGACCTATTATGTGAAATATTACCATTGTATCTTCTATAGTTGATGAGATATGGGGTCTTAAAAAGGGGGGTCGTGTGTCAAGAAAGTGGAGCTCTGAGAAAATATCCATGTTCCACAAAGCGTTACTCTTGGAGTTTTCATGCTACATTTATGAAACTTTCAGGACATATTCTATAGTATGTGTCTTTACACTGTGAAGTACACCTTTCACATTAGTACATTTGCTGAGTAATACTTTATTGAAAATTGCAAGAAAATTACGTTAATGTTTTGCTATGTATTTCACAGTACTATATCTTGGATGTGAATGACATCAGATCTTTAATATTTCTATGCAGTTTACATAAGTTATTGTACATTTTCTACAAATAGGTAAATATTTGATATTAATAACAGCTTTTGAGTTTTGAGACATTAAAGATGATATAAATGAATTAAGACCTATAGTTTAATCCTATTTTCCAAATTACTGGCTAAGTGTATTGCATTGCAAAATCTTCAAATATTTGCAAATTGATTGATAAATCATTTATAAATATATCACGTTTTCTAGCATCACTACCTTTGCACTTGAATATAGTGAGTTGACTTATGAGCACATTAAATTTTGATGCATGATATAGATATCCAAATAAATGCTATAACCACAGTTGTCAGCTTTTCAAACAAATTCAATTGGACATTATGGGAATAAAGAATGAACTAATGTTGGAGTAGCCCTGATTGTAAAGCACAGACCATCATACATGATGATACCCTTGACTTAATCAGGGTAACTAAGATCAAAATACATGCATTGTCACATACATTGTCACTGTACCCACATCCTAGTTACTAAATAATAGGCCTTGGCTCAAATATTAAAATTGTAGCACATGATTTAACAATGGAAATGGGAAGAAAAAGAAAGTCTTTTTTTCAAAGGGCACTAGAGTTGGTTGGTTGTGGCTTACTGCCACCATTGGGTTCAAAAGGCTTGTATCTCAGCCACCATGAGAGAGAAGTATATCAAAATAAACTAGTCATTTTCTTGACAAAATTTAGACCATGCTCTGTGACAGCACTGCTGTCACTACAAAGCAACTGAAAATTGAAAATGAATTTCAAAACAAGAAAAGCACTCAGAGAGCGCAGATTTTCTCCAAGGCAATGGGTTCATGGATATTATTTAAATTCTAGTTTGTGTACTGGATCACAACCTTTATCTACACTGAATCAATACTTGATTGCTCCAATATTGTCATCCAAATCCGTGCAGTTTTGAGTTATCTTGTACACAGACATACACACAAGCAGACAGACACACACACGCCGGAAAAACCTAACCTCCTTGGCGGTTGTGAACACTCTAGGCCTATTGCATCTGTTTGACTTACTCATTGATAAAATGCTTTCCATATAAAGCAAAGCAAGTGCGCTCACAAACTTTTAGATCTTCCGCATCTGTATCCCACTCATCATATTGTTTACTGAGGAAATAAAATGAAATTGATGAAAATAAATTCTAAAGAAATTGCTTTGGACAACTAAATACACTGACTATTCCACTTTTCCCTGGGGTACTAGAAGAGGTTATTACTATTATCAGTATTATCAGTATTATTATTATTATTATTATTATTATTATTATTATTATTATTATTATTATTATTATAAGTAGTAGTAATGTTGTTCTTGTTGTTAGAGTCGATAGTTGATGTCAGTACTGCTAAAATTGGGTAAAGGGTGGAGACTCAGTTTTGTGGAGGTGGAGGGATTGTGGCAAAGGTACCAAAAGCACATGGCTACATAAACAAAACAAAACATGGTTATAGAGAAAAAAATCATTTAACCCATACCTTGAAAGCTGTCTTTGGCAGACTATTTTATGTACTTTTCTTTTGGGTACCATTTTGAAATTTGGTGCATTCAGAGTCTTTTCTTTAAGTTGATGTTTTTGTTTTTATGGTAGACCCTACCAGTAAAATTGAAAATGCAATTGAAGGTTGGATCCAATATTATCTTTGTCAATTCTGAAGTGCCATAAATCAAAAAGTTTGAATTCTTCCCGAAACTTGATTCTCCATTTAACGTTTTCTGTTGCAGGCTAATAAATTGTGGTTAACCACATCTTCCTGAACATCATAATGATTTTCCGATTGTAATAATTATTGTTGTGGCCTTCATTGTTATGTTGCAACGAGGACTGCATTACCTATTGCGTTGTGCACCCATAAAATAGCATTTCAGGAATGCATGACTGACGAATGACCAGGTTAAAAAAAACATGATTACTGAAGTGATATATATTTAATTATCAAAGATATCATATGCTTCAGTGTGGAAATATTGTCATCAAAAGTGGCCATCATTTTGTGTTCATACCATTTTCAGGTATCCATAACTTGGCAATTGTCTTACTCTAAGCTAAAAGATTTGACAGTTCACAACGTCTACATGTATGCAACACCGTCTGAAATTTTCAATTTTCCAACATGAAGTATGTGTAAGCAATGGCCAACAGAACATAACAAAGTTAAAAAAAAAAAAAAATTTTTTGTCATGATCAAGACCCTGTTTTTTAAGGCCCAATATCTCAGAAATTCAAGGTTAATATTTTGCACAATTGCTGATGGGTACAATGACATTAGGCACCTAAAGAAAAGCCAAGGGGGTCAGGCGGAATGCATTTGTTGATTTCACACGGAATGGCCCATATGCTTTGGGTCTAAATGATTGC
>JAODXP020000040.1:367529-395607 GCA_027497455.2 Sardinella longiceps | reverse complement strand
TGCTACGAAGCTTGTGGAAATGGTAACCTTCAACACAACACTGTTGATAACGTCGCGATCGTAACGTCCGGAAAGTGCATCACGAAGTGCTCCATGTGGGACAGCCCTTATCTGCCAAAATTCATGCTCATAGTGCACTCTACTGAAGTGCCCTCGCTAAGTGCGCGGATTGGAACACACTGGGGCTTATTTTTTGACAGCGCCCCACTGTAGAAGGCTTGGCCGAAGGCCGCCTTGCCCGGTGGGGCTAAATAGAACACATATGCGAAAAGCCTATCATCTCTCACTCACCCACAGACTGGACAGAGTCCTCCATTTTCTTCCTCTCTTCAGCTGTGATCTCCTGCTTCACTGTAATACCGGAGTAGCAACACATGAGCAACAGATCCAAAAACAAGCACACTTACACGCACACACACACACACACACACTACACTATACACAGTTTATTCTCCTGTGTGTGTGTGTGTGTGTGTGTGACTATAGTAGATTCTCTGTGTTTTGAAGAATCCAACTTACCTTCATTTTCCAAACGTTCCCTCTCTGAGGAGACGGAAGCAGAGGATAGATCATTATTGGAAAACAGCTATAGCAGAAAAATGAAACCAACTGATGTCAGACAGACCAGGTTATATGCTCGCTCACAGACCAAGGTGTGCTTCTACTGTATGAAATTCATGTATGTATGTGTGTGTACTTGGTGATTGAGCATGTTCAAAGGCTAAAAGCATGTACTGAGCCCTTAGCTTAGTGTAGTGATGTGAGTCCACATGCTAGCAGGAGCATACTGTAACCATCATCATTCAGGGTGGCCTGATGGAGACAAAAGCACACTAGAACGATCTTCAGTATGTGTGTGGACAAACAAACACATGTTATGTGGACAACGCACTCTTTCATAAATGATAGTAGAGCTGCATGATGTGTGTGTGTGTGTGTGTGTTTGTGTTCCATATGTGAGCTCACTGTGAGAGAGTTAGTGTGTGTCTGGGCGAGCACATGTGTGTGGTGATGCATGAGCTGCAAGGCGAGTGTGTGTGTTCCATAACGAGTGTGAGTCCACTGCAGGCCTGATGACCATGATGACCCCCCTCCATCCTAAAGAAACCCAAACACACCAACTCCTCTCTGGTACTTACCTAATGCAGCAGGAACTAAAAAAAACAAAACAGAAAGAGACAAACTCACATTACATGAGCACTTACAATATCAACACTGACAATACAGTCACAGTGTGTGTCTGTATGTATACCATAAGGCTGTATTCAGTGTGTGGTACTTACCTCTCAAACCTAGAAAGAAACCAGAAGCAGAGAGGAGATCATTAATGAGGACCAATGAGATAAAACTCATGATGAGGACATACAATACCAGCAGACAGTCACAATGTGTGTGTGTGTTTGTACAGTAAAGCCATTTTGTGTGTGTGTTTATGTGTACTTTAAAGCTGTATTGTAGAGTATGTTGAAATCTCAGAAGTACCGCAAATCTCGTGTCACTCTCTAGGCATAAGTGCCGCCTCTTGAGAAACCAATTAAGCCTTGCTCAGACACCACTGAGAATTAGCTGTCTCAGTTAATTTCCCAAACTACAGCCAAAGCGAGTTCCTTTGACTTCTTATCTCACTTATTAGTCCCAATTACTGAAGGTCAAGTTAAACCTGAAACTGATATGCCAAATGATGTAACTACCGTTAAAGTGAGTTTAGAAGCTGACTGACCTGCGATTGAATGATCTAGATGAACTGTGAATTATTCCCTTATATATAATATTGATTTATGATTTTATAAAATAAGGTTACGTCAGGGTACCCTAAGCCTCCGTTGGGCGCCATGTTTTGTCCTCCCAAGTTATAGCTGCAATTACCTTATTTTAGTTATGACTCACACAGGTGATTTGCGCTTGATTACAGCTTCAATACCACTATTCAACATCTAGGGGACGAGAGGCCCAATCCTCACACGGCTGCATGTCCTACTCTCATCTGCTTATAACTTAATTATAACTTAAAACAGTGTCTACATGTGTGTGTGTGTGTGTGTGTGTGTGTGTGTGTGTGTGTGTGTGTGTGTGTGTGTGTGTGTATGTTCCATGATGGTTGTGTGAGTCCACTGCAGACTGTCAGTAACACATCATCTTCCCAGGCCTGATGACCATGATGAGACCCTCCCACTTAAAGAAAACCAAACACACCAACTCCTCTCTGGTACTTACGTATGCGACCTAAAGAAACCAGAAGCAGAGATGAGATCATTAATGAGGACCAACTCACACATTACATGAGGACATACAATATCAACACTACAATACAGTCAATGTGTGTGTGTCTATGTGAGTGCTTATGTGTGTGTGAACTGTGTGTGGTGTGTGTGTGTGTGTGTGTGTGTGTGTGTGTGCACAGTAAGGCTGTAAAATCATAGTCTAAATTATTCATTTTAAGCACATTTGAGCAACAAAAGCAATTAAAAGTAAGCCAACACATTTCAACACTTAAAATCAGGCTCTAAGGTGGTGAGATGATGGGAGTAACTCATCTGTAGTGATATGAATGGCAGCACTGAACTCTTCATATCAGAGAAACAAACAGACTCACCTTTGATCATCAACGCCACTCTTCCCTCCTCCATGTTGTCTCCACTGATGACCTGGCAGGTGTAAAGTCCTTCATCTTCCCATCTGAACCCCTCAGCCTGAGAGACACGGCTCCTCTCTGCAGATTCTGGGGGTCCACACTCACTCTGCCTTCATAGCCCCTCCCCTCTATCACATGACCATTCTTATACAGGTAGATGCAGTCTGTCCCCATAAACCACCTGATCTCCATGGCAACAGCACTGGTTTCAGGAGACAGGAGACAGGGCAGTGTGACATCAGCACCATCATCACACCACCCAACATCATCAGGAGTGACCGGTTTAAAATCTGAAGGGGGAAACAGAGCAGAATGACTCTCTCTCACACACTCACACACACTTCTAGGCCTATATACTCTCTTTCATACGCACACCTGCACACTGACATACACACTGTACATTTTCACACACAACACACTAACTGTACATTCAGATTGCAGGCAATAAATCTCCAAGAGTTGCCGGACAGTCCCAAGAAATATCGCATGGCACAAGGGGCAAAAGGGACTAGTTGCCGATGATGTTAGCATTCCAACGTGCAATCCTGCTTCTCTACAGGGGTCACACTGGGAAATTGATATTCTAATTGATAGTTACCGAACCGCATCATAGCTCATTACATAAGATTAACCAAAGTTTAACTTTACACTTAATATTTATTTCAATATGTGGGTCTGTGGTATTGTGGGACATCAAATATCTTGCAATCAAATTGACATCAAATGCCCAAGGCTTTTTTCAGAGCAAGATAGCTCATAGAATATCAAGTACAGTGACTTCATGGTGTTGATCTCTTCTACTCATTTTCATTTGTTCATGTCTCAACTGAGTGTAAAATTATTTACTGAGTGTAAAATTACTTTTTACAGTGTGCCACTTTTGTCGCCAAAGTCTCTTGTCTCCATACAAAGTCAATTACTTCCGTCGCCCGAGTTGCCTGCATTGCTTGTGGTCTAAGGGTGTTTCCCTTTCAGCGCACTCATATATGATGCTTTATCATACAAGTCTGATAATGAAGCTTTCATACCAGACCACTCACACACACACAGGCCCAGCTTTGAGAGTGTTGCTATGGTGATGGCAGCCCACACTGTGGCTCCGACCTTTCTTTTCACCCCTTCCTTTCATTTTTTACATTTTCTTTTCACTTTCACGCTCAATTCCACGTTACATGAAATTGCGCAATCTAGTCAGTATGGCCAAAGAGGCAAGTCTCGAGCCCAGAAAATTCAGGACCCAATGAAAAACTAGCAGGCTGAAGAAGATGAGCTTACAATGATTACGTCAAGCTCTGTAGCTCTGTCCAATAACATTGACAGAAGTTTATTAGCATTTGATAAACCTTTAGATTATTCCCGCCTCGGGATTCCCTGCAAATGCTAGCTTTGCCAGACCACTGTTCATTTTTAGACGTGGTCACAAAAAGCCAGGCTAATTGTTCTCAGAAGTTTTGAGAAGTTTGGATTCGTTTGTAAGCCTATTTTCTTTATTTAGTGTCCAGTTCCAAAGTTGCACTCCAAAAAGATGTGTTTGCTGATGAGTCACAGAGCTGTGGTGCTGCAAAAACAGAGCGGCAAATCCAGGGCTGTGAAAATTAGTCTAAGGTGAGCTGTGGAGCTACAAAGGCGATCTGTCTGGGAGTTATTTGGGCAGCGTCCTGCTCTTGCACCGTTGAGGGCTGCGCACCTGAAGGCTGTGTTTGCGTACGTGTCTGTGTGTGTGTGTGTGTGTTTGGGGTCTACCTGTGTGCTACTACAGTACTCGTACACGCAACCAGTGGCGCCTCCAGGCGTACGGCTGTACGCACTGTGCGTACCTTCGGAGAGAGAGAGAGAGAGAGAGAGAGAGAGAGAGGGGAGAGAGAGAGAGAGAGAGAGACACGCAAGCGAGAATCGGGTGGAGAGATTTGTCATTTGTCATGAGATTTGTCTGAAGTAGCCTACTGAAATGTTTTAAATGTGTCAATAGGCAAATTTATTTTTAGGAGTTAACAGGCTTGCATGTCCGTAGTCTATTTATCGACGACATGATGCGATTTCGCTCTAGTCTACTCTATTTGTGATTAATGTTTTCATGTAGGCTATTCGCCTATTTTCTTTTGTTTGAAAGCTCGAGAAAAGCGGTAGGGCCTATCATTTTTGGCGAGTGCCATTGCCACGCCGATATCACTCTAGGCTATGCATTATAATAGTAATGTAGTGGGCACCCTTCGTTTCGCGGAGGGCAGGGGGAGAGGCCCTGTCCCTACACCGGGCAGCTATAGTGCAAGAAGTTGGTGAAGTCTAAACCACGCCAGTAATTCCTTCAAAATAAGAATACTTCATTCATAATATTGTTAATCCAACCCGACAATATCACAAACAATTTCCTGGGTTGTGCGAAATCTTCGCTTGCCTACATTTCAAAACAACAGCATCAAAGCGCTTAGACCTACTTGATGCATGCATGATGTCCTCTACCTTCAACAGGATAGGCTGCTCACAAACCCAAATGAACTCTCCTATGCGAATGTGAGAACCAGGTGTCTCCATTTTTCCATTTATTTGTGCGTACCCTATAGTTCAATCCTGCAGGCGCCCCTGCAGGCAACAGAAATGACTGAATCAATGTACAATCAGTAATAAGCCCTATTGATTGGGTTGGTGCAAACCACACACACACACGCACACACACACACACACACACACACACACACACACACACACACACGTACATCTCTCTCACAAAAGTGCTCCAGATATCTCTTACCTCTATCTGTGCCCCCAGTTGCCATTGTGTCTTCCTGAAACAGACACAGATCACAGTCAGGGCCTTAACATGCACAGGTTCACAGTGTTCAAGCTTCTCAACCAGACTCTTGCGCTTGACTTTACACACACAAGTTAATGATTAAACCTCTGTGGGAGTGGAATTCATTTGATTGAATTCCTTTGGCTGTTGATGGCTACACTTACTTCCAGCTAGATTGGTTAAGTTGATTTTTTATTGTAGACCTGCTTAGTCCTCTCATCTACGCTACCTTTCTCACCCGCAAGGTGATGAGAATTGTGAGCAAAGCAAGTCATCACACTCACAATTCTCCTGCCCTCTGAGAAGATGTAGAGAATCCTGTCCTCCCACCCCACCAGACTCACCAACAGCTTCATACATCAGGCTGTCAGGATGCTGAACTCACTCTCTCCTCATATCAAATCCCAGCTAGGCCTGTATGACACCCTGGACTTTAACCTTGAACTAACACAATAGACTGCCTTTCACTATCATGCTGCTATTATATGACTTGCCCATACCTGCACTTCCATGCCACTTGCACTCTTCGGTACAACAGAAATACCTAAACTGCATTATCTGACTATTTGCACTATTTGTAGAATCTCAGGATTTGACTGTCTGCACTTTTCCATTCACAGTCATTTTACACACTGTGCTTTCTTTTATGTACAGTATATAGACATATATATTTTTGGTCTCCACCTACTATGCAACCACTTGCTTACTTGTATGTAAATGTAATTATTTATAGTTTGTTTACCTGAATGTAGAGTGAACTGTATGTCTTGTTTACCTGAATGTCAGAAATGTCTTTTGGTCACCGTGGGGATGGAGAGAAACACAATTCCTTTTGTATGTCTGGTACATGTGAAAGCAATCACAATAAAACCGACGTTGACTTTGATTTTCAATTCCAGCTTCCTGTCATCAAAAGAGTGAAATGTTTGAGCCACAAGCACCAAGAGCCGGGAAAGAATGAACACACCCCAGCAAACTCATTCAGGGTTTTTTTTTTGTTAGTGTTGGCAACCCTTTCTATGTTATCTGCTTGAACAAATCCAGGAGTCTGTATTTATTCTTCCAGGACTCTGAAGCCTTGAAGTTCAGTGTTAATGCACTACCTACAGTAATTTTATGACTGTGTGTTTGTTTGTCCTACATGCTGTAGGTTACAGTTTGTTTCCTATCAAGACTAGTCACAGAGAGCCAGTGACACACAGTACCATGACATGTGACTGCAATTACGTATTTTACACACATCCCTCATCCATGACGGCAAGCAAAGAGGGACATAAGAGTTGCCTAAAGAGGAGACATATTCACTGTTTTTAGTGCTGGTTTTGCACATAGGCCACTGGAATTAGCCTGGCGATGCCATCCTACGTACCTCAGCTAAACATTTTATCTCCACACGTAGTCTGGAATAAACCCCCCTTGCCGCCTTTCCCTCTGTTACTCTACGGTTTAGCCAATCAGCACACAGTTTAGAGCGATGTCTCAAAATGTTGTAGTCCTACAGGATAGGGACGCGTTTGTTATTCTCTCCCCCACTTTCGAATTACATTCACAAAATTGGTACATGACATTAGCATCCATGATCTTGAGGATTTATTGCCACTATGATGTCAACTTGCGAGAGATCTGTTAATACTGAAAGCGAAAGTTGTAGGCGTGAGAGCCAGGCGAGGGAATACGTCATATCCAAACGGAAACCTATTTCAATTGCGTTGGGCCAGACTGTATGACATAGTCAACAGTCGCTTTCGCCCAGGCTACACTGGAATAGGAGTTATCCAGAATAGCGCCCCCTAGTGTCTCCACTCATTTACACATTTAGCTCCAGTACTAGTCAGGGATCTGTTAGTAGACTTTGGTCTGCACTCTGGTTTGTCTCTGAGCTGCTCAGACCAATCAGCACAGAGAGAGAGTAGAGGACTGAGAGCGATAACCAATCAGCACACAGAGAGAGAGAGAGTAGAGGACTGAGAGCAATAACCAATCAGCACACAGAAAGTAGAGGACTGAGAGCGATAACCAATCAGCACACAGAGAGAGAGAGAGTAGAGGACTGAGAGCAATAACCATGAACTCAAACAATGCGGTCTAGCATGCAACATACGTCACAACCAAAGAGCAGTGATTGGTTGAAGCAGTAAGTACCTGCAAACTGCGGGGAGAATGTATAATGGATACGTTTCAGGTGTTAACAAAGTTAAACGATGTGAAAGTGTTTGATGCATCAGGCTGACTGGGAATAGCACCTTGATCCTTTCAGGAAATTATACTGTCAATTTGTATGTGTGATTTATGAGATTATGGATGAATGTTTCTGGGTGTTTTTTGGGTGAATGTATCTGAGAAGCCTGTTTGAAGATTGCACTCATTTTGTCACGGTAGAAAGAAAATGCAACATTGCACATTTGTGACCAAAAAGATGCTTGTTTAGGGTAAAGACTATGCAAGTCAATATGTGCCTTCACACAAACACTCCCTCTAGTTTCCAATGCCAATCTCCACACAGATACAGTGCTGATGGTGTGTGATGGCTCTGCTGTATTAAATCTATAAATTAGTGATGTTGTCTAAAGTCAACGTTACTGAACCACTACACAGATGCAGACAGCACTGGTTCAGTCCCAGGGACCACCAAGTCATCAGCGGCCCACCATCATCAGTGAACGTCAGTACTAACTCTCTGAGCCCTAGGCTATTTTCCGTACAATTTTACTACCTTTACTTTTAAGCTATTATCTCAGTCATTATAAGGCCCAGGAGCACATACTACACCTTGTTTTTTTCAGGATAGACTGGGCAATCTAAATCTGGTAGTGGTTGCTGTGATATTACATACCTGTGGCTTACAGTGGTCTTAGAATCAAGGTTTTTTGATGATATCTCACCATTGGAAGCACATAGATACAGATATATTTTCACTTTTGTTCCTAACCCCCTCAACCTTCATCATAACCCTAAATTGGAGGGAGTAGTAGCGCTGCATGGAAGGCTTCATTTAGGGCACACAAACACACACACACAGAGAAACACACACCCTTTACATGAGTCAGTTGAATCACTTTGTCACAAACTTAAAAACTTTTATCAATTTATTTTTAAAAAATCTAACACATTGATATGACTGTGAACTCTCATTCTATAAGGAATAGGCTGTACACTACTTCATCATCATCAACCATTCTTTATTCAGGGGAACTTGACTCTTTTACAGCAATGCCCTGATAGGAAATAATGATCATAATAATATAAGACTAAGTACACAAAGTAATAATTAATCAAAAATACAGATTTCACAAAAAAAATACAAAAATTAATTAGATTTGCAATTCCAAGGAATTACACAGTGCATGCTAACATTTTAAAAAGTGCACTTAGAAAGTGACAGTAGAAAAAAAATCATGTTGATCTTGATCATGTTGTAGTTGAATAGTTGAAAAAAAAAAGAAGAAGGTGGTAGGTGCTATGCTGGTTGCTATGTTGATCATGTTGGCTGCAATGTCTAGTGCTTGGTGTGAAAGTGGTTCCTGGGGACGGTTCAGGGCTGCTTAAGGTTGTTAGGCTACCAGGCTGTTGCTAGGGCGGATATGTAGGTTGCTATGCTGGTTGCTACGTTGATCATGTTGGTTGCTATGTTCATTGCTATATTATCATTGTTGGAGTGGTTCTTAAGACATTGCAAGTCTGCTGGACGCTGTTGCTAGGTCATTGCTAGGGCGGATATGGTGGTTGCTATGCTGGTTGCCATGTTGAGCATGTTGGTTGCTATGTCGATTGCTATCATTATCATTGTGGAAGGGGTTCCCAGGACGTTACAGGGGTGCCTGAGGTTGTTGCTAGGCCGTTGCTAGGGCGGATATGTTGGTTGCTACATTGGCTATGTATATTGCTAGGCCATTAGCGTGGGAGTTGTTAGCAGCGGGTGGCTATTGTTGATGAATGGGCGATAGTTGAATAGTTGAAAAAAAAGAAAAAGTTGCAAAAAGTTGATTTGGATGACAGTTGAATTAACATGGCCTGTAACAGTAGTTAAATTAGTGGAAAAAGGTGGACGCAGCATTCAAATGGTTAATAGTTGATGATTACATAAAAAGTTGTTTTGTGTAAATTTGTTTAAAATGTTGAAATGGTTGAAATGGGAAAATACGTAAAAAAAAAATTAAATGAAAAAAGTTGCCAGAAAATTGAGTAGCCTATATAATACAGAGAATTGTAGAGAAAAAAAGGAAAAGAACGCCTCAGCAAATAGAAGTGAAAAAATGTATAGTTGCTAGTAAAGTTAGATAAAAAGATAATTAGCTAAAGGAGCTCATTAGTTTAATAGAAACTAACTGGTAAGGTTAATACAGCTGATAACAGAATGTTCATGGAAATCCACATTCATTTTCAATAGGTCTTTTTTCGCTCATACGGTATATCGCAGATAGTAGAAAGAGTAAAAATAGTAGAGAAATCGAGACCTACAAGATGGAGTTTGAATGAAGTTGCTAGATGAAGCGGTTATTAAGATAATCACGTTATTGAAGAGTAAAAATAATAAGAATAATATAGAAGAAGCCAACAGATAACAAGACAGTGCATCGCTTTGCATGCACTGTAATAATAATAAAAAGCCAGTAGATAACAAGACATTGCATCACTTTACATGCACTGTAAAAAACTGCAAACTACTTAAAGCAAGAACATTGTACAATAGGTTTACACACGTCATCCAGTAAGGTCCTAAACCTGCCTCCTGCTACAAGATGTTCTAATTTTAAAAGTTCTTGTAGATTGCTCCACTTTATGGGTGCATAGAACTGAAAAGCTATCTTACCAATTTCAGACTTAACTGGAGGACTTTTCCAAGAGATAGAAAAAAAAGAGAGTGTGTATCATGTGGATTGCTTTTAATGTTTAAAAGTGAGGTGAGATATGAGAGAGGGTGGTAAATGTCCCTGCAGTGCCTTTCCTGAGATCCAGAGGGAAAAATGTTCTGATATTAAGCATTTTTCAATATGGTCTAAGTATATTTGTTAAAAGGAATATGTTACAGGGAAGTTTTTTTATTCATGTTTTAATGCATTTCCCTTATAGTGCAGACTTGAATAAAGCAAGCACTCAACAGTTGTGTTTGACTTTTTAATCGCCTCACAGACGTTTCGGGCTAGCGCCCTTCTTCAGTGTGAGCTATGGCAATTTCAAATGGGAAAGATTAAGCATCCAGTTTATACAACGCGTAGTGTTGAGCACGCTTCCTTTACTTATGTCCCTTGTAGTGGACATCGGGACTTCCTCAGTGTCATAATTATGACTGCAGTAACAGTAGTACATTGAAGTCAATGGGATTTTTGGGGTATGTGAGACATTTTATGTAAAAAAATTCACTCCCCTGAAGTTTTTTGATATAGGTATCAAAGATGGCTGCTGTGATGGAGTGCGGGCATAAATGACCATGGCTGAATAAGCATTCAGACAGCCATAAAAATGAGCCTTGGGTCATTGGCTTTGTAGCCAGTGTACAGAAATGGCATGCTGTCGACCTGAGCTTTAGGGTTTGAAGGGGTGACTACACTCTCCCTTCACTACAAATGTGGTAAATAAGTAGGATGACTTGCCATGAGGTAATTAGAAAGCTGCTCAAAGTGTATACCATGTTAAAGACGGACACTCATGATTTGACCCCTGGCCTTTGGGTTAGACCCCAGCTATGAGAGAAACACTGGTGGGTAGGGCACCGTAAGATGGCAAAAGTACACTATGGGTATTTTTTATGGGTATTAATGAGTGTTAATACAATCAAGTATTCTGAGTGTTAATACAATCAAGTGCAAATTATTAATTGGTAATTATTAATTATTAATTAAAGTTGGCATGAATGGTTACTTATAAGACTTAAACTGATGTCCACTACAGAGGACAAAAATGAACTGCTGGGTCTCAGGAGGATAAATGAAGAGGAGATGGTGTCTTTCTCTCCTGTAATAAAGAGAAGACCACCCCACTTTCTGGTAAAGCTTTCAGTGGTGAGTTTTAAAACTATCACCAGTAATAAATCTTAGGACACTATGATAAACCTTATCAAGCAATTTCAAAGTGGTGGAGGCTGCATGGAATTACAAAATATCTCCATAGTCAAGGACTGACATTATAGTTGACTGTATTAGTCATTCTGTTTTCTTTTGAGAAGCAAGATTTAATCCTGTACAAAGGACCCAATTTAACTTTCACTTTCACTAGATGCCCGCTGCTCTGCTCAAGATAATTGATATGGGACATCAATCAAATCCCAACATTCAACTTTTTTGTACATGAACTCTAATAGGTGTCTGTGAGCAAACAATCCACAACTCTTCATACAATGCAGCCTATTTGCCGATTTCAAAACAAAATTCACTTAAACACACAAACAAAATTGCATGTACGGATAGATCATTGGTGAATTTGTGGCGCCATTGTATTTCCCTTTAGCTGCTCTAATTGCTCTTGGATACTTTAGTCATTCTTGGATATCTCTCTCAGCAATGACTGTGTGTCCTTTAAGTTGCTGACAGCCTTTCTCATAGCATCCATCTCTCTGTTCATCTTTTGTGTGAGGTGTTTAAGTCGCTCATTCTCTGTCACACTTCCCTCTTGTGTCTCATGCTTTACTCTCATTCTCTCTATCTCTCTCTCTTTCTCTCTGAGCATCTGTTCCAATCGCTCTATCTCTCTGTCCTTCTCTCGATTGAGTATCTGTATCTCCATACTTTTATCTCCTTCATCTTTTCTGTGTTTCATTTCTTCTACTGTCTTCTCTCTCTCTCTTAGTTCATTAAGTATGTTTTCAATCTGTCTGTTCCTCTCCTCCATCTGTCTGTTGAAGTCTCCCTCCATCTTCTCCTTGGTGATGCTGATGTTTCTCTGTAGTTCAGGCAGGATGATCTTCATGAGGTTTCTCTCTGCTTCAGCCCTGGCCTCTCTCTCATAGCTCTCTCTCATCTCCTCCATCTCCTCTCTGTGTCTCTCCTCCATCTCTCTTTTCTCTTTCTCTCTCTTTTCTCTCACTCTTTTCAGTTTGCTCTCCATTTCCTTTCTCTGTGAGATCTCTCTCTCTATCTCTCTCTTCTTCTCCTCATCCTTCTCTTCTTTCATCTTTCTCTCCAGTTCTATTGTTCTGTCATTCAATACTTTAATTTCTCCTTCATGCTGCTCAATCTCTCCTTCCATCTTCATAAGTGACTCTTGCACATTTTTATCAATTTCCTCTCTTCTCTCTCTCTTCCCTCAGTTTCCTCTCCTCCGTCTTTCTTTCTTCAGAGCTGAGAACAGTAGCAGCATCATCTAAGACAGGAGACTCTGAGGGGGCTGGATCAGGATTCTCTCCGCCCACTGCAAACAAACACAGACACATCAGTTACAACAGAACAACAATCAGCAAACACAGCAAGCAAACCTCACACACTTAAAACATAACAACAAGCAAACAAGTCAGGTTGCCATGTGTCCTAAAGCACACAGTCATATAGATCTTCATGCTACATTGCGTATCAGAGGGCAGTGGAACCGATATTATCAGTATGAACTTAGCCCCTCGGGGAGAATATTTGTCTACAGCACAGAACTGGAACTGGAACTGTAGTGTGGTCAATGTGATTGTGCAATTGCCATGAATGAAGCAAAGATCACTGATGACTTATAGTGGACTAGTCCATGTTTTAACTAGACCAGGGGGGTCATGAATGGAGCAGAGACCACTGATGACTTATAGTGGACTAGTCCATGTTTCAACTAGACCAGGGGGGTCATGAATGGAGCAGAGATCACTGATGACTTAAAGTGGACTAGTCCATGTTTTAACTAAACCAGGGGTGCCATGAATGGAGCAGAGGCAAATAATGACTTACTGATTGGAGGATTCCATTCCTTACTGTTTCTTCTCCTGATGGAATGATCAGGATCTGGGAGCCAAACACAAACATGTAATACACTGTTTGCATACAAAAGCCTGTGGTTGAGTTTCCAACAGTTTTGGTATTTTGGTGGTATTATAGTTTGAAGTTGCCAACAATGCTCACAGGCAATGGGTGCATTCAAAGGCATCATTTTCATATTAATATTTGAGATACTGTGGTATACACAGCTTCCCTTGATAAGTGTTACCACATAATATCAGAGAATCAGCCATTTCTGATGGGATGAAGTCAGATCCATTGGTCCATCTGACACAGAATGACCCTCAGAGTCTATGCTGTATGGTGATCAATATACAGTACTGTATATGGCCTGTCTTCTATGAAGTATAAAACACTTACTGTAGATTATAGGACTTACCTTTCTCATGCTCCTGCATTCTCTCCTCCAGCTGTCTCTCTCCCTCCACCAGCTGTTCGTCTCTCTCCTCCAGCAGTCTCTCTCTCTCCTCTTTCTCCCTCTCTTGTTCCTGTAGTTGGGTTCTCAGGTCCTGTAGTTGTCTGTTCCTGTCCTGCAGTTCCTTCCCCAGTGACTCCAGTTGTCTTTTACTGGTCTCCAGCTCTCTAGTCATGTTCTCCACTAGACTCCCACTCTCCCTCTGTCGTTTACTCATGTTCTCCAGCTCTGTGTCACTGTGATGGAGGAGTTCATCCATCTCTTCTAGTTGCTGTTTAGTCTCCTCTTTCAGTTCTTTCTCTTTCTCCTCTAGCATCCTCTTGCTCTCCTCCATCTCTCTGTCTTTC
Source organism: Sardinella longiceps (assembly GCA_027497455.2). Lineage (NCBI taxonomy): Eukaryota > Metazoa > Chordata > Actinopteri > Clupeiformes > Clupeidae > Sardinella > Sardinella longiceps. The sequence goes on along the minus strand of JAODXP020000040.1, from coordinate 381,515 downwards.
TCCTCTAGCATCCTCTTGCTCTCCTCCATCTCTCTGTCTTTCTCCTCTAGCATCCTCTTGCTCTCCTCCATCTCTCTGTCTTTCTCCTCTAGCATCCTCTTGCTCTCCTCTATCTTTCTGTCTCTCTCTTTCAGTTCTTTCTCTTTCTCCTTTAGCTTCCTCTTGCTTTCCACCAGGCATTCATTGAGATCTGACAGAAAAATCAGCAACATTTACTGATAACACTCTAATTTATCTAACTTTGATCATTTGCACACACACACACACACACACACACACACACACACACACACACACACACACACACACACACACACACACACACACACACACACACTGTCACAGACCACTGCAGCCTAAAGTGTACATGTGCAGTAAAACAATACAGAATATTACAAACTCATGAAAGATCAAAGAGTGATGAGGCCTCATCAAATCTCCAATCAATCGTCTCTCCTCATCACTCATCACATCTCCACCTATCATCTCTCCTCATCTCTCATCACATCTCCACCAATCATCTCTCTGCATCACATCTCCACCAATCATCTCTCACTCACCCAGAGACTGGACAGATTCCTCCATTTTCTTCCTCTCTTCAGCAGTGATGTCCTTCTTCACTGTAATACCGGAGTAGAGATAAGCAACAGATCCAGAAACAAGTACGTGTACACACACACAGTGGTTAAAGTGGGATTTGCCAGGTGGGGGAACCCTCATTTTTTGTGTCGCAAAAAAAAAAAAAAAAAAAAGAAAGAAAAAAAAACATATATTCGTTCCTAACTCATTGTTTGACATTTTATGGTTTTAATTTGGGTCTTCTACACCATACATGGGTAACTCACGGCCCGGGTGCAACTAGGCTGTGTTTAATTGCAATCATCCACTTGCTTTGCCAAAGTTCTGTGGACTGTGGCCTTCAGAACTTTACAGTGTTGCCCACCCCTGATCTACACTAGCTGTCAACATTGAACATTACTGAACACAAAAATATACACAACCTTGCTTTTTACAATTTATTGTCAGTCCAAAGTATGGATCAATATAAAAAAATAACAAAGGACAAAACATGACAAGCAACCTCTAAAACACAAGGTTTGGCAAGATGAGCCTATGAAGGCCTATGCTGTAACCTTAAAGTAGTTTACATTTCTTACTGGTACTACAACCTTATTGACACTGTTTTGGGGGTCCCCAGGCATCCCAACTTGCAGCCAAAACCTAGGCCTATTTGGGAGCAGGTCGATTAGGCCTTTTGCTCCCTGCGACCTAAACGACTCGTCTGTTGGCCGAAACAACGGCAGGGGGACCTACACGACAGGGGGAAGGGGATAAGGGTTTCCATTTGGAGAAGGAAAATCAGCTTCATGAAAGAGGAATACACACCACCGCCACGTTCACTACACGTTGTGTTTGCAATGTTGCAAATGTCGCAATTTAATGCGTCTTGTCGTCAGTGATCATTGATACAGATAGGCCTATATTGATTTTTTTTTTTTCCCCTGAGGTGACGTGCCGGAACACAGTACCGGCCCACTTTAACCCCTGCACACACACACACTACACGCATACACTACACACAGTAAATATTATGTATGTGTGTCAGTCAAAGTCTAGCATACATTTTAAGCATATTTGAGAAAGGAACCATAAACTAACTAACATATTTCAACACTTGGTTTTCACTACCCAGTTTTTACCCACAGCTGCTAAAGAGCACTTTTGCTTTGGTAGTAAAACTGGAAGGTGTTCAGTATGGAATAACCAGTGTTGGGTAAGTTGCTCAAAAAAAGTAACTTGTTACTTTACTTTAGTTACTGCTGTGAATTGTAACTGAATTACTTTACTCGTTACTCTTTTTTAAAAGTAACTTCACTACTTTACTCGTTACTTTCCTCCTGCTCATCCAGATTTCCTATACAGAAACAGACTCATTCAGGGTTGTAGGCTACTGGGACACGTTACCTACTGTACCTACTCTCTGGTGCACATAGACTTTGGTTAATTATTAATATTTAGTGATTTGATGATGCTAAACACTGAGGTTGTCTGTAGAGAGGTATGCGTCTACATAAATCCTACATGATGCTCAATATAAATTATTTGTAACCTAACCTAATTGTCAGATACTGCAATAGAGTAGACCCACTTCATATGAAACAGAATATACCTCAGATATGATTTAATTGTGCAAATCGAAAGTAACTTAGTAATGTCTAGTTAGTGTAGGTAGTTACTGTAATTAAGTTACTGATATTTTAAAAGTAACACGTTATGTTACTTAGTTACTGCAAAATGTAACTAATTACAGTAATTAGTTACTTTGTAACTAGCTACCCCCAAGACTGGGAATAACTCAGCTGTAGTGACATGAATGGCAGTTAAGTTGCTCACAGCAGAGAAAAAGACAGACTCACATTTAATCATCAACCCGACTCTTCCCTCCTCCATGTTGTCTCCACTGATGACCTGACAGGTGTAAACTCCTATATCACCTCCCCATCTGAACCCCCTCAGCCTGAGAGACACGCCTCCTCTCTGCAGCTCCTGGGGGTCCACACTCACTCTGCCCTCATAGCCCCTCCCCTCTATCACATGACCATTCTTATACAGGTAGATACAGTCTGTCTCCCTAAACCACCTGATCTCCATGGCAACAGCACTGGTTTCAGGAGACAGGTGACAGCGCAGTGTGACATCAGCACCATCATCACACTCCACAATATCGTCAGGGGTGACCAGTTTAAAACCTGTAGGGGGAAACAGAGCAGAAAGACACATACTTACGTTCTGTCTGTCTGTCTTTTTTTCTCTTTCATGAAACAAACATGCACACTAGGGTTGGGTATCGAGAACCAATTCCAATTCAGAGCCGGTTCAAAATGATCAATTTCATCGATATCGTACGTCTCCAAACGTTATCAACACACACACACACACACGTACATCTCTCTCACAAAGAAAGAGAAAGAGTTAACTATTACCTTTATCTGTGCCCCCAGCTGCCATTGTGTCTTCCTGAAACAGACACAGATCACAGTCAGGGCCTTAACATGCACAGGTTCAGTGTTCAAGTTTACATGCACAAGTTAGTAATTAAGCTTCTTAATCAGACTATTATTGGTTGATTTAATTAGAAGCACTCCCTCATGAAGAGAATTTGTTTAATAGACTGCTAAGAAAAAAATGAATAAAATCTATGTAAGGTGTTTAGTCTGATTATGACCTTTTATGCTTGCTTGGGTTTAGACTAAAATAAATTTTCCATGATTTGTTAATTTCAGTAAAACTGACAGAAATATCATGAGCGGTCTCTGCTAGTTAAGCAAGCTAAAGGTAGCTACACTAGGTTGACCACCTGCTCATAACCCCAAGGGGGGACAAGGGGTATGTTTTTAGGGGACAAGGGGGACGCTGCCTCGCAGCCAGATACGCATTTGTAGCACATACTACCTTACATGGTATATCAAGAGGGAATTTTGCATTTCTTTAATGCCATTTCCTGCATTTTAACCAAATCTGGAGAGCCACTATCTGCAAAAAAAAAAAAAAAAAAAAAAAAAACCTACAGATGTCTAGCCTATATCATACTAACCCAAGTAGGCTATATGTATTGAATGAAATAGGATTGGGTATTGATTAGGTTATTATTATTATTATTATTATTATTATTATTATTAGGCCTATTATTTTCAATCAGAGCTAAATGGAAAGCCTAGCCTATAGCCCAGGCCTACTTTTAAATACCGGTTCATAAATGATAAAAAAAAAAGATACCTAAAAAAGTTAGTTATTATTATTCCATTATTAATAAGAATAACTGTATTGAGCTAAATAGTAGACTCCAATATCTCCAACTGCGAATTCAGTAGGCTATCTGAAATCAATGGCTTGCCATAGGTTGAAAAAAAAATGTCTTGCCATATTTACAGCAGGTGCGCACGCTGGTTATTAGACAAAACATGCAATTTCCTCTTGACTGTTGGCCTGTGCCTCATAATTGTATTGAACATGTCCATCTTATTCCTGTAAGTTTTTCAACATGATAGAATGTTTAAGCTACAGTTCGGGTTTAGGCATAAATTTATTTACCCTAGGCTACTCTAGTTATCAGTCAGGGCAAGTGCGCGATGGAAATGATGTGGCTATGAAACGTCTCTTAACTCGGGAATATTCCTGTAAGATAGGCTATAATTGTAACCATCATAATAAATATAGAAAGCTTTCTTATTAGTAGCAGTAGTCTATTAAAGATATGTGGCAAACTTTGCCCATGCTTGAAACTGTTTGCATAGCGTAGCTTTTTCCTATGAAAAATGCCTTGAGACACACGCTTTCGATACGTAATGTCGGAACACCAGTGTGCAAGAGAGATTTATAGCCAAAATTGTTTATTTTTGTGTAGAGCCTATTGTAGGCATGTGATAGATGTGCAATACGTGATGCTTTTTTTCTACCTTGCTTAGCCCAAATTTATCAGATGGCGGCATGCAAAATTATTGGCTGGCTTGGACTTAAACTCTTGATGGTGCAACCAGGGCTGATAGTGGGAAAAAATCCTGAGCCTGAACTTCCATCGCAAGAAGGTGGGCACAGGTGGGAGTTTGTCACAAGAGCGTCACACTTTAGAACACTACTTAAGCAAATTCCATATCTAGTAGGTTGTAATGGCTGTGCAAGGATGCACATTTTACTCAGGACATGTAATTATCAATCCTCGTCACTTCTGAGGATACAATGAGAAGAAAACGTTGAAATTTTAGTTTAATCCCTCCTCTTTATATCTCAAGTCAAGCATTTTTTTTCCCACAGTCATGTTGGTACGCCTGAAATCAGGCACCGCGCCTGAATACTATCAGGCCTGTGCAACTGGCGGCTTTGGGGTCTAGTTGCGAAGGGTGTGTGTGCGTGTGTGGATCTGTTGTAGCACTGCAGTGGCGACTGTGCTGTGCTGAAATCAAGTCAAGTCGCTCGTTTGGCTATCTGGGGGGCCCGGGGAGAGTGACACCCCCAATAAGGCATTAATTATGCGGAACAAGGTCTGAATTTGTGGGACGGACTAATTTGGTCTCCAACGCTGTATGAGCACGCGCTACACGGGACGGTTGGTCACCCTAAGCTACACTATGATGATGAATGAAGATGGCTACCAAGCAAACACACCCTTGTGGGGCCCATGTGGCTTAGGTACCTGTGTGGGCCTAGAGAGGGCTATAGGACTGGACCACACCATTGTGGATGCAGCTTAGGGCCCTGTGTGGGCCTAGAGAGGGCTTAGGGCTAGACCACACCATTGTGGGGCCCATGCGACTAAGGGCCCTGTGTGGGCCTAGAGGGCTTAGGGCTGGACCAGGGCTGCCCATTAAGGGCCAGAGCGGGCCTAGTTAGAGCAATGAGGGCTAAGTGAGCGCTAGGCTACTCATGTGGGACCAGCACTTTGCTTTGATGAGCAAACCTTCAAAGGTCCAGGAGGCCTCTATGCAGATCGAAAGTGTGCCATGAATTGCCCTCAATATCCCATTACCAAGATGACAATCCATGATGGACCAGCACTTTCATCAAAGCAAAGTGCTGGCCCTGCATTGTAACTCAGTAGCCTACTATCAAATATCATGGAATACTGACTATGGGCTAATTTCACACCCAAACATTCCATGGTAGTAAACTGAACACTCTATCATTTAAATGCATTGAATTTATCCCTCTTTCTGACTGGAAAACAATGGGTAATAGCATTTAAAACATGTTTAAATTAGTAGTGGGCCGTTAACGGCGTTAACATGCTGCGTTAATGACAGACAGCGATAAATAAATTAACGCCATTAATCTATTCTCAAAGTTGTATCTATTGCATCACGAAAGAATCCATTCCACTTTATGGAATAGCAAATGCATACCGCTGGGAATTTGCTCCAGGTTTTGCATTACCAACAACAACTTACCGCATGTAAGCTAAAAGTGATGAGAGTCGTCAGTGCGAGCAGTGAACGTGCAAGCGGCCACTGGAGGAGGGAACACCAGCCTTGTTGCTGCTACCTCACATTAAGTAGCTTTTGCCAAAACCTTATCCTTTTATTGTATGTCCTTAAAGTTAACTCATGCCATGTTAAGTTAATGTTGTAGTTAGTAGCATATAGTATGCTAAGATTAGCCTACTGGTAGGTTTATTCTTGGTTAGGGTTGCCAACTTTCAGAAATCAAAATAAGCCATTATGGGCAGATATGAATGAAATGCATCTCAGAAAAGTATAGAGCTTTTGTGCTCAGCCTAGTAAGCCTACTTTAAAAGCACAAATTTAAACTGTATTAAGTCAATATTTTTTTTTGTGTTATGAAGGCTATAATGTGCCATGTCATGCTTGCTCATTGTGTGGAATTATTTTTTATTTTTAAGTTGAGAATTACTTTAAGTCATTATATTAAGCAGCACACGCAAATTATAAATGCCTTTGGCAGAATTCAAATTAGCCATTTTAATCTAGATTAATTTAAAATTTACAGTGAGATTAATCTTTAAAAAAATAATCTATGCCCACCATTAGTTTAAATCCACTTTCTTTCGAATAATGCACGTGGGAAGCCCATAAATTCGGGAAGTCCCGAATAGATAGAAGCTTTATACACAAAAATGTAAAACCACTTTTATAGCCTATTCGGGACTCCAGCATCATACCTCAACCATCCCCAGAGGCTAAAAACCTGGGTGTAATCCTGGACTCCATGCTCACATTCCAGACCCACATCAAGAACAACCAAATCTTCCTTTTTTCACCTCAAAAACATCTCAAGACTCCGGCCATCACTCTCTGACTCTGTGACTGAGACCCTCATCCACTCATTCATCACTTCCCGCCTGGACTACTGTAATGGAGTGCTGTATGGTCTGTATTTTGGATTTTTAATATCTAAATCCACTCCATTTATTCATCTATTTATTTGGTTTTTATTTATCTATTTTATTTTATTCTATTTCCACCTATTTATTCATCCATTGTAACACCCACAAACGTAATAACTTCCCACAAACGTAATAAACCACTAACGTAATAAAAATATGCACTTTTAAAATGTAATAATCCTGCAAACATAATAATTCCCCATAAACGTAATAACAGTCGCCTACTGTTAACGTAATAAAAAATTTCCCACAAACGTAATAATTATTACGTTTGCAGGAAATTATTACATTGGTGGGAACATGAAAAAACTTATTACATTACCCTCCCATAAACGTAATAAATCACAGATTTGGTGAAATTGTTACTGTTTTATCAGATATAGGAGCTTACTTGTCCGTGAACTCGTATCTCTCTAACCATGTAGCCAGCTGTCCGAGCTTAAAACCTAATACAGTGGCATGCTGCATGTTTTATTGCTTCCCTCAATTGTTTTTATTAATAAAGTTTAATTTGTGCGTGCATATTTTCAAACTAACATTTATTCATCCTCACCACAACTGACAAAGTTTAGCCCCTAATATTAAATTCCTGAATGTTAACACTAAAAGGGGTTGTGTCAAAAATAGATGCCTTACAATGCAAATACTTTATGCCAATAAAATTAATGAAACACTAGGTAGAGGAATAGTCCATGGTCTAGGTGAATCGGTATGTCTGCAATATGCACAATGATTAAATGTCAAATAAACTAAAAAAGATCTTGTTTTGAAAAGATGTGGGCCTTGAACCACAAAAAGGCATAGCATTGAATGAAGTAGGCTGAGAACACATGTGAACACATTTCAATTATTTTACATCTTTGGTGAAAACATGTCATCATACACCACTGAACTCTGAGCCTAACTCAAAACTTAAAAAAGCTTTAAAAAAAAAAAAAAACAGAAAATCTTAACTAAACTTCACTATTTTTTTTTTTATTATTATTTACTAAAGATGTGGACCCTGGACCAAAAAAAGGCTTCAGCTTGGTAGGACATGTAAACTGTACGAATCTCTGACTTCAACAATTCCACACAACTCAAATGAAAACCGCCATGTGGTACAAAATATGACCGCTGCTCAGTTCTGCACATTCTCTGCCCTGAGTGTGTGTGTGTGAGAGACAGTATCATCCCAAACCAGTAACCCTTCGCTTAATAGCACCATCTACAGGTGGTTGTACAGTCTACGATGGTTGTACAGTCATTAAATTTACATATAAATTTATTTTATAGCCCCCCATGGATGAAATTCCATAAAACGTGACATATTCCCACAAGATAACTGAAAGGAAAATAAAGGTCCGCAACACTGTTTGATGCTCCCAAGACTTTAGTAGCACGACGTGTAAGTCTAGTTGTCTAGTCGACGTGTTATTAAATTCTTGGGAGCATCAAACAGTGTTGCGGACCTTTTATTTTCATTTCAGTTATCATATGTTTGGTCCAGCACCTGTGCCACTGATCTGTGCGCATTCTCTGACTTTTTTATATTCCCACAAGATATCAGGTTCATCATACACATTAAATTTGGTGCAGTTCATAACATCTGATCTAAAGATAGGGGCAATTAAAGCTGTTTAATATTGCATTTTAATTGTTTACCATGGGGATGGCAAATCACAAATGACTGGTTATAAGCTAAGTTGATGTGGGCTCTTGAGACCAGCATTCCATAAACATTTCATCATCCTCAATGCCACGGATCAGGTAGTTCTTTAGGATAAACTGCATATAAAAAACAATTTAGGGAATAAACATATGCAGCATGCCACTGTATCAGGTTTTAAGCTCTGACAGCTGGCTACATGGTTAGAGATATAAGTTCACTGACAAATTCATCTGATAAAACTGTAACAATTTCAGCAAATCTGTTTATTATTACGTTTATGGGAGGGTAATGTAATAAGTTTTTTCATGTTCCCACCAATGTAATAATTTCCTGCAAACGTAATAATTATTACGTTTGTGGGAATTTTTTTATTACGTTAACAGTAGGCGACTGTTATTACGTTTATGGGAAATTATTACGTTTGCAGGATTATTACATTTTAAAAGTGCATATTTTTATTACGTTAGTGGTTTATTACGTTTGTGGGAAGTTATTACGTTTGTGGGTGTTACATCCCATCCATTTTTTTCTTGTTTTAACCATGACCACATTCATGGTTTTTATTTTTTCTATTTTTTTTAATCTTATTTTTATTATCTTATTCCACTATTTCTTAATCTTTAATCTTTTTTATTTATTCTATTAACCTATTTATTTATTTTTTGATTGATTGATTTTCTCCTTATTTTTATATTACATTGCCAAGTCCATGACAATTGTTGCTTACTTCTTTGACAAATCTTGTTTTAATTGCCTTTTAGACCCATCTAGTGTCATGTCACCCTTGTTTTGTGTTTTAATTTGAACAATTTCTGACCTGACTGTTGACTGATATTGTTTGTTTTAATTGCTTTTTGCCTTTGCTTTTTGCTTTTTATCTGCTCTTTTGGCATGGTTTCTGTGTTTTTAATCTGTGAAGCACATTGAGTTGCCACTGTGTATGAAATGCGCTATATAAATAAACTGCCTTGCCCAACAAGGCCTTGGATAGATTACAGTGCGACGAGAACTCAGCTGCCAGAGTCCTCTCCCGCACATCACCCCTGCACTCAAACAGCTTCACTGGCTCCCAGTTAAATCTCGCATCTCATATAAAATCCTGCTTCTCACCAACAAATCCCTCCACTCCACTGCCCCACAATACCTCTCTGACCTTCAATACCTTCACAATACCTCTCTGTTTGCCACCCCACATACACTATGCCCCCACACTGACGTTGTTCAAAAAGCACCACAAAACACACTTATTATTATTATAATCTATTATTATTATTATTATTATTATTTAACTAACCAAATTCTTAAACACTGACAGTCTTGGAAGCAAGCTGTGTGAAGCTGCCCGCACCCCCCCCCCCCCCAAACCCAAAATGCTGAAATAACACTGCAGTACGTTTGTGCTGCGTTTGTGCTGGTTTGTGCTGCAAATATTTTCGTTTAACACTTTTGAGTAATTTAAAAATACAATTTCGGACATGTGACGTCACGCAGCCCCCTCCACGTCCAAATCACTCCAAATCACTGTAGGGCCGAGGGTGGTCTTGAGGCTATAAATTTTTTTGATTTAAATCACACTTTCAAAGTGAATTGGATAAAGCGACTTTTAGGTGATCCTCAGACTATTTGGAATTTTATTCCATACAATATCTTTAAACAACTTGGAGGTATTCGATTCAAGTTTCACCAACAAGCACTTTTGTCTTGGAAAATCTGTTACCTTCACAATTTCACACCACACAGTTCATATCTTTGGAAAATAATAATTTTTTTTGGGAACCAATTCTAGGATCCATCAACTGGAGGAAGGGGTGGTTGTCCCCCTTTAAGTTTTGTATAAACAACAAGGTTAAGGAGGTGCACTTTAAAATATTGCATACTATCTACCCTGTTAATTTTTTGGTCTCAAAATATTGTGATAATGTTCTTTTTGTAAAAATCACAGTGAGACTTTGACCCATCTATTTTATAGTTGTCCTCTGGTATCTAAACTGTGGAAAGACATTGTGAATTCTTTATTTTCCAAGAATTATCCTGATTTTAAGCTTTCTTTGAAAGATGTTATTGTTTTTTGTACTTATAAGAACGATTCCAGTTTTGAGTAATCTTGTTATTTTGCTGGCCAAATTTTATAGGCTATTCATAAGCAAAAATATGCATCATCCACTCCCAACTTCACTCAATTTAATGCAGAATTTGATCTGCTTATATCAATCTGTAAATCTCTGGATAATAAAAAAGCATCCACAACACTGCAACATTACAATAAGGTTTTTGCAATTCCCCATTCAGTTACTAGGCCTATATAGTTATTTCTTTTTTCCCCTTCTTTTTTATTTTATTTTATTATTTTATTTTTGTTTTATCTTCATTTTAATCATTGGTTTAAAGATTGTATGATCCTTATTTGTTGTATTGTTTATATCCTTATTGTTGTATGTATGCTCTTCTATGAATAATAAAAAAAAAACTCCAAATCACTCCAAACAGTCTCTATCGGGACATGCCTGAGGCTGCCCACCCTCCTCAAACCCAAAATTCTGAAAAAACACTATTCGTTTGTATTGAAAATGTGTTTCTAAATTACTCAAAAGCTGTAATAGCACAAACGAAAATATTTACAGCACAAACCAGCACAAACGCAACACAAACGAACTGCAGTGTTATTTCAGCATTTTGGGTTTGAGGGAGGGGGGGCAGCTTCACACAGGTCTCACAGCTCTGTCTTACCTACCTCTTGGGGAACAGTCCTTTGAACAGGCTACGACTGGACAAAACACTGTGTGGGCTTAAATGTTAAGACTTATCCTACCTTGCAAAGATACGATTTTCTTTATGCCTGTCCAGCCCTTCTTCTTAAAGTGGACGTTTCACTTTCGATTTCACGTGTTCGAGCTGCGTTTTTCCCCCCGTTTGTGACATGTATCCAGAGGGCTGATAATTAGGCTATTCGATAGTAAACCGTGATTTCAAAATAAAAATGCGCTAGGTGGCAAGCATGCCAAATAATTACATGGATTATAGTAAACTTTAATAATAGGCTAACAATAAGTTAAATAAAGACTCCGAGGAGAGTTGTGGCGCAGTGATTCTGTGATGAAGTCACAGGGGGCTTCTGCATCTGCGACTGCGTGCGGTTCGGGTGGAGCTCAGGAGTTTTTTTTTTTTTTTTTTTTTTTTAAGGGGGGAAAATGCATTGAAATAGAAGCTTTATATCATCAGAAAGAGAGAGAGAGAGAGAGAGAGAGAGAGAGAGAGAGAGAGAAAGGTAAAAAAACAAACAAACAAAAAAACAAAACAATGAATCACTGCAAAGATGCCGAAAAAAGTGGAGAACCTGACATCCTCCCTCTTGCCCCCCTCTATGACAGGGGGCGATGTTGCATCAACAATGTATCGTTCCCTTGTAGAAAGATCGTAGAATAAGAAAAAATAAAACATGTCTCTGGTTAGTCTGTCTAATCAAGCGTGATTGTTAAGAGGAATATGGAGAGAAAACTCGGCTTGAGATGACTCGGCTTTCACAAAAGAGAAACCCTCGGTAAGTCTTTTTGGAAAATATGCTACTATAACGTTGTTGCATTGTTTTCGTCGGCTCGTTCTGCAGGCTGACGATACATTGGTGTAACGAGATGAAGCGCGCCCAAATGTTTACCGAGATAGCCTAACATTAACGTTACTTGAACCTCTGCATTGATGTAGTTGCACATTCAGCCAACCATACGCCAGTTAAGGTTAACATCTCTTACACTCGGGCAACCTAAACCACTTCGACCATCTCACACACACTTCTCCCTGGTCCAACAGCTGTCAAATGAAACGAATAGAGTTGCATTTATTTAATAATAATAATAATAATAATAATAATAATAATAATAATAATAACTAGCCTATATGAGAAACCTGCACCGGCCACTTTTCTTTTTTTTCTTTTCTCTTTAAATCAATCGACACGTGGTTCACCATCTAATGCATCCAATCCTGCCTGTTTAGTTTTGCAAGTCTTATATGAAGGAGTTCAGAGTTAATATGTTTGACATCTATAGCCTCTTTCCTGACAATGCAGGTTCGACCACTGTTCAAAGCCTCATCCTCTGGTGCTCAGAAAGATCCGGAAGGACCAGAAGCAGCAACAGCAGCAGTGCCTCAGTCTAGCGGTCAGCCGCTGTCCTACGACCAGTTCATCATCCAGAACAAAGGGCTCCCAGTGGTGCCGGTCCAGGGAGGGGGGCACACAGTGGGGGGCAGAGAGGAGGCGCTCAGGGGAAGAATGAGGCGCTGCTCACCTCTGATGAGGGGGGTCACGGAAGAGTCCGGAACAGACGGAGGGAAGCGGAGAGGTCAGGGCCACAGTTGCTGCCATGGTAACAGATGATGATAAAGAGCAGGAGACGCACAAGCAGCAGGAAGGTCAAAGGTCAGAGGGAGTTCCGAGTGTCGCTCCGCACCCACTGGGGTCAGGAAGCGGCATCATCGTCAGTCCACGCCAGGTACGCACACACACACACACACACACATACTTCAGGAAGCAGCATCCTCATCAGTCCACGACAGGTACACACACACACACACACACACACACACACACACACACACACACACATATACACACACATATACACACATATACACACACGCGCACACGCACACATTTTAATTCTTTATTTGGATTGACAGATAGACATTTATCATGGCACAATCCAAATATGGCTTTAAGGAGTTTTATACAACATTACCAGTATCTACCCACAATGTGTACTAGGGAAAGAGATGACACCTACGCCTCCAAATGAAGAGGCTTCCAATTATGCTAGACACTGAGCAGTACTTTGTGAATTGTTTGGCCCTTTTCTTAGAGAGTCCACAGATCTGAAGGCCCCGCACTCACATTTTATGCACATTTCCCAAACTACCATATATTAATGCAATAACTTTACAAGAGTAGCCACAGTTATTAATAGCATTGCACAGGGGTTGATATCTCAACAGTTTTGATGCATAACAAGTGTCCATGTAGGCATCAAATGAACATCCAATTTCTAAAATAATGACTGACTTGTCTATTTCATTGATTAATGTAAGATCAGGCATATTTGGTGAGTGACTGATAACATTCTCCAATGTTATGCACTGATCATATGTGAGTGAGAACCAGTCCGTTTTAACACTTCCAGTGTCATGAATGGATGTGAAGTTAGTAGCATTGCGCAGCTCTTTCGCGGTTAGCGCTACTATACGGTCGTGCCGTGCGATGTATAGTCCCTTGTAAGCTGGGCAGCCATTTAATATGTGCGCCATAGTCTCTCTCTGCTGGTCGCGGTGCAACAAACAGAATGGTTCGTGTTTCGATGGGTACCACACGGACAGATTGGCTTTTGTTGGCAGTACTTGTAGACGGGCTTTAATTGTGAAAATGTGTATATCTTCGTTCAAAGCAGTG
>JAODXP020000040.1:325029-362529 GCA_027497455.2 Sardinella longiceps | reverse complement strand
TGACATTTTGTGTGTTCTCAATAACTGTCATAACAACCACTGTGTGTGTGTGTGTGTGTGTGTGTGTGTGTGTGTGTGTGTGTGTGTGCGTGCGTGCGTCTGTTCTTTAGGCCAGACGACTCCATGATGTGCTTCATCAGCCTTTCCTCAATGGCAAGAAAGACAGCTGACTCTCCACCACTCTACTGTCCTCCACTGTCCATCACACAGAACCCCACATGGTTGGTTCTACTTTCCTCCACACAGATCCCACATGGTTCTACTCCACCCACAAAGAACTCTACTCTCCTCCACACAGAACCCCACATGGTTCTACTCCACACATAGAACTCTACTCTCCTTCACAGGGAACCCACGTGGTTCTCCAGATCTGCTAGATTAAGTTGACAGGTAGAACAGCTGGTCCTCCAGCCCCTTTACTGCACATCTACACCTCTGTCTGTTCCTTAAGGAACCTCATGTCTCTCCTGAGAGAACCTCACAGTCTTCACAGAGAACTCCCAGCCTCACACGTCTGCTTTGTTTTATTAGAACACACAAGGATCCGGTTCTGTGTGAAGAAGTCAGATGAAATCTCATGTCTTATATGAGACATAGAACATATTTGTAGAATCTTCAGAAATTTTTATGTCAGGTGTGTAATTTTCTATTGTAAATAAATAAATATTATGTTTTGTACAGTTATTAGCACTCTCTTCAGTAACTGTGTGTGTGTGTGTGTGTGTGTGTGTGTGTGTGTGTGTGTGTGTGTGTGTGTGTGTGTGTGTGTGTGTGTGTGTGTGTGTGTGTGTGTATATGTCTCTAGTATCTATCCCATTTACGTTAGCTGTACACTTACTTCATTCTGCTGGTTCATTTGAATGTGTACCATAATGTTCTATGATTGCACAAAAGATTAGATTAATTAGTTTAGATTAAATAATTATAGAAATCCAGTGTAAATTAATCCATAGCCCTGTTGTTCACACTCTACAAATGTTGTAGGCAGGAAAATCAATAAGAAAATTACTCTCCGTTCACACAGGGACTACATAAATTAAGAAAAATGAGTTAGAATACATGCTGAATCAAACTGAGCTGACTCATTTTAGCAATATCAAAAGCAATATAATGCCTTATGTGACGGCGTGTGCGTTAATGGCTGGTGAGGCCCTAACTGGCTATGAACTCCGGTCAGAGAGTCGATGCAACTTCAGATGCAAAATGGCAGATTTATTGATGTTCAACTTTCGTCAACAGGGCTTAGGCATTGACATCAGGGTAGACTGTGTCTATATTTATGAAAACAGGTGTGTGAAACCATGTGTGTGTCTGATTACAGATGAGTGTGGTTTTCTGCAAATAAACAAATAAAGAATGCGCAATTAAATTACTGTTACAGGTAATCTGTACATAATAAACATAGTAAATCTACACATTAAATAAGTAGATATAAATTTCCAAGTACAGAATTACATAATAATACAATTACACATATTACTTGTGCAGTAATAATAATAAGTAGCTGTATAAAACACTAAATAACAGTGAGCAGCTACAGAAATGTAGAAATAACAGTGTTGTTGCACTGGTTGGCCACTAGATGGCGCTCCAAGACCAGAAATGAAAGATAATATAAGCTCCAGAAGCCTAGAGAAGACGCATGGTCATGTGACCACCAATGCCGCGAACACAACGGTGAAATGGCACTTTGGTATGCTCAATATAAGCTAAATTACAAGCCTAACACTTGGATTCTAAGCTGACATTACACCATAATGTGAAATGAATGTCGAATGAGAAGTTACCAATAAAGGTATGAAATGTTATGACTGTTTCTTGTCCATTACGTTAGCAACAAGTGCTGTAACATTACAACCTGCATCACGTTAAACTAGACTAAACAATTGTTCAAAGATACAAACATGTTGCAAAGTAAACCGGGTTGAAAGTAACAGTATATAAGCATGAAATTCACCACTTACATTGTCACTAACGCACACGAACACACAACTGAAGGGAGATAGGCTAACAGGATACCGGAGCAACTCTCTGCATGTTCGCCATCAATTACGGAAAGAAAGATATTAGTTTGCGCAAGCGCCTAGGTGCGTGGCCTTGACGGTGACGTAAGGTCAGAGTTCAGCAGGGAGTTTTCCACACCTTATTTTCATTTAAAGTTTTTATCACTTTTTACTCCTTTGTTGCACAGTGTCATATATGTGGGCAGTAAAATAACTTTTAAACAAAATGAGATTTCACAAAGAATTCAAATGGATAGTAACTTCACTTTACAATTTTGATGAGGAAAAGCAATATATAAAAAATCCTGAATATTTATTTTGTAGTTTGCACATGAGGGTTACAGATCACATTTGATGGAGAAGAGAGACAGGAGTTTCTCACATAAAGAAGAGAAAAACAGATTCATTTCATCAAGTCCACATCACATCAGTGGGCACTCTTCCAAACATAAGGCCAGTTTATCCTACCCCTATTCAATTTATTATACGTGAGTTGTGCAGCAGCACGGCTATACATGATCTATAGTCAATGAGTTATGCAGCAAGACTATGATTATTTATTAGACTTAAATAGCTGTTTTCAGATTATGAATGTGTAAATAACAATAAAGTAAATAATATCTTAATGATGTAGGTAAGATTGATGTAGTTGAAATTGAAGTGGTTTTAAACGTAGCACACAGTGTAATTACTGGTCCTGCAGACTCAGGTTGAAATGGCTGCTGCTGCTGATTGGCCTTTACTGCCATCTGCTGAAGTCTGTAAAGACAAACAAGAGGACAGATTGACCATGAGAGAGACGAGAGTAGAGCAGTCAGTATGAGCGCCCCCTAGTGTCTAGTGGACTCAACAGGTACAGTAGTTCCCACATCAGTCTGAACTACACAATCCAGCCTGAACAGCTTTAAGACATTGCAAAACACACACAGTATATCATAGTAGTTAGTGATCCAGCAGACTCAACACAGTGAGGTTGAAATGGCTGCTGCTGAATGGCCCTTTACTGCCATCTGCTGTCTGTAATGACAACCAAGAGGACAGATTGACCATGAGAAAGAATATAATCGAACAGTCAATATGAACGCCCCCTAGTACGTCTAATAGCAAGCCACAGGGAATTTGATTGGATGATGCCGTTGGTGTTATCTAATCACAACGCTCTGTGTGTTTAGGGCGGGCTTCGCCAAAAAACGATGCCCGTTTGAATTGATGTTTAGGCTATCCTGTTGCGTGCAGAAGTAGTTTGAAAGATAACGGTCTTTTTCCACTCACGGTTGAGTTCGGTCTGTGTCTCTATGCCAGACTATACACTTCAATGATATAGGAATGGCCTGGCAGGCTACAATCCAGCCTCAACAGGAGAGGCTTTTACAGGTGAGAACATTCAGATACGCAGGTGTGTTCAGATACAGATACCAGATACAGAACAGCTACACAACAGCATGAAACCTGTATGAAGCAGGTGTGTGTGTGTGTGTGTGTGTGTGTGTGTGTGTGTGTGTGTGTGTGTGTGTGTGTGTGTAATAGATGAGCTCACCAGTCACATGTCTGCACCAGTGGAGTAGTGTGCATATCAGCTCCAGTAGAGTTGTGCTGGCAGATGAAGGGGAGTTTGTCCTGGCAGCAGGCGTCCTGCCACAGGTACTTTCCCCCTGATCCTCCTGCACCAGCTGGCCGCAGTGGAAGCAGCAGGGGTTGATGGGAAAGCTGCTGATCCAGCGCTTGTAGTCCCCCACATCCGCTCCCCCACTCCACTCCCAGGGGGCCAGGGGGTTGATCATGCAGCGCTCCAGGCCCACCCACACCTTCTCCATGCAGCCCCAGTAGGGGATCACTGCAGCCAGCAGCTCCTCCACACGCCTCTGGGTGCAGCTGTCTAAGATGTGCACCAGCCTGGAGCCCCTCTCAGCACAGTGATGCAGGGCTCCAACCCAGGACATCCGCTCACGGACAAACACCAGATCACCTGCAGGGGCATACAGTATGCAGTACACACACACACACACACACACACACACACACACACACACACACACACACACACACACACACACACACACATATCACATATACACACACACACACACACACACACTTACTGTAAGTTACTGTAATAGGGGTGATTTAGTTTGGGTGGATCTTGAATGAAAGTGTTTTGGCTGTAAATGAGGTGTCAATGGGGACTTCATGAGCGGTCAGAGTGACAAGAGTGAACACAGATATTTGGATGTTGTGGATTAGGAACAACTGAATGGGGTGGATTATGAATAGACGTGTATGGAGTGGATTATGAATGGAGGTGTATGTGTAGCAGCACTCGGGTCTCGAACTTGCCACTCTGTCAACTACAACTAGCCCAGGCTTCTAACTCAGCAGTTAGAAACACCCATAAAGGAATTGAGTTGTGAGGATTTACACGTAGTACTGCCGCCAGCTACCCGAAGTAGTTGGCATCCGTTACTTATGGAGTGGATTATGAATGGAGTGGATTATGAATGGAGGTGTATGGAGTGTATTATGAATGGAGGTGTATGGAATGGATTATGAATGGAGGTGTATGGGGTGGATTATGAATGGAGTGGATTATGAATGGAGGTGTATGGGGTGGATTATGAATGGAGGTGTATGGGGTGGATTATGAATGGAGGTGTATGGAGTGGATTATGAATGGAGGTGTATGGAGTGGATTATGAATGGAGGTGTATGGGGTGGATTATGAATGGAGTGGATTATGAATGGAGGTGTATGGGGTGGATTATGAATGGAGGTGTATGGAGTGGATTATGAATGGAGGTGTATGGGGTGGATTATGAATGGAGTGGATTATGAATGGAGGTGTATGGAGTGGATTATGAATGGAGGTGTATGGGGTGGATTATGAATGGAGGTGTATGGATTATGAATGGTGGATTATGAATGGAGGTGTATGGAGTGGATTATGAATGGAGGTGTATGGGGTGGATTATGAAGTGAGGAGGATTATGAATGGAGTGTATGGGTGGATTATGAATGGAGTGGATTATGAATGGAGTGTATGGAGTGGATTATGAATGGAGGTGTATGGGGTGGATTATGAATGGAGGTGTATGGAGTGGATTATGAATGGAGGTGTATGGGGTGGATTATGAATGGAATGGATTATGAATGGAGGTGTATGGAGTGGATTATGAATGGAGGTGTATGGGGTGGATTATGGAGGTGTATGGAGTGGATTATGAATGGAGGTGTATGGAGTGGATTATGAATGGAGGTGTATGGAGTGGATTATGAATGGAGTGGATTATGAATGGAGGTGTATGGGGTGGATTATGGAGGTGTATGGAGTGGATTATGAATGGAGGTGTATGGAGTGGATTATGAATGGAGGTGTAGTCTATGCAGCGGATTATGAATGCAGTAATGAAGTTTATTAACTCACCTAGAGTGTAGTTGGACCTGGACTGGATGGTGGGAGGAGGAAAAGAGAAGTCTGTGAAAATACAAATACAGTAGACACTTAACATGAGGAAAACACGTTGGGGTGTGTGTGTGTGTGTGTGTGTGTGTGTGTGTGTGTGCGTGTGTGTGTGTGTGTGTGTATGAGGAGGGGGAGGGGTAGTAGGAACAGAGTAAGATACAAGAGTCAAGATAAAAACACTTGGCTAAAATGAAAGAAAAAAAACATTTATATTTGTAGTGTGTGTCTCCATAAGTGACATTGACCTCTCAAACCTGATCAGACGTTATTATTGATAACTGTTATTATTGATAACTGTTATTATTAGTAGTATATTAGATATTGTTCAGATACACAGAGTTTTTTTGCAGTGGGCTTTTGTGGCCATTTCTAGATATGCAGAACATACACATCATAGCCTCCATGAAAAAACTATACAGACTATACTGTATGCTGCCTGACTAAAGGTGGATTTATGAAAGGAGAAGCTACATTCATGACCAAGGTTTGATATACTGTATATTTTCTCTACTGAAAATGAAAGGAATCTCGCAGTCAGGGCGTTAGAATCCATAACATGTCCTGTGTGAGCAATCTGCACAGAGAACACTCACTGCAAATACAAAACAACAGAATAAATACGTCGCTCACAGCGAAATCTGCGTCCTGCCTGACTTTGACTAAGATATGAAGTGGCACGCTCCAGTTCCTTACCTGGGGAAACACAGGTGTAGGTGATATTCATATACTTGTAGGTACCCGGACATGGATCCGTGTTGTGAGATGCCTTCAGTGAGCATGTTGGCTTTTTCTCACATCTTGTCAGAAATCAGAATGTGAGTATGGAATATAAGAACAGTAAATCATACAGGTTTCTTTTAAGTGCTGTAGGCTCCTAGTCCATTCAATTCTGTCCAGACCACATGCACTACCTTCACCACTAAGTGCTGAGTAAAGTCATTCACAGCCATTTACAGTGTAGAAGCTTTTTACTGCTGGAAACACATGAGTTCAGATGTTTAACTTACGTCTGTTTTACAGTGGACGTTCTGTTTTCATAGCATTTAGTGTTGCTGCGGTTTTCCTCAGGCCATCCAGATGAGCAGGTGGTTTTATTAGTTCGCCCGTAGTTGGCAGCGTAGATGTGGATCACACCGCAATCTGAGTAAGTACAGGAGATTTGTCAGACTTCAGCATTTCACGTGCCAGTCATACAGTGCTCAGCAGTTCTACAGTGATGACAGAGATGACAGAGATGAGGCACAACTCACCACAGTCCAGAACTTCTTTCTTGTCTTCACATATGACTTTGGTCTCTGATGGACAGATAAGCAGAAATAAACCGTGATTAGATGGTAGACTCAGTATAATTTTAGATATCTTGTGTGTGTGTGTGTGTGTGTGTGTGTGTTTGTTTGTCTCACTCATTCCATCTGCTCCAGGTCCCTCAGCCAGTGTAACTGCTGTAAAGATGAAGAGCAAATGTTTGAATCTGTGTGTTTAGTCGAGGGGATTTTAGAATAGTAAAATGTTGAGATGTTGTAATAACCTATGATACTCTTTGTGTACAGTAGGTTATATCTGGAATTATTCATTAAATGGCCCCATTATGGCACTATTACCAAATAGTATAGCTCACATCTGGTGGGGATATTGTGTACTACTAGGTTGTTTCCCTCCCTGAGAATGAAGTCTAAGAGTTTCACCCTGCCTGTATATTTGTCTGTCATCTTATGCAGCATTGTGCATTGGCTTTGCTTAGTATTACTAAGAGCAACTTTTGGGTCCAGCATAAAGCTTTGGTGTAACTCTCTTCATCGGTGTCATGTACGGTAGTTGAAATGCGTGTGCACATATACTGTGATGTACACTGTACGTACGGGGGTGAACACTAGAGGGAGATAATTGTATGTGCTGCCAGAGATGCAAATGTCTGGTAACACTGATGCAGTTGTTGTATGTGCTGCCAGAGAAGTGCCATGTAAAATTTATACGTGATTAACGCCTCAAGAGTAATCAGGAGTAAACGTGTGTGTGTGTGTGTGTGTGTGTGTGTGTGTGTGTGTGTGTGTGTGTGACTTACCGAGAAACTGGACTGCTATCAGAGACCACATGACCTGTGGAGTGAGAGAGGCCAAGATAAGATTTTAGAGGGAGACATTATTGTTGCATTTCCACTAGGGGGTAAAACCCCGGTGTCTGGGGTGTCTGCCTTAGATTTTTCCCATTTCCACTGTCAGGGCCAGACCGGGGCCAGGGCTCAAATGGCCTCAGACCGGCCCCTGAGTTGACCAGGGCCAAACCGGGGCTGAACTGGGGCTTTTTTGAATGGAACGTGATGCAATAACAAAACTGAAGAATTTTAAAAAGGTTCAGGTAGCATTTGTTTAGAGCTGCCTAGCAACATAAATGGTTTAGCTTGTGCTACTGTTGCTAAAGCCGGCCGCACACCGGTTCCGACAGCAGTGCGGAGCACTTCGTATCCGACAATTTTGCCTAGCATCTAGCACGGTAGCCGGTGAAATTAACATTGGATGTCAATGGGCGGCTCGACAAAATAGACTTCAATCGTAATTCACAACCGACGGCGGAAGACATCGGCGCTGGTGTGCGGGGTTGCATTGAAAACAATGGAATGGATGTTGAAGACGGAGTGCTCCGCACGTGTCGAAGCGTGTCAGAGCCCTTAAGCAATGTTTAAAAGTTCTTAGCATTGTGATGAAAACCCTGGTGCTTTAGCTAATGGAAACACAAGACTGGGGCTAAACTCCGGTGTTTGAGCCCGGGGAAAAGCCTTGGGCCATAGTGGAAACGCACCATATTAGAAACGACAGACAAAGCAGAAGGAGGGAGTGAGAGATGGAGAGATCATGGCAGAATAGAGAAAGTCAAGCCTGGCAAGCCACCCTATGACATTAAAATAGTCTGGCATCGATAGATAGACCGAACTCAATCGTAGGGGGAACAAGGCAGTTATCTTTCAAATGACTTCTGCACGCAATAGGATAGTCTATGACCAATCAGAGGAACGAACAAGATGTAAACACCACTTTTTTGGTGAAGCCCTAAACACATTTTGATTAGAGAATGCAACAACGTCAATCAATCAAATTCCCTATGGCTTGCTAGTCGTACTGGCTGAGCAAATCGATTTGCTGCCGCTAGAGTAGGCCTACATCTACATTTCTAGGCTAGAAAGTCACAGAAATATGGAAATATTCTGGCAAAACACACAGGGAGACAAAACCACAGAGAACACCAGTGAGAAGCCTGGGGAACCTGTTGCAAGGCCATTCTATTTACATTGAGTAAGGGAGTACAGTACAGTATGGAAATGTTTGACTGATGACAATAGACATGACAAACAAGAAAATAGTTTATCTCTTTATTCTACGGAAGAGTATTAGGGCCACATGGACAGAAAATATTTTTGAGAATCCTGAGAAAAATGGCAATATTTTGTTGGATGAAAGTAAACAATTTTTATATAATTTTTGACATACAAAGTCTGAAATAATTTCTGAGAAGTTTTTCAGATAAAAAGTAAACAGTCAAAAGTCTTTGGCTATTGCTTGCTGGAGGTGTTTAAATTAAATGAAAAAAATACTGGATCAGTCCTTGACTATTGTATTCTTGCACTGCAAGGATGATGGGATAGGTTTTAAGATGAGTCCTGTGTATACAACACCAATGGCTGCAATATCAGACAGATCACTGTAGGGAGATGGAATTGGGCAGAATTGCATAGGAACACAGTGGCTGGCTAAATAGCTTGTTCAGATTAACACTTGTAAATATGTGAACAATGAGGTTCATTGATGAAAATGCATTTGTGAATAAATCCTTAGTTTGTTAATGGATATCAAGTAACTAACAAGAGCCATTTTGGTCAATAAACTTGTATTTAAGGGACAGTTATAGCAAAGCTCCGCTTGAATCCTCTCTGGTTATAGGTCTTATTTAGATAGCTTTATTATTCACACACAAAAACATTAATAAATATATTCACTTATGGTTCACTGATGAGAAACAACAAAAGAGTTAGCCAAACCTAGCACAGCTTCCTAGCTTTAGAAGAATGTCTATTTAACATATTATCCTTTAGCAACCACTGCTCTGTGAACACCCTGAAACCAATGAGACCTGCAAACCACATCACCTTTCCAGCAGCTGAGAGAGACATGAACTCACCTGGCACATGTACAAACTCTCCAGGTACTCACCACAGGTTATGAAGTGACCACCTGGGACAGGTATGGAATACCAACTTCAGATAGGTGTGGTGTATCCACTTGTGTGATGCTGTGTGTTTGTGAGTGGAGGCAGGTGTAGTCTGACCTCTATAAGGCAGTGTGATGAACGTGTAAACCCTCATAATCACCTCTATTGCAGTTGGATAGGCAGGGCAGGACACACATTTGACTTGCAAACATAATATCATTTGGATGAATAAAAAAGGCATAACTCTCACAGGCTGTCTGGCTAAATTATTAGTCCAGTTCCTTATGTCCAAATTTTGGCCTTAGTGGGAATTTTTTGTATTCCCATTCCCCCCGAAAATGGGCATACACTTTGAAGTAAGGAGGGGGGGGGGGGGTGTTAATAATTCTTAATTATGGGCTTTATTGTAATAAAGAGGATGGGCCATGCCTCGCGGTGGTGGCATAGTGGTTAAGGAGCCTGACTAGTGTGCTAGAACAGTCTGGAAGTTGTGGGTTCGAATCCTGGCTGCCACCGTTGTGCTCTTGAGCAAGGCACTTAAGGCACTTAGCCTTGCCCTGGAGTAATAATTGACAAATGTAAGTCGCTTTGGATAAAAGCGTCTGCTACATGCATAAATGTAAATGCCTCACTGTCACACCTTGCCATGTTATGTCACATCCTAGGGTGTAAGCTTTCAGAAAATATATGGGAGGTATGGTGAAATTAGTTTCCCCTTCATGCTTCAGAAACCCAAATGTAGTTGTGCATACAGTATTTTCCCTCAAAATTCACAACCAAGCCCATTGATTTTAATGGGAAATTAACTTAATTTCCATATATTCCGCCACATAGACATCTGGCCAAATGCAAACATTAATTTTCTGACTCAGTATGCAGTTACCTTTCCAAAGTATGATTTACATAATCCCCCCAAAATTCCTACAAAATGACATTACAAACTGGACTGTATTGACAAAGACCAAACAAGCATGAAGCATTACACTCTATCTTCCTCTTAAGAAGGGCAGCAAAGTATCATGTAAAAAACACATATTTAGCCAACATTGTTTCATGGATTGGTTTTTGGAAATAGGCTACAGAAAATGGTCAGCAGTGGCCTAGTCGGACAGGCTTGGACATTAAATGTATTATTAAATTTGCTTATGACGAGTCTGGTGTTAACCACGCTACTGCACTCTCACGGGGCTTAGTCAAATCATGGACTTTCTCCATGGGGAATTCCACAGAAAACAGCTCCTGTTGTGGTTCATGTGTTTGTCTGGGTAGATGCAAATATGCCATTGTCGGAAAAAAGAAGGGGGATGGTGGATTTTATCATTTGAGACTGGATTTTTTTCATTTTGTTTCCGATGAGCGCCCATGGTAGGGTCACACAGAGTGCATACTATATATTTTCATTTAGCCTAATTTCAGCCTAATTTATGTTTTATAAATCAGTAGTTTTAAATCTATCAAAAATGTGCTATTTGGTTTTAGAGACGCCCAATCAGAGGCACAGGAAGACTGGAAAGACAGGAACATATTTTTGCTTTTCAGAAGGGTTGAATCTGAGATCCATGTTATATACTTCTGCTCCATTTTTTATGATTCAGGAATGATGAGACATAATTACTACAGATAATTACCCATTCATATAATGTTTTTTTTATGTATACATGTCTTCATTTAGTTAAATAAAAAAAGATAAATAACTTTAGTCACTGTGCATCTCTCCATTTCCTTGTACTTGGAGGCTGTCAATCATACAGTTCAGTCCATTAGATGACTAGAAGGCACAAATATTTCCCTATAGGCAAACTGAAAGATGACAGGCCTACCTGTCAACTGCCTAGCCGCAAGCAGTTGACAGGTAGGCCTGTCATCTTTCAGCTATGAGCCACTGTGATGATTCTGCGAACTTAATGGGTCAATTGGTCATTTTCAACTCCAACTAGAGCATCTGGGCAGAGATGTAAAAAAAAAGAAGACTGGTCGCAGGTCACGGCCAAGTGTCACAGAGCGATTAGGACAACTCTGTGGAGAATAATGGGAGCAAAAAGCGATGGAATGCCTTTGGTTTGAAATGGTTTTAAAGGAAAGGTCCAGTGTGATAAGGAAGCTCAATGGTGTTTTTTGCCCCCAACGGCACCTTCCAGGCAGCACAGCCTAAAAGGCTCTACCCTTACCCTATTCCTATTCCTAACCCACTCAACCCTCATCCTAACCCTAAACTGAGTGGCGTAGTGTCTTGAAGGCAGCGCTGCCTGGAAGGCACTGTTGAGGGCAAAAAAATACCAAAGACCGATAAGGAATTAAAGTATGTAGCATATATTATAATATCCTTACAGTAGTACTAAGTTCCATTCCTTATCTTATCAGAGTTCTCCTTTCAAATGTGTTTGAAGCGAAAACCAATCAATGTCGTGTCTGTGTCACATACGCACGCTCATGAGATCCTCAAAGGATAGCTCCGGAGTAAGTAGCATAGCCCTGTTGCATGAGCCTTCTAACAACAATAAATTTCGCATAGAATGAAAGAATTTCAAACAGCATAGACCTAACGCGAACACGAAACACTTTATATTGAGTCAACGGTACCTCAGATCTTACTTTTGGTTTCCAACAGTCAGGTCCCATTGATTCAGTGTAAAGTGCCTATTCGCTTCTGCGTTCGGGTGGATGACAAATAAGCCTGAAAAAAGGATTTTTAAAAAACTTCAAATATCATCCCTAAAAAGTGTTTATATGTGTTGCTGTGAGTCTAAGCTTAACCAATATGTAAATATTTTTAAAATTTTTTAATTAAAATAAGTATTTATATATGAATTTGTCAAGGCAGTGCCTAAAACTGTCATATGGTGTGACATTAAAACAATTTGATATAAAATAAAAATTAGATATTTTTTTCTTCTTTAATTTACGTCAATGTACTTATTAATCATGTTCGCTTTGATATGCAACATTTGCTTGTGAATATTTAGGATAAAAACTTAACATTTGACAAGTTATTATGTCAAGGAGGAGAATGGTCTGAACTCTAACCAGATATTTTAGCGTATTTCTGACATTCTTTGTCAAAAGTTGCTCAAAATTCTTGAGATTCTTGCAGATGTCATTTCCTTTCTACACTATTGATTTTGTCATGATTTGTCAGTTAGAAAGTCTTGTTTTATGACGTTTTCTATGATTATTTGACGTCACACCAAATGACATAGTGTCACGCCATATGATGAAATGCACCAAATCACAATGTATCAGCACAAAAAAAAGGTATTTCATGAAAATAAAATCATTAACAATGAATTTTGAAGTCCATTGAAAAGAACTTTAGGGATAACATCTATTTTTTAACTGTATATTACATGTGAAACATGGTGACATGGGGGAAAAATGGGAAAGGGAAATATAAATTGTACAGATTCTATTTTGCTAAATTCTTATCACAGATTTAATATATTTCATATATGATTTTTAAATTGAATTCGTGTTTTTACATATATTTCAATATAAAAATGCAGTTTGGTCATAGAGTGTGACAGAAATGTCATATAGTGTGACTGTACATTTTCAATGTCCCAATGTAATAACAATGTCACTCCATATGACATAGTGTCACTCCATATGACATTTTGACAGTTTATCTAATTTATTAGACAACTAAATACAGCTAGATATTATTTAGCATGCAACTGACCACATGGCAGCAATGCTTTCTAAGAATTCATAAAGAAGATAACAATTTTTATTGCAAATGATGTCACACCATAAGACACAAATTTTTGGCCACTATTGATGATGTCAGATGTGGAGCTTTTATACAAAAATCTAAAGGCAGACCTGACCTAGCCTGACATAGCCCGCCCATAATAAGAATGTTCATCGTATCCATGGTCTGGGAACGGTCCTCTTGGGCGTGTTTATATCGGTAGAGTCTACCGGCCAATAAGCACGCTGATTAGACGAACTGTCCAATTGTTTCAAACCAAAAGTGAATGCCCCCCCCCCCCCCCAGTATAATCGCGCCAGGTTAAAGAACCTCCAGACCATGAATACGGATGAACAGCAGTATTATGGTCGGGCTTGTCAGCTAGACCTGACCTCCTGACCATGGCAATCACTCCTGACATGCTATTGTAACTTCCTGATTAAGCAGGGTCCGTGTCATGGCAATGATGTCCAAATTTATGCCCGTTGAAAATATAAAATATAGTGTCACACCATATGACGTCCATTGTAGGGACAAAATATATTTGATTAGAACTTAGTTGGACGTTATGCATGGGCATCGAAACTTTCTGTGGTTATAGAAAACATCCACTTAATTTATTTGCCTGGTAAAATTTTAAAGTATTTATACTTTATATGGATATACATTCTAATTAGGAAAATCACACGCATAGTGGACAGTCACACCATATGACATTTTTTATGTTTGGATAATTGTTTTATGACAAAATTCAAATACAACACCAACAATTTTAGTATGCAGGAAGTTGATCCTATCAGACCAACAACATTTCCATATCAATTCTTAACAATTACCATTTTTTATACGTGTGTGACAAAAGGACAGTCGGGCTGCGCTGTTCGAAATTATTTTGTTTCACTCAATAACTAGTGCATTTAGCAGGCTCGTTCAACAAGGCTATGCTTGAAATCACTCCGGAGCACCGCTTTAAAGCTCCTTGAGCTCGTCCATCAGGAAGGGTTCTGCCTCCTCCAGCACCTGGTAGAGCAGGTCTTTGCCCCTCTGACTGTGCTGAATGTTCCCCAGCTCCATCAGCCTCCTCATCTTCCTCACGCTGCTGGGGAGTAAATTAATCTCCTCATAGGCCTCAGGGCTCACCACTGTCTGCTCCAGCAGCCGGTCCAACACCCTCCCCACCGCCGTCACACGCTCTATCAGAGCCGTGCGGTGCTGCTCTATGAAGTGTTTACCTACTAGAGAGAGAGAGAAACGGAGAGAGAGAATTACACGTCAGGGCAGTATGGTATCGATGAGCATGTCAAAATGAGTACTGAATAAGTAGATTACAGCATAGTGCAATCTGCAAGTCTTGATAGTCCCTTCTGTGTCATGTAGCTGACCTGCTGTCATATATTGTGAAAACATTTGCTTACCTGCAGTTATATACTTTGAAGTCCTGCCTGCATGGACAGAGCTGCCTACAGAACCAAAATAAACAGTATTTCAAGAAAGTAGGTAAATGTAATTTATAAAGCAACATTTACAACAGTTTGCACTGACCAAAGTGCTGTACAGAGAGTAGCTAAAGGTTCAGAGGTCAAATGCAAGACATACATGAGGACAGCAAAAAGCATGCTCAAAGCATGTTGGACATGATCAACATAAATAAAGAAAGCAAAGGCAAAGTAAAATCAAATTTGATATCTAATATTTCAAATACGCACACTCTCTCACCCTCAGACATTTACTCACATACTGTAAGTATTTTATTCTGATACACTTACGCTTACGATGTGGAGACTCCCCAGTGCTGTGTCTTCTAGTGCGGGGAGGATGGTCTGGAACTAAAAGGCAAGACAGACTCGGCATTCAACAATGGTGACAAATATTAAGTGGCAGCAAATATGTTGACGCTTACCCTCACCATTTACGGTCAACAGCAGTCAATGTAAACCAGAGTATTCTAGAATGTTGTGTGCAAGGAGCGAATTGTTTCCTCACCAGTCAGACAGACAGCACCAGTCTGCACATGTGCAGGTGTCTCCTCCTTTCTGTCTCCTGCCGATTCATGTTGCCTGTCTGGCTGATTTAGTTGTGATGACATTTGTCTGTTTTTTTCGTTTAGTTCATTTTCATGTTGTTCTATCTGTGCTAATAACTCTTTGAGGAGTTTGTTCTTCTCCGCTAGTTCATTTTCATGTTGTTCTATAAGTGCTAATGTATCTTTAAGGAGGTTATTCTTCTCTTCTAGCAGCTGTGTTATTCTGTCCATCTCTCCCCTCTTCTGCTCCAGTAGTTTATTCTTCTCTTCCAGCTCATCATCCTGTTCTTTCATCTGTCTGTCTCTCTCTTGTAGCAGTTTGTTCTTTTCCTCCAGTAGTTCCTCTATGCTATCCATCTCTATCCTTTTCTCTTCTAGCTTCTTCTCATACTCCCTCTCTTTTTCTTCTTTCTTTGTGAGCAGCTTCAGCTTTTCTTCCAGCTCTTCTTCTTTTTCTGTAATCTGTTTTTCTTTTTCCTCCAGCTCTTTGTCTTTCAAGTCTTTCAATCTTTTGGCCTCTTGTTGAGTCTCTATCTGCTTCTTAATCTCATCAGCTTCCAGTTCTGACCACACACACACACACACACACACACACACACACACACACACACACACACACACACACACACACACACACACACACACACACACACACACACACACACAATCACTTAGTCTATTCAGTAAACTTTCACAACGGACTATATTACTGTATTGTATGGGTAATCTACAGACCAACAAATCATCTCTACTCATACAGGAACTATCTGTGAATGTGCTTTTGTCCACATTCAGTCTAACTTACCTCCTCCAGACCATGCATGTCCTATATGTCTATAGTCAGTAGAGAATATATTCACCACTCAATATTTTAATCGTCTATGATAAATATCCTGCACCTAGACTACAGTAGAAAACATACAAGCATTGCACCCCCATTTACTTTGTACTTTAATCGTACATCGTCCATGCTAAATAGAGAGAAAGTGAAACCAATATTTTTAAATATTTATATATTTACATATTTACAGTGTACTTTAATCGTACATCATCCATGCTAAATTGCAAGAAAGCAAAACCAAAAGCGTTCTTACTGAGAGACAGGGCAGACTTGTCCATTTTCCTCTGGTCCTCTGGAGGGATACCATTGATCTCTGACACACACACACACACACACACACACACACACGGCACACAATTCAAGTAAACGGCTACAGAACTACTTAGAGTGTTGAAGACAAACTGTTGATCAAAGTGAATGTGTGTTCTGCTACATGTAATCACCATTATCTGCACAGTTTAAATGGTAGATCTTTTCCGTATTCTGGTGTGATGAAGATTGGTGGTACAAAACATAGAGAGAAAGGTGTAACATGGGCTACATAACACCCATAACACAAACACACCAACTCCTCTTTGGCACTTACCATATATCTGACCTACAGAGAGAGACACACAGAAGAACTCATTAATGAAACACCCTAGGGCAAACTCACCCAAACATGACCATCATTTATACAGAAAATATGTGTGTGAGTGCGTGTGTGTGTGTGAGAGAGAGAGTGAGAGAGAGATCTTTATTAGCATTTCTGTAACACGTTTTGTGGAATGTTAGTAACGTCACTGGCATTTTGGTAACGTTCAATTGTCGTTTCTGTAACGTGTGTGGCATGTTATTAACATTGCTCTCTGTAGTGGCATAAATGTAACATGAATTGGTAGGACATCTGCTGATCTCAGCGCGCATTTAAGGAACATTTACTGAGGGGCTCTGAAAATGGGAAGCATGCAAAGGTGACTGATATGGCTTTGCTATGAAAGTCATGAAACCTCAAATTATAGAGCCAGTGCGCATGAGGTTAGCTTCACCTGTCATGATTGGACTGTCATTTAAAACTTTTAGGAAATTATTTTATTCATTCTGCTTGGAAGTGAGACAACTGCAGAGGAGCAGAGGACAAGAAACAAAAAAGTGAGTGAAACTTTGTATAGCATTTGCATAGATTGTGATAGATATAGATGCAAATTCATGTTGTGTAAACCTTTTTTGCAAGCCTAGTATCTTATGACAAAGAGGGTCAAATGTGACAATAAAATGGCTATCTTTAAAAAAAAAAAAAGGAACAAAAAACAAAACAAAAAAACAAAACAAAACAAAACAAAAGGGAGCACAAGAGGGAGTAAAAATTGCCTGATAGGTGGATGCGGTGCTGAGATTGTGCACCTGCCAAGGCACCTCAGGACAGAGCAAAAGTGGATTGCGGACAGTACTCGAAAGGTCATTCAAAAATTCGAGCAGCAGTTGAGGAGTGGATTATCGAGCATAGATAGGCATATATTTAAAACATGTCATATGCATGATTGTGGGGCAAGGGTCAAAATAATGGCCAAGCATATGCACCTTCAGCATGGTGCAGTGAAATCCAGTGTATCCGGTGTACCAGCCAAGTTGAAACAGTAATTCAAGAAGCTTCTCAAAGATGACTTAAGACAGACCTGGGCAAACTAAGGCCTGGGGGCCACATGCGGCCTGTTGAGCCATATAATTCGGCCCGTGGAGCCTTCCCAAAATAGAATAATTTCTTTTTGCAAAGGTGACAGATTATAGGCCCCTGATTTATCAAATTTATTGTATTCATAAAATACAAATCTCCCCTACATGTTAACATGTCCTCTGAAGAAAGTGGGGCTATTAGTTTGAGACATGCCAATTTACAGGCATTAACTGGTTGGCTGTTAATGCCGGTAACCCGGCCCATCAAAATCCGAATACCAATGTGGCCCTTCGGCCAAAATAATTGCCCACCCCTGATCTACAGAGATCATGTTTGAGAGAGAGAGAGAGAGAGAGAGAGAGAGAGAGAGAGATAGCATGCAATTTATGATGAATGTGTGAATGTGAGTAGAATATTTTCATCCATACATTTACACAGAAATCATATACATGTAGGCCTACGCCTGTGTGTGTGTGTGTGTGTGTGTGTGTGTGTGTGTGTGTGTGTGTGTGTGTGTGTGTGTGTGTGTGTGTGTGTGTCTTTTAATGAATGACACCATCTTGTTCCAGTACTCACCATATATCTGGTCTAGGAGAGAGAGAGAGAGAGAGAGAGAGAGAGAGAGAGAGAGAGAGAGAGAGAGAGAGAGAGAGAAGACAAATAATGAAACTCAAATTACCAACACATGACTGCAGCCTGAAAGGTGAA
This sequence comes from Sardinella longiceps, assembly GCA_027497455.2. Lineage (NCBI taxonomy): Eukaryota > Metazoa > Chordata > Actinopteri > Clupeiformes > Clupeidae > Sardinella > Sardinella longiceps. The sequence continues at coordinate 343,955 of JAODXP020000040.1, read as the reverse complement.
TGATATACTGCTTACCTGTATACAGCAAACCTCAAGAATGCAGCGCTATTTAACTAAGCCTAAAGATAGACTATCAGTCAAAGACTGATCCAATTGTTTTGAATTTAAACATCTCCAGCAAACAATTGTTTCTCAATAGCCGAGCTCCCAGACCCTTGTACATACAGTATAAGGAGAAGCATAGACCGAGGGGCTGGTTCTGACCAGGCTAGGATGAAAGTTTCCTGTCTAATGTAAAGGACTAGGGTATTTAATAGCAGGCAAACAGCAGAGTTAGCATGGCAGTGGTTGGCAAACTGGGGTACAAGTACCTCTGGGTTCTTAATCTGTGAATAGGTTCTCAGCTCTCACCAGCATAAAGATAATATAAAAAAATCTCAAAACTCAAACTATGGCCCATATCCCCGGTTGCTAATACATTACTGTGTACCCCTATAAGCAATTGTGTTTACATTTTTTTAGTGTAGCAAAAAGTATGCATAAATCTTAATTCTTAAGGCAAGATTATTTCATGGGGTACGCGACAGATAAAAGTTTGGGAACCACTGACCTAAGGGCCACAGTCTGATTTTGCCATCCGCCTTGCGTTCTCCACTGATGACCTGGCAGATGTAAACTCCCATGTCCTCGTATGTGCTCCCCCTCAGCCTGAGAGACACGCCTCCTCTCTGCAGCTCCTGGGGGTCCACACTCACTCTGCCCTCATAGCCCCTCCTCTTTGTCACATGACCATTCTCATACAGGTAGATGCAGTCTGTTCCCTTAAACCACCTGATCTCCATGGCAACAGCACTGGTTTCAGGAGACAGGTGACAGCGCAGGATGACATCATTAGGGACAGAGCACACCACAACAGGATTGGGAGTGTCCAGTTTAAAATCTACAGTCAAACACAACATCATGCACCACGATTAGGGGTATGCTGTTTAAAATCTACAGTCAAACACAACATCATGCACCACGATTAGGGGTTACCAGTTTAAAATCTACAGTCAAACACATCATCATGCACCACAATTAGCGGTATGCAGTTTGAAATCTACAGTCAAACACAACATGCACCACGATTAGGAGTTTCCAGTTTAAAATCTACAGTCAAACACAACATCATGCACCACGATTAGGGGTATGCTGTTTGAAATCTACAGTCAAACACATCATCACCACAATAGGAGTTTCCAGTTTAAAATCTACATTAAAACTCAACATCACCACGATTAGGGGTATGCAGTTTAAAATCTGCAATCAAACACACCACCACGATTCACAGTTTAAAATCTGTAGTTTACAGATGAGTATACAATCACACATGGTGTCCTTAATGTTTATGCTCTATCACCCTCTCTCTCTCTCACACACACACTCAAATCACACATTTGGTGACATTGTCTACCTTTTCCTTTGTATCCTTCCATTGAGCTCCTGAAACAGAGAGGGTTTTATTTTTATTATAAAGGTTTTCTTCTACATCACACAGCTTAGTCACTGCAAATTCTACTGACCTGTTACTGAATGAAAAGTCCTGTAGTGATGAAATCCTGAAGGCTCTTCTGCACTGGTGCTAGCTATTACAACCAGTAACTGACATTGCAAGCGATCCGGACATTAAGGCACACAGGAAACAGTGAGCTCCGACTGTTCCTTAAGGAGATTTATGATCCTGATTTAATGATTAACCTCCACATGCTAGAAGTGTTCACACCCCCTCCAGCAGAGAGGCCAGCGCACTCCTGACACACCGTGCCAGATAGCGGCTATGGAGTGCATTTAACATTCTGATACTCTCTTTCACAGTGCTGCCATCAAAATATAGGAACATGATACAACTAAGACAAAAACAAAGACAAAAAAACATAATTGTAATGCTATTAAGATGGACATTGGCTTTGTGAATGATACTACAGTGAACTGTATGCAGGCAAATATGAGCATGCCATCGATATTACATCAGTTGCTTTTGTTTTCTGAAGCCAACAGCTGCTAAGTGTTTAAAACAAACGGTATTAACTTCAGCCTAAATGGTCAGAAATTTGAATATATACACAAACGTGAGAAAACCAAGCCATCTCTATGGGCTTGACACACAGGCTTTAGAAAAGTTTTCTAAACCTTTGAGGCATCCGCCATGTGACTGACGTTTCCCTGTTGTTGCGTTGCATCATATACATGTCCGGTGGGCGTGTGCCTTTACAGTAAGAAACAGGAAGACTTCCTGCCAGGCAGGGCTGATCAGTCACAGGAAGTCCAACAAGCAAGCAGGACAGCTCTACTCAGACTGCAGACATGTTGGCCCTTATCAGCTGTAGATAATTGAGGAGTGTTGGAGGGAGAATTTCTAGTTTAAAGTGTCTGAGAGAGGACATCCGGTTGAAATTTCAGCACGTGTGAAGATAATTTGGAAATGCCCATTTAGGACCATTCCATAGCAACACTGATTTTCTGCAAGACTGCGAGGACAGGATTATGGAAATTGCTTGCAATTAAATGTTGACATCACAGATATGTAGACTACGCACTGTGATTTTTAAGGTTGATCGGTACAGAGCATTTTTTTAATTTATTTTTTATTAATATTATTCTTTTTTTTTTTTTTTTTTTTTTACAGTGACCACAGTATGTATACTCAACACAAATAATTAGGTGCTTCACATGCTTTTTCTAAATAAAAGAAGTTTAGTTTGGGGTCCCCTGTCCTGCTCATACAGTATATTGTTTGTTACTCAGATTCACACATGGCATAAGGGAGGTTGAGAGAGGTTCATGTAGTCTAAGTAGGAGGGCTAAACAGGAAGTAGAGATCTGGATGAAAGAACTACAAACAACTTGATACCCACTATAATTTCAGATTTGGTGGAAATGTGTTGGACAAGACAGCTTTGCTCCGTGCAGTTATGGTCTGTGGCACCCTTTACTACCACTACAGTTAACTTAAGGAAAACAAATCCTGGACGAACCCCCATTATGTTACGCCATTCATGCTGAAAGCAACATAAATGACCAGACAAACCCCCATTATGTTACGCCATTCATGCTGAAAGCAACATAAATGACCAAAAGTCAAGTAGGGTTGTTTCTAGGATTTAATTTATAAAATCAATACAAAGGATAAATGAAAAAAAGGCAATAAACAAAAGCAGAAACAACGTAACAACGTAATGGGCGAGGACAACGTGACAACGTAATGGACGAGGAGGCCATCCTGTCTTGGCAAAAGGCACCAGAAAAGTGACATGCACAGGTATAACTTCGAAGAAGCACACTTAGCTCACCTGGGAACAATAATGAAACAAAACACAGGCAGAGCAGCCACCAAAGACATGTAAACTACTACTACTTCCACCTAGTGGAAGAGGGGCATAACATAGGAATAATACCGGGTAAAATATGTATGGGTAATGGCAATACTATTAATTGTTGAAATGTATTACTTCCAAAGCTTTTAATACAAGAGTGATATTTCAACACACATTAAAGAAATAATAATAGTTTTTTTTAAAGTTCCTAGAGGCCCCATGATGGTGCCTCCCTCGCTGGCCTCCCTGATGAACTCTACCTAAATGCTACCCTACAGTGAGCTGTTTGTGGAGACAGCTACAAACTAGGCTTTGACTACCATTTCATACTCAGACCATATTCTGTACGCATGTTACTTAGTCCAAACCATCACTAGCCAAGTGTTTTGTATTTGGTGCTCAACCAATTGAGATGAATTTATTTTTTACATTTATTTACAAGAACATTTATTGAATCTACAGAAGCAATGCAATGTGCATTATAATAGAAGAAACTAGGTGCAAAGTCTGCTTCACCCCCACACATGTAATGAGTAATGTAATGCAAATTTACAATAGTAAAACTATAATGTGCAGATCTCTGCCAAGGCAATATGATCACTGACTCCCCCTAGTTTTCTGACGTTTACAGATGGACGTGACAACTGTCAGTAGTGAGAAATCCTTCCTGAGCCCAGGTCCTGATCCGGATCATCACCAAAATTTCATTGGTTCTTTCATCAGGAAAGACACACCTCTGGTAAAAATTGAATGCGGTCATTAACCTTTTCCATACAGTTGCTAACAAATGGACAGACAAACAAACAAGCGGACAAATTCAGGCAATAAATAACAATTTTGATATTTCGAACCTTTCCGAAAAACAACTAGGGACTTGTAGGTAAGGTAGAAATTTGATGATATCCAAAACATACCCTGATATTTGGCAAAATTAAAGCATGGGTCAAACACTTTTGAGACATATTTCTATTATAGCACTAGTTCAACTGCCAGCCAAAACTCAACTTTTCATTTTTGGAGCCTTGTTTTGGGGCCTCACTGCTTGTGCAAAAATGTAACCTTGCATAATCATAAAGACATGAGCACATTGGGACGTCCTGTTTTGAAATATAATTGGTTGAGGCTAGCAAAATGTTCAAGTACTGATAGAGAGGATGTTTTTATGGCAAATATGAAATTGTCGAGAGACTACATCTCTGTGCGCCATCAGTTAAAAAGATGGAAGCAATTTTTATTATGTATCTAATCTATTTGTAGTCTAAAATCTTTAAGGCATTTTGCTTTATTAACCATTAAACACTGTTAACGGCATAGATCATATACATCTGTCATCCAGAAATGCAGGAAATTGAAAACAGCATCATGTGGACAAATGACAAAAAAAAAAAAAAAAAAAAAACTGTCTAACTGCCTAAGATTGTCTCTAATAAATGAGGCCCAAGTCCTGACAAAAGGATCATAATTGGACAAATGTTGCTGGTTTAAACTTGTAATGTATTGAAACATACTCTCTATAACTGTAGCACAAGTTTTATTATTATATCCACCATTGTAAAACTTGTGATATAAAAGTTTTACAACTGAATGAAATTAGTTTTACTTCCTACTACTGACTGCATGTTGTAAGTCTTTTTTATGTTTCAACTTCATCCTCTCAATCTCTTTGTCTTTCTCATAAAGCATCTGGCTCACTCTCTCCATCTCTCTGCTCTGCTCTCGATATTCCTGCAAGATCTTCTCTACATCATCTCCTTTCTGTCCTTTTCTCTCAATGAATTTACTAATGATTTCCTCATTCTCTCTCAGTTTATTAAGCAATCTTTCCATCTCTCTGTCCTTCTCCTCCATCTGTCTGTTGAATTCTCCCTCTGTTTTACCTTTATAAATGCTGATGTTACTCTGTAGTTCAGGCAGGATGATCTTCATGAGGTTTCTCTCTGCTTCAGCCCTGGCCTCTCTCTCATAGCTCTCTCTCATCTCCTCCATCTCCTCTCTATGTCTCTTCTCCATCTCTCTCTTCTTTTCCTCAAGTTGCTCTTTTATACGCTCTCTATCCATATCTGCCTCTTTTCTTTTCTTCTTTTCCTCCTTCAGCTTTCTCTCCAACTCTCTCTTCTTCTCCTCATTCTTTTCATTTGCTAGTTCACTTTTCAGATCCTCTATTTTCTTTTCTAGAGCACATATCTTTTCATCTCTTTCTTGAATTTCTTGCTTCATGTTATGTGTAGCAATTTCTAGTTCTTTTTCTTGGTTATTTCTGATCTCTTTCGCTTTCCTCTCCATCCTATGCTTCCATTCCTGACCTATCCTTCTCTCTATCTCTCTGATCTGTCTCTCTGCCTCCTGGTAGGTCTCACTGCTGTAGAATCTCTCTCTGTTTCCTGACTCCATCTCTTCTATCTTCTCTAGCAGCTGTGTGATCTGAGTGTCATCAGGTCTGTCCTTAACGTTGAGAAGGTGACACCTGTTCCCACTTTTCTCTACCAGCTGCTGGAGCTCCTGGCTCCCTGTCTGGAGCAACTCCTCCACACTCCTCTCTCTCAGCCCCTCAGCATGGGTGAAGAGGATCAGTGTGTGTCTCCAACAGCCCTCCCCAAAAATATCCTCCATTTTCTCCAGCATCCTCCTCTCCTCCCCTTCAGACAGCTCCACTGGAATCAGTAGGAGGAAGGCGTGAGGTCCTGGGGCAGACAGACGGACACAAAGCCCCACGTCCTGTCTCATGTCCTTCTCAGAGAGTCCACTGCAGAACCAGTCTGGAGTTTCCACCAGGGTCACCCGTCTCCCAGCCACCTCCCCCTGTCTGCTCTCACTGTGCTGGGTCTCTGTGGATGTGTGTGTGAGTGTGTGTGTGCCCAGGATGGTGTTTCCTGCTGCCCTCTCCCCAGCTGCACTCCCCCCAGCAGCACCAGCCTCAGCTCAGACACAGCAGGAGACACTGTGGGGGCTGGACCAGCAGGCTCTCCGCCCACTGCAAGGACACACACAGCATCATGACAAGAATTTCAACAATCCAAACTTGAATTACATGTCTTATGTGATTTTGCATCAATTAGAACTGAATTTGTTTCCCACACAGACACAGGTTTAAACTACAGAAAAACAGAGATTTAGTATGTTGCCCTGGGTCCATATTTATAAAGAATCCTAAGACTACAAGCTGCAAAACACCAACTGCATCTGGGTGATCCTGCCTCCCCATCCTTTTTTGCATGGACATTAGAACTTCTCTTGCTGCTGACCATTTTCTATCCCCCCTCCCCCCCTCACCTTCTCCATCCTGTCTTATAGAGCCATTGCCACTATATTTTTCTGAAAGATATGCATCTCTGAAGTATATTTTCACATGATAGCAAGTTGGATTTGGAAGGAAATCTGTATTTTTTTCAGTTATTTCCTGCTCTTTGTATTATATCTCCTGAACCCTTTGGAAGATCTCCACAAAAAAATGTCAGATATGATCACACATGAATTATGCTATATATCACCTACCTACCTTTCTGCTCAGTTCAGTGTCAGATTTACATTTTGGTCTGTAACTTTAATGGAAAGGCCAATCCATCCACCTAAAATACCTTTCCTCATAGTATATAACTATATGTGATGCAACATGAGTTGTGACTTGTCCCAATCTCCTCCATACTTTGTTACCAATCACAAACAAAGAAATGTAGCAAAATATCTTGGCGCCAATATAATTATTTATGAATATTTGCCCAGGACCTTTAAAGGAATTTCCGGAGTAAATCAACACATGGCCCTACCCTTTTAAAGCGCCAAGCACTATTGATAGCCACCTCAATCACTGAATTTCATGCAACGCAGACTGAGATAGCGAAACGGCAGCTAACTGTAACGAAATGGGGCATGTCAAAATGAAAGCAAATTGATTAGGTTTGTTTTTTACATGCCTCATTCGGTTAGTGTTAGCTGCCGTTTCGCAATCTCGGCCTACGATGCACGAAATTTGATCATTGAGGTGGCTTTCAATAGCGCATGGCAGTATAAAACAGCAGGGCTACATGTTGATTCACTATGAATGAACATGAGTGTCAATTAAATTCAGTGAAGTCAAGTTCAACATGGTGTGGGATTAATCTAAATTTCCTGTTGACAACACACTGTAAGTGAGAAAGTCACACCCATGGAGCTGAAAACACTGATGACTTACTGGTTGGAGGATTCTGATCCTTACTGTCTCTTCTCCTGATGGGGAGGAGGTTCTGGATCTGAGAGCCCAACACAAACACACACTGGATCAGTAGGCTGTGTCACCATAGCAGTAAGATTATATAGATTTAAGTACAAGAGCTGGCCAAGTTAAAAAGAAAAAAAGAAAAGAAATGAACGTGGGTCTACAGCAGTGGTTCTCAAACTTTTTCTGTCATTCCCCACTTGGGAAGGCAGAGAATTTTCACGCCCCACCTGAGATATTTCACCGCACCGAGATGAATGGGTAGACCTAAAGATGGACTCACGTAAACTAATAGGATTCTATGTAAAATCAAAGCTGAATTTCTCCCAAACCGCTCATCACAGCAACTAGCAAATAACACCATTGGAAAGCTCAATTTACTGTCATATATACATATCTGACGAATGCTCCACGAGTAATTTGAAAGAGAAAGGTGAATTTGGGGGGCATGGTGCACCCGTCAGTCTATCACAAAGAGATGTCTCGCGCCCCACCTGTCAGGTGTCTGCGCCCCACTAGTGGGGCCCGCCCCACAGTTTGAGAAAGACTGGTCTACAGCAACACAATAGGGGGAGCAGAGCAAAAACTAGAAAAGTTGAAGAGAACACAGTAGAACGACAGCGAAAAAGCACAAAATTGTTAGCCATAGACCGTGCAAGCCCCGCCCAGTTACACCCCACGAAAAATCGCATCAGGTTCCAGGAAACAGGCTGCCCATTCATTTTCGCCATTAATGTTTCGGAAACACAAGTTTATAAGCACTTAAAGCTTTCACTCGGTCTAATCAGCTACGGGGTAGGTGATGACCATGTAACCTTCCACTCAAATATAATGTGAATGAAAAATGGTAAAAAGTTCGTTAGGTACAACGCTGTTCTACATAGTACGAATTTGTAGCAAAAATTGAAAAAAAATACTTGTGCCATAAGTTGTTACGAGCGATACCATTTCATACGTTTCTGACCTAATGTTAGTTCAGTTGAGTACATCACAGTGACTTACTTAGCTCTTGAACTAGCTGCTTTCCCTGCGTCAAAAATTGTATCTGTGAGCTTTGAGTTGCATGTGTGCGTCCTCATTAATGGGTGCAAATGCCAGGTCAGTTTGTTTTTGGTTTTACCCCTGTCCATCACTGCTTGCTAGGTTGTTGCTTCTCGCAGTGAGGGTGTCTAGCCTACATATACATGCATGATATGTTTCCATTCCAGGTGATGCATGGCATGCTTTCGTAGTTTGTTTGCATGTGACTGTGCACTGTGTTTGCTCGTTTGTAGCAACATTTAGAGACTGCACCATCTACTCAAGAAAGTTTAGTGTTAGCCAGATAACATGCTGCGTAACAGGCTCCCTACACCAGAGACCTTAAAAATATAGGCTTGAACTATCAGCCAAAATTATGATATTGGTAAAATAATAATATTATATTTTTTGCTCTAATCGGCCACTAATATATTGACCCCCGATATGTCGCAACTATTTATATTAAATATGGGAAGTAGAACTCAATACGTGAAGAAATTTGGGAAGGTGTATGTTTAGCTAGTCATGGTATTCTATGTAATCAATGTTTGAAATGCTCAACAACAAGGTGACCCTTTTTCCATTTTAAAACCTCAACAACCTGGTTGAAGGGATGTGTTTGTGTATACACTGAATTGTGTTGTTAAAAATTGACTTGAAGTTTCAACTGGGCAGTAAAAATGAATTAAAAAAAAATCTCTAGACATTCCCACAAGGTGTTAGCATGCTCTGAAAATGAGTATTTTCTGAGGTCTGCTGCTTAGACTGATTAGATTTAATTTCTGTGGAAAGCCTTTCTTCTTGTCTCAAAAAAGAAATGAAATTCAAAAGCCCATGGTTATTTCAAATGTCTTTTGAATGGCTAAACACAGCCCAGCCAAAAGGTTCTGGTAATTCTGATCCACTTTGAGGGACTGTGATGGCCAAATATTTGACCATAACGGATGAACATTTAAAATCTGAAAAAAGAAAGAGGTAGTCGACACCAGTCTCCACTCACAAAACTGAAATTGTTTTGAAAAATAAGATAAAAGGACATTTTACAAGCCTAATTAACACCTCATATGTAAGATGTGTATTGAAATGTTTTTTTTTTTTTTTTGCCTAAACAACACCCCTCTCTGGCCACTTCAATTGAACTGCAATGGCTTTGTGCTGTTTGACATCACTTGTAGGCTTTGTTCCAATTCGCCCATGTTTTAGCGGCTATTTCTAAATTTAAGATTTCCATATGAAAGAGGGCAGAACCATGCTTCATGTTCATGATAGCTCTTTGACCATACACAACCTCTCTTCATTCATCAAAGCCAATGTAAAAGTGGTTTCCATTCTATGTCTCCTTTAAATATTTTGTTTTGGCCTCCTGCAATTCCATGTTTGTGTCTCAAAACAGAAAAAAGAAACTGCATCATTTATACTCACCCATCAGATGCTCCGGTACTATTTCTTCCAACTCCTTCTCTTTTGTTCTCAGGTCCTGTAGTTGGGTTCTCAGATCCTGTAGTTGTCCGTTCCTGTCCTGCAGTTCCTTCCCCAGTGACTCCAGTTGTCTTTTACTGGTCTCCAGCTCTCTAGTCCTGTCCTCCAGTAGACTCTCTCTCTCCCTCTCTTTTTTACTCATGTTCTCCTGCTCTGTCTGTCTTTGGATGCATATATTCTTCTCATCTAGTTCTTGTGTCATCTTCTCTATCTCTTTCTTCCTCTCCTCTAGTTGCTGTTTGATCTTCTCCATCTCTCTGTTCTTGTCCTCCAGCATCCTCTCCGTTTCCATCAGTCTCTCTTTTTTCTCCTCCAGAAGTATCATTTTCTCCTTCAGATTCTTTTCTCCATTTTTAATCTCAAACTCTCTCTCTTCCAAGAGCTTATCTTTCATCTCCATCTGTTTGTCTTTCTCCTTGGAGTTTTTCTCACTCTCCTCTATTCTGTTGTCTCTCTGCCTAATTTTGTTTTCTCTTTCTTCTATCTGTTTGTCTCTCTCATGTAGGAGTCTGTTACTCTCCTCCAGTCCCACATCTTTCTCTTTCAGTTGATGTTCTTTCTCCTCAAGACTTCTCTGGTGCTCCATTATTGCTTTGTTCTTCTCAGTAATCACTTGGTTCTTTTCTTCTACTTGTTGTTTTGTCTTCTCTATCTCTTTGTCCATCTCCTCAATTTGTTGTTTCATTTTATTCATCCCTCTGTTCCTCTCCTTTATTTCTCTATCTCTCTCTCTCAGCTGTGCATCTCTATCTTTCAGCATCCTTTTCATCTCCTCCAGCAGCCCATTTCTGTTCTCCACTTCACTCTCTAGTTGGAGTCTAATAGTTTCCATGTCTTGTCTGCTCTCTTCTAGTTCCTGTCTAGTCTTTCTCATCTTTTTACTCTTCTCCTCTAGTTCCTGTCTTGTATGTGCCATCTCTCTGTTATTCTTCTCTAGTTGTTGTTTAATTTCTTCCATCTCCACTTGTAACTGTTGTATGGTTTTGTTCTTCTCTTTCTTTGACCTCTTTAGTTCTTGTTTCGCGTTCTCCACCTCATTCTTTGCTGCCTGTTGTGTCTTCTTGGTGTCTTCTAGTTGTCTGGTTTTCTGCATTGACTCGTCTATTAATTTCCACCAGTGGGGTACTAAAATGAAAGATAATGATATAGATTATAAATATATTACATTTAAAAACAAAGTATTAAATTAAGTGGTGTTCCTTAAATAATAAAACCACAAAACAAATAGTAAGCAATGACACTCTAAGCTAAATTGGCCCGCAAGTTTGACCACCACTGACTTAAACATTTTTAAAAAGTCCTTTGTTTGAGGACCTAAGGGAACTAAATAAGGCTCTACTAGGTCAGTGATATACTCCCACTCACCCAGGGACAGGACAGATTCCTCCATTTTCTTCCTTTCTTCCGCATTGATCTCTTCCTTCACTGTAAGAACAAAATCGATAAGCATTAAGACCACACACATGCATGCACATACTTTTGAAATAATATTCAGTGCTCAGAACTGTCCCTTGTCCCTTTTGCTTTGCTATGCGCTCTGCCTCTGCCCAGGGCTGTTGCAGGACGTCCTGGACTATGTGCCTCATTAATTGGCAATTTGACATTTTAAGTATCATCAGTATCATTCAAACAATAGGGACAATTTGAAAGGATTTTCGTCCCTGGTAGTCAGGAGGCTACTTATAGTATCTTAAGTTGCAAATGTAGGCACACTCATACTCCAAACAGTTAAAAAAAAAAGCCATAAAAAAGCATGACGAGGAAGGAAACAGACTTATTTACATATTTCTTATGTTTTTATTTATTGCATCATGCCTAGGGCTACAATCATGTTTCTGCATGCATGCACTGACGATAAGGATGATTGTTTTTGTTATGCAAACTGCTGGTTATAAATTATATTTTGGTTATTTTTTTTCATTTTCATTTTCACTTTCTTAAACTTACTTACATTTTCTCCCTGTTTCTCTGTCAGTATAAGACATCATCTTCCCACGCACGCCTGTTGACCATGATAACCCCCCCTTTAAAAAAAAACCCAGACACACTAACTCCTCTCTGGTACTTACCTCTGGTACCTAAAGAAACCAGGAGAAGAGATGACATCATTAATAAGGACCAATGATACTCACACAATACTGTACATGAGATAATGATAATGCAGTGTGTATGTGTGTTGGTGCAGGTGTGTGTGTGAGTGGAGTGGTTTAGAGTTAGGTTTAAGATTGTGCCTTGGAAGAAGCGCTGCCTGGAAAGTGCCATTGGGGGCTCAAAATACTATTGTGCGTGTGGCTATAAGAGTCCAAATGTGTTTATTTCTACTGTATATGGTAGTGTTCAGGAGAAACATTTCTAAACGTTCATGCTTAGAATCAGGATTATTATTTTGGTTTCATTTTGTATTTGTACTTACCTAGTGGAACGTCTATGGAAACCAGAAGCAGAGAGAGAGAGAGAGAGAGAGAGAGAGAGAGAGGGAGTTATATGAGGCCAATTACCAACACAGTACATGAGATCCTACACTAATGATAATGTGTGTGTTAGTGTGTGTGTGTGTGTGTTCCACAGTGTATGTGTCACTCCACTGCAGATTGACATGTCTTGTCCCCTAAAGAAACACTAACACACCAACTTCTCTCTGGTACTTACCAAACCAACCTAAAGAAACCAGAAGCAGAAATGAGATCAGTAATGGGAAACAATATGAATACAGTCAAATATTTCTTATTTTCTTTGGGTGCTGGTGTGTGGGGAAGACGGGCTGAGAGAAAAGCAGGGACATGAATGGCAGCACTGAACTCTTTACAGAAGACAAACTGACCCTTGATATGCAACCCGACTCTTCCCTCTTCCATGTGTCCTCCACTGATGATTTGGCATGTGAAAAGCCCTTCATCTCCCCATGTGTTGCACTCCTTCAGTTGGAGAGACACGTCTCCTCTCTGCAGCTCCTGGGGGTCCACTCTCAGTCTGCCCTCAAATCCCCTTCCTTCTACCACATAACCATTTTTATACAGGTAGATACAGTCTGTCTCCCTAAACCACCTGATCTCCATGGCAACAGCACTGGTTTCAGGAGACAGGTGACAACGCAATGTGACATCTTTATCAGGAGCAACTCTTGCGATAGCATCCCGGATAAGCAGTTTAAAATCTGTAGAGGGGAAGAGACTTGTGCTGATGAGTTTGAAATAGATACAGTCATTCTCACACCCACAATGACACACATGCACATCTTGCTCCGGAGTGATTTCAAGCATAGCCCTGTTGAACAAGCCTGCAAAAAGCACTAGTTAGTAGAGCAAAATAATTTGGAACAGCATAGAACAAACGCAAACGCAGCAGGCAGTATACACTGTATCAATGGAAACTCTGGATTTACTGTGATTGACTCAATGTAAAGTGCTTGTTCGCCATTGCGTTCGTGTTCGGTCTATGCGGCGGGGGGGGCACATTGCCTTTTTGATTTTGACTAAGGGCCGGGTCTTGATGCAGGCAATTGGCAAATCTCAAACCAGTAGCCCAGCCCAGCCCAGCCCACCATTTTGCCCAGGTCTGGAATATGCTGTTAGAAATTCTTTCATTCCATGTGAAATCTAGTGCTGTTAGAAGGCTCCTGCAAAAGGGCTATGCTTAAACAAACTCCAGAGCTATCCTTTAAGGCATTGCAGAGCAACATGCTGTCTTTCTTACCCTTACACATACAAACACACACACACACACACAGGGTGCGATTTATGAAAAAATCAGAGGGGGGGGGGATGATTCTGAAATGGCATTGCGTTGGTGACGTCATTACTAGACACTAAAATTACAGGTTACAGCGCAGTGTCTGATGCCTCCTGAAGTTGGGTAGGCCCTACTGTAATTCCTGTGACTGCTGCGTGTAGAGCGCAACATTTTTCACAAAGCTTAGAAACTCTTTCGTTCAGACTTAACTCTCCTGCTGCTTACTGTGTGTTAAATAGTTAAATAAAGTGATGCAGATTACATTGTTTAATGTTGCCAACAATAGCCAAATTACTTTGATATCTCAGAGATGTATTGACCCAATGCATTCGTTGGATCCAAAGGTATGCGCGGTATAGGGCACTGAAGACGTTAATCTAAACAATTTGTTTTTTGCAAATGTGAGGAAAGCCAGGGCATTTCAGCATAAAAAAATAGCCATTGCAAATAGGACCAACGAGGCCTTCCTTGGGCATTGTTGAAGCATTTTGCCTAGATTATGCCATTTCTTGGTCATTTTCCACTACTGGCTGAATGACCTAAAAAAATTGTCATCCCCCGCGATTCAGAAGGATATTTTGCCTGATACGTTGACAGTACACACATTTCATATCAAACTTAAAATATGCTTATGACAAACAGTTGGTTTTCCTTTGCACAAAGTTGTTCAAGCAATGTGATAACATCATGAAGTTTCCTTTCGTTTTCCAAGCTTTAGTCTTTCCAGTGAGAAAAAAACACCTGCGCATAGGCTGAAGTTCGTGGCAAAGTTCGCCAGTAGTCACACACGCAGGACGCATTTTTTAAATTTTATAATTCGTTTGTTTATGTGCGCTAGATGTTCATTAGTCACATTACATGGCTTGCATAGTGTCATGAGATAACAAGGGGGGGATAAATGTTATCCCCACCGGAGATAAAATTATTCAAGCAGAGGCAGGGATACCAAAACCAGAAACAAATCGCACCCTGCACACACACACACACACACACACACACACACACACACACAAAGTACACATGTTTTCTCACCAACACCACAAGATATCGCTTACCTCTATCTATGTCTGTAGATGCCATTGTGTATTCCTGAAACAGATAGAGATAAACAATGACATAATAGGCCTACTTAAGTTTCAAGTTTATTAGAGGATAACCCCTTGAGATGTACCATCTCATTTTCGAGGGGGTCCAAAACTGCTGCTGAGTTACGTTATTCTACACTTTCATTATTTTGCAGTTTGTTATGCGGTTAAATGCAGTGTTGGGAGTAACGAGTTACAAAAGTAACTAATTACTGTAGTGCATTGCTTTTTGTGGTAACTTGGTAATGTAAGGCATTACAGAGGAAAAATTGGTAATATTTTACTCGGTACAATTGTCAGTAACTCAAGTTACAATGCATTTTTAACTTGGAATGAAGTGTTTTTTTTTCCTTCATACAAATTTACCAAAAATCACTGAGAGATCAGCACAGGTAAAAACTCAGCTGTGTTAATGTAGAACTTTACAGTCTCCACTTGTCATTCTCAACATTCATAATGAATTAGTGATGATCATAGGCTACTGGAGGGCCCAAAGAGTAACTTGAAAGTAATGCAACAGTAGTGTAACGTACTGCAGTACAGCAGCCTGCAGTTTAGCAAGGCGATGTTGGAAAGATTTAACGGAAAACCTGCCGTTTGTGTTATTCCATCAGTACTCTAAGTCCTTTTTAATACACTGTATCCCTTGACACTTTTTGAAACGTCAAACTTACCTACTGCACTTCTTACACAGTATTTCAACGTAATTTACAGTGTTACCAAGAATTGCTGTTCATCAAGGTCTTACCTCACAATCTGGTGTTTAAGCAATAAGAGGAAAGTTGTGTTTCCTCTGCTCCCTTGAGTCTCACACACTCCAAAGACACATACACTGTGTGTCCTGCAGACTAGACACTTCTGCTGCGGACAGACTTCACACACATTTGGCCTCCATGACAGGAAAACAAGTTCCTTTAGTGTATGAGCTTAAACAGCAGATCAGAATCCCTGAGCGTAAACAGTACAACTCCTATTCAGAGAGATATGGAGGCCATTTTGTCTCCCTTAGTGCATGAGCGTAAACAGGAAAGCTCCTCTTCAGAGAGAGGTGAAGACCATTTTGTCTCCTAGTCCCAGTCCCTGGTGTGGAATGGCTGATGAACTGACTTCACTTCCTCTCTCAGTAGTGCTGCAGTCCTGACTCCTCTGAATTAGTCTCTCAGTCGGTTCTAGTTCAAACACTTTTGTACGATTCAGCTTACATTAAGGGTACATAAAGCATCTGACATGGTAACAGGACGCAAAATGCAGACTCTGACCAAAGCTCATCAAGTTTTATGGCCTTTCTGTATGTAATGATTAACCAATACACCTGAAAATATTAGCCTATTAATTCACGAGGTGACAGAGGTCCGGACCTCGGTAAAGTAATAGGATTAAAGGAGCAGTATGTAAGAAATGTCCTTGATATATGTCCTTAGAGCATTGGTTCTCAAACTGGGGCCTCCGTTGCACACTGCTTAGGGGTCTGTGAAAAAGTTTGTTAAAAAAACGGCTGCTACCGTTGTGCCCTTGAGTATTTATTGATATAGCCTGACATAGCCCACCCATAATACTGCTGTTCATCCGTATTCATGGTCTTTTCAACCTGACGTGATTATTGGGCGGGGGAGGGCATTCAGTTCTGGTTTGAAACGATTGGACAGTTCGTCTAACCAGTTTCGCTTATTGGTCGATTGTCTGTTACAGATGTAAACCCTGTCCTGAAGACCGTCTCCAGACCATGAATACGGATGAACAGCTGTATTATGGGCGGGCTATGTCAGGCTAGTCCTGACGTAGATCATCACCAAAATTCAATGGGTTCTTCCTTGGGCAAAGATACACCTCTGGTAAAAATTCCATGCAAATCCGTCATGAACTTTTACCATAATGTTTTTAAACAAATGGGCAGACCGACAAACAAACAGACAAACACATTATCTCCTTGACGGAGGTAATAATAATAATTCAGTCATACATACAGTGCGTTGTACATCACTTACATTTACAGTACAACCAAATGAAATCAATGTTATTCCTTACTACTCATTGGTTGCATCAAATCCTGTTTGTGTTTCAACCTGATCTTCTCAATCTCTCTCTCTTTCTCATACAGCATCTGTCTCACTCTCTCCATCTCTCTGCTCTGCTCCCGGTACCCCTGCATGATCATCTCTACATCCATACCTTGCTCTCCTTTCTGGCCTTTTCTTTCAATGAATTTATTAATGATTTCCTCATTCTCCCTCAATTTGTTACGCAAGTTCTCCACCTCTCTGTCTTTCTCCTCCATCTCTCTATCCTTATCCTCCACCTCTCTGTTCTTCTCCTCCACCTGTCTGTTGAACTCTCCCTCCATCTTCACTTTAAACATGCTGATGTTTCTCTGTAGTTCAGGCAGGATGATCTTCATGAGGTTTCTCCTCTGCTTCAGCTCTGGCCTCTCTCTCATAGCTCTCCCTCATTTTCCCCATCTCTACTCTGTGTCTTTCCTCCATCCCTGTCTTCTCTTTCTCAAACTCCTCTTTCAGTCCATCTCTCTCGATCTCTGATTCTCTCTTTCTTTCTCTCTCCTCCCTTAGCTGTCTTTCCAGCTCCTGTCTCCTTGTGTCACTCCTTTCATTCTGTAGTTCTTTCTCCAGCTCTTCTATTCTCTTCTTTAAATCAGTAATTTTCTCCACTTTCTCTTGGATTTTCCTGCTCATTTTCTTAACAGACTTTTGCAGCTCCTTCTCGTGTTCACTCCTCATCTCTCTTTCCCTCCTCTCCAGCAATTTCTTCCGTTCTTTCTCCATCCTTTTCTCTATCTCTATACGCTGTCTCTCTGCCTCTTGGTAGGTCTCACTGCTGTAGAATCTCTCTCTGTTTCCTGACTCCATCTCTTCTATCTTCTCTAGCAGCTGTGTGATCTGAGTGTCATCAGGTTTGTCCTTAACGTTGAGAAGGTGACACCTGTTCCCACATTTCTCTACCAGCTGCTGGAGCTCCTGGCTCCCTGTCTGGAGCAACTCCTCCACACTCCTCTCTCTCAGCCCCTCAGCATGGGTGAAGAGGATCAGTGTGTGTCTCCAACAGCCCTCCCCAAAAATATCCTCCATTTTCTCCATCATCCTCCTCTCCTCCCCTTCAGACGGCTCCACTGGAATCAGCAGGAGGAAGGCGTGAGGTCCTGGGGCAGACAGATGGACACAAAGCCCCGCGTCCTGTCTCATGTCCTTCTCAGAGAGTCCACTGCAGAACCAGTCTGGAGTTTCCACCAGGGTCACCCGTCTCCCAGCCACCTCCCCCTGTCTGCTCTCACTGTACTGGGTCTCTGTGGATGTGTGTGTGAGTGTGTGTGTGCCCAGGATGGTGTTTCCTGCTGCCCTCTCCCCAGCTGCACTCCCCCCCAGCAGCACCAGCCTCAGCTCAGACACAGCAGAAGACACTGGGGGGCCTGGATCTGGGATCTCTCCTTCCACTGCGATTCAGAATGTACAGAATAAAACATCATATCAAAATCACATAAAATAATGCTCATGTTGCTAAGGCATAACCACAAAACTAAATTTGCTTTTACTAGCTACTGTACCTCCCAATGGGTGCTAGATATACATTTCAGTTTTCACAACATTTCAGTATTCACAACCCTTGCCCTGAGTAGAGCAATTCATTGAGTGTCAATGACGGGGACTTACAAAATGGGGGCTCATCTTTGCTTCGTCGCCTGGCTTCAGAAGAACCTTTAGGTTGTGTGTTAACATGAAGAAATATTTGATCAGTTGTGTATTGTAAATCTGTGATAATGGGTGATTTTTGAAATTTTGCAATTAATTTTTATGGGAACTTACAGAATGGGGGTTCATCTTTGCTTCGCCGTCTAGCTTGAGAAGAACCTGTAGGTAGAAATGCGTCGACGTGAAGAGGAGTTAGATCAGTTATATATTTTAATTCTGTAATGGGTGATTTCTGTTATTTATCTCAATGGCTTCACTGCTTTAAGGTTGTAACAAATTGAAACTGTAAAACCATTCAAATGATTTACTGAATACCTCTGAAGAATCTTTGTAAATGTCATCTTCTAATATTAACCACACTCAAAATTAAATATAGAATTTTTAACCACACTCAAAATTAAATATAGAATTTTTAATCTGCTTGCCT
>JAODXP020000040.1:294599-319599 GCA_027497455.2 Sardinella longiceps | reverse complement strand
TGCTGATTGGCTAAACCAGGGGTGTCAAACTCATTTTGGTTCAGGGGCCACATACAACCAAATGTGATCTCAAGTGGGCCGGACTAGTAAAATCATCACAAAATATCCTAAATCTTAATTTAGGCTTACTCCAGAATTGAAGGATGTTAAATGTTGGGGAGTTATAGTCGTAGCTTAATACATGATGCAAATATTTGTTTAGGCCTAGACAAGGAATTCAGTACCACTTAATTTATTGTTTATTATTATTATTAGGCTATTATTATTAATAATACACATTTGAAGCACACAAATTGGGAGGTCCCGAATAGATTGAAGCTTCATGCACATAAATGTAAAACCACTTTTCCAAATATTTTCCAAATATGCGTGCTTCAAATGTGTAATATTTGAAAGAAAGTGAATTTAGACTTATTTTAAATATTATTACCCATTTTTTTCAAGTCAGAAAGAGGCATAAATCCAATGCATTTCAATGATAGAATGTTCAGTTTACTACCATGGAATGTCGGAATGTTCAGGTGTGAAACAAATATATTATTACATGTGATATCTTCTCCTTTAATAAATAAAAACACATCTTAGCTCAATGTAAGACCTGAATTGTTATTAAAAGGAAACATTTATGGTGGATATTTTTGCACTATACATTTGCACTATATTTTGCACTTTACATCCTCTCCCAAAAAAACCAAAAAAACATTGATTTAGAATGAAACCAGAATGAAACACAAAAGCCCATGAATGAATGTGTGAATGGCTAGAAGTGCTTCTTTTCCAAAACAAAAGCTGTTTAAATGCAATTTTCTTCTTCTTTTTTTCTTGATATGCGCCCATGGGCGTTCCAAGAATTTGCAGATTGGCCAATCGTGAAGAATTTCGCAAGGGACACTGGGTATGATGTCATTCTCAAATCCATTTCTGAAAGCTATGGCGCACACCGCACTAACTCGTGGTCAGCAATGGTGACATCTTGCTAGGAAGATTATGTTGGTAAGTTGGCTATATTGTTTATTTCGACAACATGCACTGACATTGTAGCCTAGCTTTCGCAGACACTCGTGTATTCATTCATCTGCGCGGGAGTCAGGTTACTGACATTAAGGTTGTAATCTTAATTGCATTCGAATTCGACAGACAGATATAACGTTAACGTTAGCAGCTAACGTTAGGGTCGTGTTCTCTTCTCTCGTCCTACTGTATGTGGTGTACACTTAGCAGCTAACGCTACCTAAAAGAAAGTACCCCATAATATAAGTGCTAAACAAAACTGTTATTTGAAATACTGTGACGACCAGCTCCGCGGCCGCACATTTAAAACAGGTGGCAGAGCACCGCGCATCGCATTCACACCGCATACACTCCCACACCTTATCTAATTAATATATTTAAGTTTCGGTTTCCCTTTTCCATATTGCTAACAAGATCCAAACACTTTCATTGTCACTTAACATTACTTGGTTTAGTTAACAGGCATTCAAACAGTTATCATACATGCTACAGTTTCCAAACATTTAATATACACGCTACAACTTTACTGACTAAACAAACAAAACACGCAAGACGACCTCATTTCATTCTACCTTTTATTTTGCGTTTCACACATTAGTTACATCTGTTGTGCACACAGTATGTTTCTTATGTATGTATGTTACGTTATTTAAAAGCATTTTGTTTCTGAGTTATTATTTAAGTTTACCGGGAGACAGGAGACCGGTGGCGTGCGTGACGCTGACTTCCTGGGTGGCTGCGAACTGGCAAAAGGGTTTCAGAATGCAGCGTGTCAAAATAAAAGTCCGACGGACGTTCCCATCTCCCCAATACGTCATAGGGAGGAAGTGGAGTCCGGATAGGAAAGGATTATTATGTTTGATTATTATTGAAATTATTAATTTTGCTTTTGACGTTAGAAATATTATTTTCTTTATATTGTCTTTATGTTGAGCTGTCCTAAGTCTATGTTTTTGTCATTGTGTAAATTGTAATTAGTCTTTGTCTCCCCTGTGTGTTGTAATGGCCTGATCAGCCAGTATATATGTTCCCCAGTGTCTCAGTCTGTTAGGTCAGTTCTTTGCGTTAAGTCATGTTTTGAGTTTGCTCGTTATCATTTATTTTGAGTTCTGTTCTGTTGACCTCTCCTAGGCCTAGAACTCATTTTTGTTGATTTAAAATATTTATTTTCTATAATTTTTATTAAAAATAAATTTTTGTCTAAAAATTGAAACTGCTTCTCCGTGCCTAACTGCTTGGTCCCTCACATGTGGTGTCAGAAGTGGGATCAGTAGTAGGAGAGCAGTTTCATTTTTTTCTTTTCTGATTTTTTTTTTTTTTTTTTTTTTCTTCGGACTTCCACGTTCCATTCCATGTCATGGTGATGACTGGAAGAAGAACCAGACGAACCACAGCCCAAGACTCTAGAGTGTTGCCTGAAGAATCGGAGGTCAGTGATGAAGACATGCTGGGAGTTGTGGGTGGAGCAAAGGACCCGGAAGTGAACGGCAGTGGCCATGAACCAACGCTTGCAGACCTGGTTGGCATTCCACTTGCTCATATGGCCAAGCAGAAGCAGCGAGAGGCCCAGAGGAGCAAGGAGGGAAGCCAGCCGTGGAAAACCATCAGGGAACTCCAAGCCCGGCTCAGCCACCTGTGCCAGACACTCCAGAGACCAGTCTACCCCAGCCTCGGGTGAGCATGAGGTACATCACAGAAGTAACCCTGAATCTAGCAGACTAATATTCGGGTCCAAGCATATGCAGCCTGTGTTTTCAGCGTGTTTTGAAGTTTCTGCAGGAGCCTGCCCCCAGGTGTCACACCCGTTCGAGGAGGATGGTGAAGGCCATGACCGGTTGAAGTTCCGCTGTCTGAACGTGGACCCTGGTGAAGGCCCCAAGGAGCTCTATGTGAGGCGGAAGGAACTGTACCAGAGGTGGATGCCGTCAGATGATGAGATGGTAGAAGAAGGCTGCACTCAGCACAGATATGGTGGGCTCCAGGTGCCCCAGCCAGATGCGATAGACCACAAAGGTGGAGGTCTCTGGATTCTGGGGACTGATCATGAAGCTCTGGCTTGGAGGCAGAGGAGGAAGAACACCAAGTGCAAGCTGACTCTGCACCTCGCAATAAGGCCATTCCACTTCAACATCTGCCATGTCCCAGGCCAAGTGAACATGTCGGTGGACTACCTCTCCCGTTGTCCTGGTCCACATTTGGAAGGGGGGGAGGATGTGACGACCGGCTCCGCGGCCGCACATTTAAAACAGGTGGCAGAGCACCGCGCATCGCATTCACACCGCATACACTCCCACACCTTATCTAATTAATATATTTAAGTTTCGGTTTTCCTTTTCCATATTGCTAACAAGATCCAAACACTTTCATTGTCACTTAACATTACTTGGTTTAGTTAACAGGCATTCAAACAGTTATCATACATGCTACAGTTTCCAAACATTTAATATACACGCTACAACTTTACTGACTAAACAAACAAAACACGCAAGACGACCTCATTTCATTCTACCTTTTATTTTGCGTTTCACACATTAGTTACATCTGTTGTGCACACAGTATGTTTCTTATGTATGTATGTTACGTTATTTAAAAGCATTTTGTTTCTGAGTTATTATTTAAGTTTACCGGGAGACAGGAGACCGGTGGCGTGCGTGACGCTGACTTCCTGGGTGGCTGCGAACTGGCAAAAGGGTTTCAGAGATGCAGCGTGTCAAAATAAAAGTCCGACGGACGTTCCCATCTCCCCAATACGTCATAGGGAGGAAGTGGAGTCCGGATAGGAAAAGATTATTATGTTTGACTATTATTGAAATTATTAATTTTGCTTTTGACGTTAGAAATATTATTTTCTTTATATTGTCTTTATGTTGAGCTGTCCTAAGTCTATGTTTTTGTCATTGTGTAAATTGTAATTAGTCTTTGTCTCCCCTGTGTGTTGTAATGGCCTGATCAGCCAGTATATATGTTCCCCAGTGTCTCAGTCTGTTAGGTCAGTTCTTTGCGTTAAGTCATGTTTTGAGTTTGCTCGTTATCATTTATTTTGAGTTCTGTTCTGTTGACCTCTCCTAGGCCTAGAACTCATTTTTGTTGATTTAAAATATTTATTTTCTATAATTTTTGTTAAAAATAAATTTTTGTCTAAAAATTGAAACTGCTTCTCCGTGCCTAACTGCTTGGTCCCTCACAAATACGATACGATTGAGAAGCAAGGTTAACGTGGTTAAGCACAACGGCGCCATGGACCTGTGCACAGATATTAAACCTGAACTGTGAAAGTATGCTAACGTTATGAATTGTTTGGCTGATGAGGTAAAATGTGTGCCTGCAAATCTTTGCATTTAGTCAAGTTGCTTACACTGCTACAGTCTTGATTATTAACTGTGATTTGATGACATAATCAAAGCTATTGAGGGTGGAGATCTGTATACAGCCATCATGAAATACGATACGATTGAGAAGCAAGGTTAACGTGGTTAAGCACAACGGCGCCATGGACCTGTGCACAGATATTAAACCTGAACTGTGAAAGTATGCTAACGTTATGAATTGTTTGGCTGATGAGGTAAAATGTGTGCCTGCAAATCTTTGCATTTAGTCAAGTTGCTTACACTGCTACAGTCTTGATTGTTAACTGTGATTTGATGACATAATCAAAGCTATTGAGGGTGGAGATCTGTATACAGCCATCATTTAATGATAATCATTGTTAAGAAATTGCGTTCTTTTTTCTCAATTACAGGGTGCATCTTGCCAGTACCAAAGCAACAGCTGTGGGGTATATATGTTGATGGTGAGAGAGCCTACAATATTTTACAAAATGATTACTGATATTGCGTTTGCAGACCAACTAACAGGTCCTGATGTTTTTTGTTTGTTTGTTTGTTTTTTTCAGTATGCAATGTACGCCACACTGGAAAAGACGTGTGATTTTGGGGAGGTGAGTTTTCTGAATCTTAAAAGAATATGTAGTGGAATATGTTTTTTTAATATTCCAGCCATCCTATTTGGAGCCTACAGTTAACATTCACCATATACACTTAGCTATTGAAGGAAAGGACTACATCTCTGTACATTGCCAGTACTATAACCTTGTAAAAAGCTATGGAGATCTTTAAAAGGGAACTATGCTACGCTACTATACTAACATTTTTAGTTCAATTTACCTTTATTTAGCAGCTTAAGAGTCATTGTGGTGATTGTACAGCAGTTTTTAGGTCGATTGATAACCGCTTCGCCTCGCTCTAGCTCCTCTCGGCGTAGAAATTGAATATGCAATATTCATATGCATAGTTCATCTTTTTACTGTACAGGTTGATATGTTGTCTATTTGGAGGTGGTGGTGCCAACAGCTGTTGCAGGGATCCCTACTGAAGTATTATATACTGTATTCATAATTTCCTCACTACTCATACATATTGGGTGTTCCCAATACCTTTCCCACTACCCCCCCTTTCCTGTAGCCCTACAGGTCAACGTAGCGCATCTGTGGCACCTGTCAGCCAAACCCTGGAGGCCGCATGCATGGAGAGGTACAGTATTAGAGATTGTACTTTACCATTTGCCCACATAGCAATAAGTTATACAAAAGAAATTTTGAGTATTTTCCTCTCTGCTCATATTGGCTGCTCATGAAGCTGGTAGTTAAACCTCACCCCTCTCTCTCTCTCTCTCTCTGTACCCCAACAGAACAAGATGGAACACCTTTCTTGCCCTCGCCATTAACACATGTTGGTCCCACCCTTGAAGCATTGAGCAGAGAAAGGTATTAAAGAATGTACTTTGCCATTTGCCAACATCTATCTATTAATGCATGGAAGGCCTGTCTGTTACCCTGTGTGTCTATTCCATGCAAAACCCGTGGGCGACACAGGATGCTTTACATTGACATTAAGTCAATTTATATCATAAGCACATGAAAAAGTGGTCTATTTTGTTTTTAGGATGTTCACTGCACTGCCTTCTGTGGTGTAACCAGTTCCATTGATCACAGTGGAAGTTAATTGTTACGGCAGAAGTGGCTTTCACTTCATGCATCCAGCGTAGCCTCCCTGTGTAACTCTTGAGCCACTCATCTGACTGACCATCAATTTGCTACAGGTCTTGCTAATGGCATGTGTGAGAGCAGTGCGAAGTGGTTGGCTTTGGACCAAAAACAACAAATATCTTAATATTAAGCCAATTATATACTGTATCCATAATTTCCTCACTACTCATACATATTGGGGGATCATGAAGATGATTGCTAACCCAACACCCCCCCCCCCCCCACCCCCCCCCGCTTGTAGCCCTACAAGTCAAGGTAGCACATCTGTGGCACATGTCAGCCAAACCCTGGAGGCTGCATGCTGGGAGAGGTATTACATTGTACTTTGCCATTTGCCCACATAGTAATAAGTTATACAAAAGAAACATTGAGTATTTTCCTCTCTGCTCATATTGGCTGCTCATGAAGATAGTAGTTAAACCTCACCCTCTCTCTTTCTGTACCCCAACAGAACAAGCTGGAACACCTTTCTTGCCCTCGCCATCAACGCATGTTGGTCCCACCCTTGAAGCATTGAGCAGAGAAAGGTATTAAAGAATGTACTTTGCCATTTGCCAACATCTATCTATTAATGCATGGAAGGCCTGTCTGTTACCCTGTTTGTCTATTCCATGCATAACCCACGGGCTACACAGGATGCTTTACATTAACATTAAGTCAATTTATATCATGAGCACATGAAAGAGTGGTCTATTTTGTTTTTAGGATGTTCACTGCACTGCAGTGGTGTAACCAGTTCCATTGATCACAGTGGAAGTTAATTGTTACGGCAGAAATGGTTTTCACTTCATGCATCCAGCGTAGCCTCCCTGTGTAACTCTTGAACCACTCATCTGACTTACCATCAATTTGCTACTATGTGTGAGAGCAGTGCGAAGTTGTTGGCTTTGGACCAAAAACAACAAATGTCATTATACACTGTATCCATAATTTTCTCACTACTCATACATATTGCATAATTTTCTCTCTGTTCATATTGGCTGCTCATGAAGATGGTTGCCTCCCTGTGTAACTCTTGAACCACTCATCTGACTGACCTTCAATTTGCTACAGGTTTTGCTAATGGCATGTGTGAGTGCAGTGCAAAGTGGTTGGCTTTGGACCAAAAACAACTAATATCTAAATATTAAGCCATTGCCCAAAGCAGTAAATCATTCAAAGCAAACCTTGCATTTAATTTTTATTTGGTGTATTCTCTCTTTCCCTCTCCTCAGCCCCGCAGAACAAGTGGCTGCGATGGACAGGCCTGTCCTCCCCCCGGAGATCCTGCAGAGGATCATCAAGGAGACGCTCTGCTTGGACATGGGAATGCTGTTTTTTTTTAATAGGATATCATCATAGAAGATGTCTGACTCCCTGCCTGGCACTAACACTAACACACACACACACACACACACACACACACACACACACACACACACACACAGTCCAGCCAGTCTCCCAACTCACTGCACAGCATTTTAATGTATCTGACCACAAATTGTCCTGAAATCCTTGAAGTTAATGCAAATTAGTTAATAATACCATATCCTTAACAGAGCAAGGTGTAAGTTCTAATTTCTTATCTCTAAAACTGGGGGTAGGGATATCTCAGGCTTTTTTTGTTTTGAGTTCTGAGACATGCTTCTTTTTTGAGAGAGAGAGAGGATTGGGGGATATGTTTGCAATATAATATAATAGTATCTGAAGTTTAAGGATTTTATTTGTTCAGTTTGAAAAAGAAAGAAGAGAAACTAGGGAAAAGGAGAGAAACTTAACACTGCCAAGCTGATTCCTGACCTTGTGCCACAGCTTTAATCCAGTTTTATTCATTCTTTATTTCTTGTTTATTCATTGCTTTTTATTTATTTGCTATTCTGGTCTATAATGTGTTTTTGGTATTTATTTATTTGTTATGCCGGTCTGAAATGTGTTTTAATATGTCCACAGATGTAAAATAGCTTTGTAGCTAACTGGTACAGGGCCCCTGTCAAATAAACCAATAAACTAAACTTCACTTCACTGTTCATGTTTGTTTGAAATAAACTGTTTGAGAGTTACAATTCTGTTTTATTTAATCATCCAATGTGTGCTAAAGGTGGTGGGGGCGGCATAGAAGTGTCCCCAGCTCGTAAGTGACGTTCAACATGCAACCTAGGAAGTGCAAGTTTTCTGTATGGTCTCAATGGCGGAATAAAACTGTTTTTGTGTTATCGTTATCATACTATAACGTAGAGGGACGTGCCGCGTGACTTATGAGCTCTGCGGTTTCAGTCAGTAGGCTATCTGTAATGTAAAGGAAGGGGCCTCATTGAGTGTATTCACTGGTATTACGTAGGGATACACCGAAAAATATTTGGTTGATGTAGGCCTACGTGTCCTGTTAACTCTTTTTCCGTTTGACATCAAACAATCTGCATGACTTAAATATTGCAAATACTCCTTTTACAATCGGAATTAGAATCATTTTCACGAACTTTACTCTGGACAAAATACAAACGAGTCGCCAAATGCTTTCACTTTCCTATCTATAGCGATCTCTAGCGATAGCACATGAGAACCCGGATGTTCAATAACAAAGCAGCACGTTGACAGTGACGAAGTAAGGGGCAGTACTGTGTGAGGGCGTTTTATCGAGGACTGGGCGTTTTAGATGAGACGCAGCTGGATGATGTTGCAATGCACTACCACTCCAGTGCTTCTGTTCTTTAGCAATCTCCTGTTCTATGAGAATGTCCTTCTGGGAATGTCTGTGATAATATCCCTCTTGTCTCTTGGTCTCTGATGATGTTCTTCTTGTCCATCAGTGCTCTCTGTCTACTTTAAGAGAGTACAGGTTAAAGTAAGAGTCACTCAGTTCTTTGAAATCATCCCTCAGTCCAGGCTTGACTCCAGGCTTGGGATACCGACAGGCTGGATGTTACTCAGGATGTAATGTAGCAGCCATCCAGAAGTGTTTCTGCAGATGAAACTTCTCACTGCCCGCACTTAAAGAGAGAGAGACAGAGAGAGAATATAAGGATACCAGATCAATGGACATGGTTTGTGTGTGTGTGGTGTATGCTTGTGTAACCAGAGTGGTTTGAACATGCATAAGGTTTATGTAGTCTGCCAAAATACACAAGAATGTTCAGGTTTAATGCCATATCTAATGCCTGGCACAAGTGTCAGGAGCAGGTTGTCATGGCAACGCAATAACGCGTCACTTAGTTCGCGTTATACTGTTGATGTTGCAGTAGGTTGAAATATGAGCTCCTGTAACTTACCTGTATAATATCAGTCTATTTAACTTAAAACTGTTATCAAACTATTTAAATCTCTTTATGGATATACAGAGAATAAGCAGAGTGGTAAATGAACTGTTAAACAGCAGTCTTGTTTGTATATATATATAGTATACATAGCTATGTGAAATGACGGTTAGCCATAGAATGTTTGGCTAGTTAGCTAATGTCTTTTTGGATCGGTTTGACAGCTGTCATGAGATAAATGATTACCCTAGTTAGTGATTACCCTGTATTTTAACTCACAGGAGCCTGAAAGTTAGGAGCTACCGTACTGACAACTTGTCTTGTATGTTTGCTGTTTGTTGCCAGGTATGTTAAAGGAGACATAGAATGGAAAATAACTTTTACATTGACTCTGATGAATTAAGACAGGTTGGGCATGGTGAAAGAGCCATCATGAACATGAGGCATGGTTCTGCCCTCTTTCATGAGGAAATCTTTAACTTAGAAATAGCCACTAAAACATGGGTGAATTAGAACAGAGCCTACAAGTGATGTCAAATAGCACAAAGCCATTGCAGTTCAATTGAGGATGCCACAGCGGGGCGTTGTTTAGGCAAAAAAAAAAAAAAAACATTTCAATACACATCTGAAATATGAGGGGTAATTAAGCTTGTAAAATATCACTTGATCTTATTTTTGAGAAAATACAATTGAATATATTGCATTTTAACATCAGAGAACAAGGTACAATACTCAATCAATTTATTCTATGTCACCTTTAATAGTCTTTCTGTATCTGATTTGTTTATGTGATGTTATCTGCTCTTTATGGGTTCTAGCGATTTGTAAATCTTTACCATATGCCAAAACTATAAGAATAGATAAGATTAAACTATATGATCACAAAGAAACTACTAAGTATGAAATATACTAGCTATTTGAGTTCACGTTATGCTGTTGATGTTGCGGAGCCTGAAAGTTAAGAGCTACCACACTGAAAACTTGTTTTGTATGTTTGCTGTTTGTTGCCAGTCTAATAAACAAGCGCGGTTCCACCTGTCTGCCGTGATTCCTGCAAGACGTAGCATCAGTCAAAATCAAGGGGTTACACTTGCTTAGTAATTAGTAATATTAGTAAGTTCCATTCCACATTTATTGATGCAATTACACAATGAATGGAACAAGGGGCACCACTTTTTTTTTATAGTTTTACTTTTATTTAAAGGGGATGCCATCCCTCCTACAACTCCAGTTGAGGAATCAATGTTCAGCCTTGAATAATGAATTGTAAAAATACTCCAACTGCATGAATTGGCCAGGAAGCATTGAATAGAACAGGGATGCAGACAATGGAGAGACGCAAAGGTGTGTGTGTGTGTGTGTGTGTGTGTGTGTGTGAGTGTCTAATTACTCACATAATTTTTATTTTTTTTTACCTCGGCTTCTTCAATTCCCTTGCTCCTGTATTAGTGATTGGTCTTTATTGTCCCTTTGTATCACAAGCATAATGTTCCTTTACTCACCAGCAGAGCTTTAATCTGGGCTTAAAAGTTAGGCCCGACCTGGCCCGAGCCTGGCAGGATTCTACCCAAAACCGTTTGAACCCGAATGAACTTGCTTTTTTCAAAGCCCGAACCCGTTTACAGCCCGACAAATTCCAATACACGCTTACAGCTCTCTTTCAAGAATGAATCGTTCATACATTTTTTTAACAGAATTTATTGACTGTAGGCTTTTGAGGCCAGAGGCCAGCTTTTGATTCACCGCCTCAGCATCCATTTCCGCGATCTATCTCGCGCTCATCGAAATGCATCACCCGACCCGTCGGGTTCGGGCAAAAATCTTAAGCTCTACTCACCAGTCACAGGTTCTCCCTCCCTCTCATGTTCCTGGAGTTGGCTTCTCAGGTCATGCAGCTGGCTGTTCTTGTCCTGTAGTTCTTTCTCCATCTCCAACTTCATACGTACAAGTTCTCTGTTCTTCTCCTCCATCTGTCTGTTGAAGTCTCCCTCCATCTTCACTTTAAAAATGCTGATGTTTCTCTGTAGTTCAGGCAGGATGATCTTCATGAGATTTAACTCAGCTTCAGCCCTGGCCTCTCTCTCATAGCTCACTCTCATCTCCTCCATTTCCACTCTGTGTCTCTCCACCATCTTTTTCTTCTCTTTTTCAAACGCTTCCTTCAATCCATCTCTCCCTCTCTCTGCCTCCCTCCTTTTCTTGTTCTCCTCCTCCAGCAGTTTCTCTAACTCTCTTCTCCTATTCTCATTCTTTTCATTTTTCAGCTCTCTCTCCAGCTCTGTTATCTTCTCCTCTAGGGCAAAGATTCTATCATCCCTTTCTTTAATTTCTTGCTCCATTTTACATACAACATTTTCCAGTTCTTTCTCTTGTTTACTCTTCATGTCTGTCTCTGCCTGCTCCTTCCTCTTCATCATTTCCCTCCGTTCCTTCTCCCACCTTCTCTGAATTCTTTGGCGATGATTCTCTGCCTCCTGGTAGGTCTCACTGCTGTAGAATCTCTCTCTGTTTCCTGACTCCATCTCTTCTATCTTCTCTAGCAGCTGTGTGATCTGAGTGTCATCAGGTCTGTCCTTAACGTTGAGAAGGTGACACCTGTTCCCACATTTCTCTACCAGCTGCTGGAGCTCCTGGCTCCCTGTCTGGAGCAACTCCTCCACACTCCTCTCTCTCAGCCCCTCAGCATGGGTGAAGAGGATCAGTGTGTGTCTCCAACAGCCCTCCCCAAAAATATCCTCCATTTTCTCCAGCATCCTCCTCTCCTCCCCTTCAGACGGCTCCACTGGAATCAGCAGGAGGAAGGCGTGAGGTCCTGGGGCAGATAGACGGACACAAAGCCCCACGTCCTGTCTCATGTCCTTCCAAGAGAGTTCACTGCAGAACCAGTCTGGAGTTTCCACCAGGGTCACCCGTCTCCCAGCCACCTCCCCCTGTCTGCTCTCACTGTGCTGGGTCTCTGTGGATGTGTGTGTGAGTGTGTGTGTGCCCAGGATGGTGTTTCCTGCTGCCCTCTTCCCAGCTGCACTCCCCCCAGCAGCACCAGCCTCACTGAAAACACACACACACACACACACACACACAAACACACACGTTACGGCAGAACAAACACAAACACAGCAAGCACACTTCACACACATTATTAACATTAAAACAAGTAAAATCAGCAAACAAGCGCTTGTTTGCTTTTGTCAAGTTGCAAATAAAACGTATAGTGTTTGAAACATAAAAGACACATGAGGCTCCATTTTGAAATATTTATGGGGTACTATTTTCATATGAAAAAAAGATCCACAAGGCTGTTTACTGTTGTCATAGTTACCATTCTAAAAGAGCATGATATGGAACGGTGAAATGTTATCAAGAATTAACAGACACCCTAACAGCCAATCATAAAACAGCATTCCATTCCAACCGGATCCACACCAAGGAGGTTATATATAAACTGGAGACAACGACTAAGTCCCGCCCTCCATAGAACTGAATGGCCGAGGCTAGGCTAGTAAATACGGCGAATTGACAGTCAACGCCATTGTGAACACTGGAGCTAACGCACCATGGCCATGCCCATGCTGCCCATGCGCAAAGTTCCAAAGTTGGAAATGACGCTTGGACTCACGTTGAATCTCTTTGCAAAAACAGTAATCCTTCAGTCCAGACGGTGGTGATAATGCACCTAGTTTGTTTGCCATACAACACGAGGAAGAAAGTTCTGTCGAGAACGTGCCTGAAGTTTTATAGCATTCATGACAGTACACTTTTTTTCACAAGCTCCTCAAGAAATAAACAAAGAGTAACCAGAGATCATGAAATATTGCTTTTACTCTCCCCGGAGAAATAACATTTCGCATGTAACCGCCCACCAACTTGTAAGTGCATGAGTGCTCGTGCCCAGCATGACTCTCGTGCATGCCCTGCCATGGTTCGTAGGTAGGCTACATTGTGACTCCATACTTAAATATGGTGATGCTAACGTGCCTCCGCTAATCTGGACGCTCTTGACCCCCTGATACACACCCTTATAACATTACACAACATCACAGCAGGCCAACTAATCTAATCTCCATGCTACATGGACATTACTCTACCCCTACCCACCATACCATGTGTATGCCAACACCACATTCAAAACAGTAGAACACCATCACAAATTTTGGATATGTTAAAAACAGACATTTTTCAAAATCAATAATTGTTATGTTGGTGAATGCTATAACTTTAATATTGCCAAGTTTTGTCAGGCCAACTGACATAAATGCATCACATTGACACAATGTCTGTCCATGTTTGAAGGGTAGTTCAGTCCAGTCATACTCGTTTATAGAGAAATGCAGTGTAAATCAATCCATAGACTTATTGTTCAAACTCACCCAACACTAGGTAGGAAATAAACATCTGATACAACGTCGACCAAGTAGTGAAGTTGTGACCAAGTAGTGAACCGGCAATTAACATTATGTGAATGGGGCATAACTTACATGACTTTCATAACATAACTTACTTTCAGTTTCATTTCATTAACTCATTGACTGCCAATGACGTCTTTAGACGTCAACTGAAATACTGCCGTTCACTGCCAATGACGTCTTTAGACGTCAACTGCGTTTTTTAATGGGGAGGGCTGCAGAAAGACCTAGGGAACCTTGTCTGTAAATATCAGAATTCTCCGTCGAAAATTGTTGTTCCAAATTGATCCTGAGGGTGGCAGTGTGTCACTTTGGATGTGAGATGAGCATAGATTCACAGGTATGGCCAAGGGAGAAGTAGAGAAAGCTAATGACATGGCTAAATATGCCGCTAGCAAAGTGCAGACGTAAATCGGAGAAATTTAGGCAGTTCACACTCGATCAGAGTATGTGTCACTGCCATAGTAGTTCGAGTAGTGTTCCGATCGTGGGAGATGAAGGAGATCAACCTTGGGCAAACGGAAATAGCAGTTGTGACTTGTTTCAGTGCCCAGCTAGCTCACAGTTCCGGGTCAGGTAAGAATTTGCGAGCCAGTTGTTGATCACTGAGTTTTCGCTGTCACAGCCTGTAAATAGCATATATTTACCTTGTTACAACAATGTCTATTTTATTACCAAAAGCCCTCTGTTACTGTTGTTTTTGTGGTCTTATCAAAGGAAGACATTTTCCCGATGTTTGACGTGCTAATAGACCGAAAAAAAACGCGCATCCAAGACACTAACGTTGTCAAACAAAACGCTAATTTTCTCCCTTTTTGATAAAAAACGGGTGTGTTTGGAGAAAGTAGCTTATGTTCGCCTGCTGATTTCTAAGCAACTGGAAAGGGGTAGAAACGAACTTTTTTTTTTCTGGTGAAAGAAGAGAGTCTGCTCTTTCTTGTGGTAGTTTCATTGTTTATGTAGTCGTAACACATAATATTCTTGTGGCTTCTTTTAAAAACAGTCAAAATTCCCCAAAACCTCTGGCAGTATGGAACTTCTATACTGAAAACGGCTGGCAGTCAATGAGTTAAAAGAACCAGAGGATTCACCAATGCAACTGACTGAGGTCACTGATGACTTACTTTGGGGAGGATCATCTTTACTCCGTCTTCTCCTGCTGGGAGGAGGATCTGGATCTGGGAGCCCAACAGAAACACACACTAGATAAGAAGCTTGTTTACCGTAACTGCAGCAGTAATATTAACTAGATTTACATACACTGGGGTCACTGCATGTAGGCTATTTACAGTTATTTATTCATTGCAGAGCACACACACACGGTTCTGTCCGTACTCACACTTTGCTAATTCCAGCTGTTTGTCTCTCTCCTCTGTCTCTCTCTTGTTCCTGTAGTTGGGTTCTCAGGTCCTGTAGTTGGGTTCTCAGGTCCTGTAGTTGTCTGTTCCTGTCCTGCAGTTCCTTCCCCAGTGACTCCAGTTGTCTTTCACTGGTCTCCAGCTCACTGGTCTTGTTCTCCAGTAGACTCTCTCTCTCCCTCTCTTTTTTACTCATTTTCTCCAGTAGACTCTCTCTCTCCCTCTCTTTGTTCCTCATGTTCTCCAGTAGACTCTCTCTCTCCCTCTCTTTTTTACTCATGTCCTCCAGTAGACTCTCTCTCTCCCTCTCTTGTTTACTCATGTTCTCCAGCTCTGTGTCTCTGTGATGGAGGAGTTTATCTCTCTCTTCTAGTTGTAGTTTAGTCTTCTCTATCTCTCTGTTCTTCTCCTCTAGTTGCTGTTTGATCTTGTCCATCTCTCTTTTCTTGTCCTCCATCATCTTCTCCATCCCCATCAGTCTCTCTTTGTTCTCCGCCAGAAGTTTCATCTTCTCCTTCAGATTATTTTCTCCATCTTTGATCTCTAACTCCTTGTCCTTCACTAGTTTGTCTTTCATCACTATCTGTTTGTCTTTCTCCTCTATCCTCTTTTCTCTCTCTTTGACTTTCTTCTCTCTCTCTTCTATCTGTTTATCTCTCTCATGCAGAAGTCTCTTCTTCTCCTCCTCTTTGTCTTTCACTTTCATCAGTTCTTTCTCTTTATCCTGGAGAGTTCTCTGATGCTCTTTGTCCTTCTCCTCTAGCTGTTGTTTCATTTTATCCATCGCTCTGTTCTTCTCCTCCATTTCTCTGTCTTTCTCTCTCATCTGTTCTTCTTTCTCCTTCAATGTTTTCTTCATCTCCTCTAGGTGTTCATCTTTTTTCTGTATTTCACTCACTAGTTGGAGTCTAGTCATATCCGTCTCTTTGCTCTTCTCTTCTAGTTCCCGTCTAGTCTGTGTCATCTCTCTCTTCTTCTCCTCTAGTTCCTGTCTAGTCTGAGTCATCTCTCTCTTATTCTCCTCCATCTCATCCTTATTCTTCTCTCTCTTCTTCTCCTCTAGTTCCTGTCTAGTCTGAGTCATCTCTCTCTTATTCTCCTCCATCTCATCCTTATTCTTCTCTAGTTGTTTTTTCATGTCCTCTCCCTCTTTTTTCTTCTGCTCTAGTTCTTGTCTCACATGCTCCAGTTCTTTATTTGCTGCCTGTAGTGCAGGGGTCTCAAACTCCCGGCCCGCGGGCCAAATCCGGCCCGGGCTCGGCCCAGATCCGGCCCGCGGGTTAGTGCCAAAATTATAATGCAATCCGGCCCAGACATCAGTCTCGACGGGCGCACCCATTCTTCTCCGTCATGCTACTCGCTGAGTCTTAATCCTACCGAAATCATAAGGGCATCATTGGAATCTGCACAAACTGACCTTTCCAACAATACTAGTAGTTAGTTTGTGTGATGAGCGGTTCCCGAGATAATTAGCGTTGAATTTGCATCAAAATTATGATCACCAATACAGTTCTGCGCCCAGGGTTCGAGTTAGGTGGGAGCCAGTGGGAGCTGAGCTCCCATAGAGAGAGGTCTGGCTCCCATGAAAGCAGCAAACTCAAACATCTGTGGGGGCTCTGACAATACAATAGTATATAATATTTTACTAACAAATAAAGTTATCATAAGCGGGGATCAAACCGAGGTATGGGAGGTGGAACCTTTTTATGGATTTGCGAGCGCGCTCGCGCTGGGAAGCGCTTACAGGGGTGTTTTTGATAATCTTTTCTTTTTGTGTTATTGCCTTATTGGCATGCTGTTATTATGTTCTCTGATGATAAAGGGGTACTGTATGCTTGCGCAGTTGCAATGTATAGGTTGTAAACATAAGTCAATGTCTTAATTGATTGTAAACCATGATTTGGTTGTGACCGATAGTAGTTACCGTGCGTAACAGTCGGGGTTCGCCTCTGACGCTAGAGGATCTAATGATGGTATGTTATATTGCCTAGTTTGTGGGCCTTGCCCCTGATTATTTTCAGTTTGATCAGTGTTTTGTTTGTTTAGTGTGTTTGTTAATTTGTTATGTTATGCACCCCGCCGGTGGCCTAATATAAAATAAAAGAAAGACGTCTGCATTATTCCGTTTCCATGCCTTGAGTCTACCACCCGCCGGATACAATGCCACTGAAAATTTGGCCGCTTGCTCGTTTCGGTTTTAGCCTACTTCAATAAAGCCAAACATAGACCTACTGTAGCTCCAGATAGTAAGATAATGCGCGGCTCTCCCTAGGTCAACCTCTCTCCTAGACATTGCTTTAACCAGGCTATTCCGATCATGCTGCGCATGATGTAAACTTTATTGAGGATTTCATGCAAGTAGCATATTCACCGAAATTAATAAGTGTCAGTTCACCGTTGTGCATAACATTCAGCCAGAGGTCAGGGAGAGAGAGAGAGAGATAGAGAGAGAGAGATAGAGAGAGACATTGTCAACTTCTCACATTGTAAGGTCAGTGCTTGCTCCCCATCACATTCAAAAGTCCGCAAAGCCTTTACTGAACTCCTGCGCCGTTGCGCAGACTGGAGAACGAAAAAAAAACAAAACAAAACATCTACACCCCCCCCCCCCCCCCCACAATTAATTCATGGGCTCCCACGAAGATGGAATCATAACTCGAACCCTGTCTGCGCCCATGTCATACATTGTTCTCTGTGTAATATCTCACGGATTCCTAACTTACCAATGGCAAATCGCATATCAAAATAAACAGGAGATCCTACAGATTACAATGGTGCATAGCACTTGTCGTTGTCCCTGAGTAATCCGAATTTTGAAATCATATGAAATTTCTGCATCGTCTTCCGCATTGTCATCCCAAAATAGATGAATTCTTTTCCATAGTGAAAGTTGTTTTTAGCTCCGTTTGTTAGCGGCTGTTAACTAACTGTCAGGACAGATGCTAGAAATTTTGTCTCAAGATCCAAAATAGCAATAGATTATATTTAATATTCATAAAATATAATAATTAATAAGATATTGTCAACACATATTGTTGTAAATTGCAGTCATACAATACCTTTATCATGACTCTTATATTACCAGATTCCAGACAATCTCCTATATTTAAAAGTGAAAATATATTTGTTCTACAAGGCTATGCATTCAATGATGAGATATACATGTAGGCCTAACATTGAATTGAATATCACATCTTTAGATAAAAAAAAAACAACAACAACAAAAATAAAAAACATGCAAGGCAAATGTTCAGATCCCTGTAAAATAAATGTAAAAAATAATAATAAAAAAAAATTGTATCGTAATTACAATTGACCCCCGAGGTGGCCCGGCCCTCCAGTCAGATACTGTTGGCCGTATTGGCCCCCCGCTCATTTGAGTTTGAGACCCCTGCTGTAGTGTCTTCATGTTGTCTTCCAGTTGTTTGGTTTTCTCCACTGACTCATCTCTTAATTTCCTCCAGGCCTGGAATGCTGATTAATGAAATGTTACTGTTAGTCAAACATACTAAATTAATTAATGTTCATGCATACATATGACTCATCTATTAATGTCCAATGCTGAAACATTGTTCATAAAACATACCAATGAATAAGTGGTCATGTGTACATCATTATCAGAATTGATGATTACAGTCAAATTGCCAAAAAGAGAACTGTGCACACACACACATAACCTTTCACACACACACACACACACACACACACACACACACACAGGGGCACTTTAACACCTACGGAGGCCCCCGGGCTATAGAGTTTTTGGGGGGCCCCCTCCCTCCTTCCCGTGCGCAGAAAGCAACACACTGTAGGCCTACAAGTAGCCTATTAACTGTCTGCTGATTGTTCTGCTTCAATCAGACAGCCATAAATCCTATACTGACAGCTGCATCTAACGATACACATAGCTTAACGTTAGCATCGTTGCAGACTCCAACAAAATAGGCTACTAAACCATCCACTGGCTCTTACCTTTATTGTCCAGTTCAAGTAATCCAAGTTATCCATATTATATCCATTATTCATATTCATATTATAAGTCCACAGTTAGGGGTATTCCTTGCATGTTAGATAAGTAGATAGGCTATCACTTATTGTTTAGTTATCCTGGCAGGTAGCAGAATAAGTTCGCTGATCAGAATAGCTAATGAGTCCCTTGTTACAATGATGAACTTCACTGACGTTTTTCTCCGCATTCGTCTTTCTCTGACTTGTAACATTGTAACACTTTGAACGCTCATATCTCCGTAATTCGTTGGCCAATATTATCGATATTGGTGTCGTTTGAAAGCTTATTTTCTTGTCTTTCACGTGAATATGGCATAATTTTATGTTCGCTTGACTTGGCTATATATTCTAGAGCGCAGTGTCGAGGCTAACAGTTCATGCTGCAGCATGTAGAGAGCAATCCTCAATGAAAATTAAGTTTTCACAAAACTTAGAAACTCTCTCGTTCAGACCCTCCTGCTGCTTGCTGTGTGTTAAATAGTCAAATAAAGCGATGCAGATTACATTTTTGAATGTAGCCGACAATAGCCAAATTACTTTGATATCTCAGAGATGTTGAACCAAGGCATTAGTTGGATACGGTAGCCTATGGGCTGTAACGTTAGTGCGCTGGAAACGATAACCTAAACAATCGGGTTGTGAGGAGAGCCATGGCATAAAAAATAGCCTAGGACCAGCCAGACCTTCATACTTTACGTCCTATTGTTTGAGCATTTTGCCTAGATTAGGGCATTTCTCGGTCATTTTCCACTAGGCCCTGCTGGCTGATGTAGCTAGAGTGTTTTCTCATCCCCCGCGATTAGGATATTTTGCCTGATAGCCTACATTGTTGACATTACACACAGTTCATATCAAACTTAGAATTTTCGTTTTCATATCAAACTTAAAACTTTCGTTTTCTTTATTGTCTTTAGCTAGTCTTTCCAGTGAGAAAAAACAACTGCGCTTAAAGGCTGGAGTTCGCGGCAAAGTGAGCCAGGAGTTGTCACGCATGCAATTCACAGGACGCATTTTTTTTATATATATAATTCGCTATGCGCACAAGATGCTCGTTAGTCGTATCGCTTGCATAAGCTACTGTCACAAGATATAAATGGGGGATAAATGTTATCCCCACAAGAGATAAAATTATTCAAGCAGAGGCAGGGATACCAAAATCAGAGGTAGGGAAATCCCATCCCCTCGACAAATCGCACCTTGACTATGAGGCCCCTGATTGGCCGGGGCCCCCGGCCAAAGCCCGGGTAAGCCCGTGCATTAAAGCGTGACACACACACACACACACATTTTAGTCAGGGCAAAATAAGCAACTTCGCGATAAAGGTCACTACCAAACTTTTTACACATGATTCTATAGTGCTTTTTTGTGTAGAATCCATTTCTGCTTGGGACATTTTTGTATCAGATTCAAGATTCAAGAGTTTTATTTGTCACATGCATATTTGTAGTTACAAAGAGCAGTGAAATGTATATTGCGACTATCTCCATGTGCAACAATTATATAAAATTTTAATAATTATGTACAATAAATAATAAATAAAATATTACAGCAAGTAGCAGATCTATGAATTCATAAACCTTATGGCTTGAGGAAAGAAGCTCTTTCTTAGTCTCTCAGTTCTGGATTTCAGAGAACGTAACCGTTTTCCAGATGGCAGTCTTTCAAACATGTTATGACTGGGGTGGTGAATGTCTTTAATAATCCTCTTTGCCCTAGAATGGCATCTCCTGGAATATATGCCCTGTAACCCTGGCAGAGAGGATTTTGTGATCTTTTCGGCACAGTGAATTACTCTGTTTAGGGTGATTTTATCCTGACAGGTGCAGTTTCCATACCAAGTAGATATGTTCCCAGATACAATGGACTCTATGGTGGCAGAGTAAAAAGACTTCTGCAGCTCAGTAGAAATCCTGAACTTCCTAAGCCGTCTAAGATGGTACAGACGCTGTCTTGCCTTTTTCACCACAGTGTTGATGTGTAGTGACCATGACAGATCCTCAGAGATGTGGACTCCAAGGTATCACACATAGTTAATGAGATAATTAGCATATTTGGCTAAATTTTGGGTATATTCGAGGAGCATTGTCACCAGGGTCTAACAATATTGCTATTTTTTTCTGTCCAAAGAATGCCCCACATCCTGTGACCATCCTATAAAAATTTCAGCCACATATCTAATTGCATTCCCGAGATATTCCATTTCAATCATGGATAGCTTCGTAAATTTGAGCTAAATGCTAGCATTTTAGACTGTCAGGTGATTTTGATTAACTATACCTACAATTCCAAAACTTAATTTACATATAGAACATGGGAAAAGGTATATACTCCCACTTTCCTGTCATTTTGGGACAATGTCTAAATTGAAATAAATGACAACTGGAACCAAAACGGTCATTTTTGGTTTCAATTACATGATACTTCTGGAAGGTTCAAACATAATCTCTGTATTTATAGCCATTTTCTACTTCCTTCTTGATAGATTAATAGGGGTAGATTTAAGTTTTATGTTTTGTGGTTGCTGTAAGACAGGGCAGAATATCACAAAAATGCAACCGACTAGCTTTCAGATATAAAAAATTACCAGGTTTGGTGTCAATTTATTTTGATGGCCTAGTACCTACAATTTCAAAACTTCACACACCTATAGAACATGAGAACAGGTATATACTGAAGAAGTTTTGTGATTGTACTTTGTGCTATTCAAAAGCTAAAGGCCCTTAAATTTGGCTTAAATAGCAATTTTTACATAAAATTTTTAAATGTATTAAAGGACTGGAAAGACAGCATCAATTGCAAACCTATTTTTTCTGTGTTTTCCAATAGTATGAAACACAGTTGACAAGTTGAACCTGTTAAATTAAGTTTTCCCCATTTCCTGTCATTTTGGGACATGTCTAAAAATGGGAGCTGGAGCCAAAACAGTCATATTTGGTTGCAATTAAATGACACTTCTGGAAGGTTTAAACATAATCTTTATAGTCTTTCTAAAAGTCTTTGTAAAAGTAAATGAAATGCTCTGGAAATAAATGGTGGCGCATGGAACTGCACGAGGCTGAAATATATGTCTCATTTAATAAATTAGATAACATTTAATAACAATTGATAGATTTAAATTTGGCACTTGGCAATATGACATGTTTAATTTTATTTCTTAATTTTCTTTTTATTTAATTTTTGTTGCTTTCACCCTTCATACCTTTCTATCTGTCTGTCTGTCTGTCAGCCTACAATCCACCTCATCTGATATCACTCTTCATCATTCATGTTACATTCTATTGTCATAGTTTTGATGTGTGAGCAGGTGTAAGCAGGTCTGTCTCTCTGTCCCCCTTCCCAGGCTGTCCCGGGACTACACCGTTTGCATGTTGGGCCGGGCCTATAAGGCGGACCCGACTGTGATCGATGGCTCCTTTTCCAACTCGCTCTCGCTCCTTCCTGTGCGGCCTGCGGTTCACTGCCGGCTGAGGCACTGCGTCGGCGCCCTGCCTCGTTGTTGCTTTGTTCTATAGTTAATATTATCTCCGCACTTAGCTTACTTAACCTTTTGCAATGCACTGATTTATCTTTGCGATTATTTGTACTTATTTAGCGGGTGTAGTTTGGTGATGGGTTTTAGTGAGCGTAGCCACCAGCTTCCCAGAAGACTCACCAGAATCCATTGTCATTTGTTTCATGGCCGGTAGCCAGCAAGTTTTGGTTTTCTTTACAGTCAGCTATTTACAGGTGCTGATTTCTGTTTTATTTATTTAATCTGTTTCAGTACCACCCTGCTCCATCTTCACCTTTATTATTTACGCCAAACATTGACTGAGTTGATTCAATTTTTGGTTGTTAAACCGTTTCAAACGCAACATATCTCTCTGGCCTTGTTATGTTATGTTGACCATCCTTTTTACACTATGGTCTTGTGACAATATCCACCAATCACCTCTCCTCATCACTCATCACATCTCCACCAATCATCTCTCCTCATCACTCATCACATCTCCACCAATCACCTCTCCTCATCACTCATCACATCTCCACCAATCATCTCTCCTCATCACTCATCACATCTCCACCAATCATCACTCCTCATCACTCATCACATCTCCACCAATCATCTCTCCTCATCACTCATCACATCTCCACCAATCATCTCTCCTCATCACTCATCACATCTCCACCAATCATCTCTCCTCATCACATCTCCACCAATCATCTCTCCTCATCACTCATCACATCTCCACCAATCATCTCTCACTCACCCAGAGACTGGACAGATTCCTTCATTTTCTTCCTCTCTTCAGCAGTGATCTCCATCTGCACTGTAATACCAGAGTAGAGAGATGAGCAACACACCACCTCTCTCACACACACATGTAACACACACACACACACTGTAAACATATGTGTGTGTGTGTGTGTGTGTGTGTGTGTGTGTGTGTGTGTGTGAGAGAGAGAGAGAGATAGAGAGTGAATGAGTGTGTGTGTGTGTGTTCAGCTTTGATATCCACTGCAATAACAGAACACAGATGAGTAGACGCTTTTACTTTCTCACACACACACACACACACACACACACACACACACACATACACACACAGTTGCAGAAGCACACAACCTGTATATATATTATGTGTATCTGCTTTGCCTTGCCTATGTATGTAGAATGTGTATGTGTTTGTATGTGAGTGTAAGCATGAGTGTATGAGTGTGTGTGTGTGTTTGTGGACCTCGCTGTAATACCAGAGGAGAGAGATGAGCAACCCCACACACACACACACACACACACACACACACACACATATTACACAGTGTCAAACATACACACACACACACACACACACACACACACACACACACACATGAACTGTAGACATTAGTGCTGTCAGTTTAACGCGTTAATAACGGCATTAACGCAAACCCGTTTTAACGCCGTCAATTTTTTTAACGCGCGATTAACGCATTTGACCCGCCATTATCAATTGGATGTGAAAAAAAATATCTCCGACATTCCAACACCTCCTAACGTCTCAGTATGTCCTGTGTTTGTACTAGGCTTGAAGTAGGCCTACTGCTTCATGCCTACAGTAGCACTAGCCTCACACGCACTCCACACAGTGGTGTAGATGTGTCTGCACTCTGCTCTGCTGCTCCGATGTTAGTGAAAACAAATATTTTACCGACATAATCGTTGGCGTT
Organism: Sardinella longiceps; assembly: GCA_027497455.2. Taxonomy (NCBI): domain Eukaryota; kingdom Metazoa; phylum Chordata; class Actinopteri; order Clupeiformes; family Clupeidae; genus Sardinella; species Sardinella longiceps. The sequence continues at coordinate 295,357 of JAODXP020000040.1, read as the reverse complement.
CACTCGCATGTTCGCATATTTAGGTTGTTAATTAGCTAGAGGATTAATGTTGTCACTTAGAAATCCCTTCTCTTGAACTGAATACCCCGCAAATAGGCTAATATCAGTTTCAAAATTGCAGCGCGAGTGAGAGAGGTGAAGGTCGGAGCGCAACTGACGGTACCTGTCCACTAACCACGTCAACGTTTCTAGCAAAACGCGAGTCCCCTGCGTTGTTTACAGGAGGCGTGTCATTTCAAATTTCAGTTGGCTGCTCTTTCCTGCTCCTGTTTGGTTGATTCCAAAGGCTCAAACACGACGCTGTACTGGCATTGGCTAATAAGGCTGCGTTTGACGCCTTAATTTGCATAATGTTCAGCCGACCCCAACTTTTGACGTGACGGATGAACGCGCTGCCTTCCCACAATGCTTTGCGGGACGATTTGACGTGCTCCATTGAAAATGAACTGAAATCGCGACGCCGGTTATACTTGACGTGATCAGTGGATCTCCACGGTGAGAGAGAATGTTTGTGAGCGTCATTTGATGTCAGTGAAAACAAATATTTTACCGACACAACCGTTGACGCTCACTCGCATGTTCGCATATTTAGGTTGTTAACTAGCTAGAGGATTAATTTTGTCACTTAGAAATCCCTTCTCTTGAACTGAATACCCCGCAAATAGGCTAATATCAGTTTCAAAATTGCAGCGCGAGTGAGAGAGGTGAAACAGGTCGGAGCGCAACTGAGAGAGAGAATTTGTGCCTACCTGATTCAG
>JAODXP020000040.1:274599-287099 GCA_027497455.2 Sardinella longiceps | reverse complement strand
AGCCACCACTAAAACACTAATATTCTTCAATCTCAAAACAAAGACATCTTTAAACTAAAACACTAATATTCTTCAATCTCAAAACAAAGACATCATTACACTAAAACACTAATATTCTTCAATCTCAAAACAAAGACATCTTTACACTAAAACACTAATATTCTTCCATCTCAAAACAGACATCTTTACACTAAAACAGGGGTTCCCAAACTTTACCATGCCAAGGCCCCCCTACACCAGTACATTTTCAGCTGAGGCCCCCCTGATATGTAACATGCGTTGTATAAGCCTACACGGTTCAAAACTGCCCCTCGCGAAAGCCAGTGTACATTTGAATGAAGCAGCAATTCTTTAACGGAGCTCCCATTTCGTCACACAGAATGCCAAAGAGTCGGTCCTTCTTGGGTCGAGTTTTAAGTAAGTTAACCACCTGCACGGTCTCCTGCAGTAAAATACTAATATTCTTCAATCTCAAAACAAAGACATCTTTACACTAAAACACTGATATTCTTCAATCTCAAAACAAAGACATCTTTACACTAAAACACTGGTATTCCTCAATCTCAAAACAAAGTCTTCCATCTCAAAACAAGGGCCCAGTGCATCTTTACATTAAAGACTGATATGGGTCTAAATGATTCCTATTTCATACAGAATTTCTGCTCATCATAATAGAGGTCTTACCTCTCAGTCTGGTGCTTCAGAAAGGCAGACAGAGTTGTGTGTTTCTCTTAGAGTCTCAAACAGCCCAAACACACACACACACACTTGCGTGTGTCTTACACAAACTGGGTCATCATGACAGGAGATCAGGATCCCTGAGTGTGTGTGTGTGTGTGAGCGTGAACAGGAGAGCTCCTCTTCAGGGAGATGTGGAGGCCATTTTGTCTCCCAGTCCCTGGTGTGGAACGTCTGATCTGCTGACTTCACTTCCTCTCTCAGTAGTGCTGCAGTCCTGAGTGTTCTGGTGTCTCTGGATTTGTCCGGTTCTCTCAGTTCACACTGGTTCTAACACTGTTCTAGCAGTTCAGCTCAGATTCACACACTAAAGGGTTCTACGTACCATCAGACGGTTTATCCCACAGAACCGAACATCAAGTGAGATGATAAGAGACGGACTCTGAGCAGAAAGGAAAGTTCAGCTCAGTGAGATTTATGGTGATTCTGTCTCTAATCATTAACCTGAACACCTGAACAAGTGCAGCACACAATCACTTCCCTCTACTGATGATAGAGGACAAAGTTTGGTTTCCAAGTCTCACACCTTCACCCATTTAACACACCAGAGAGAGAAAACACACTGAGACAAGAGAATGTGTTTGTGTGTGTGTGTGTGTGTGTGTGTGTGTGTGTGTGTGTGTGTGTGTGTGTGTGTGTGTGTAGACTATGTATGTATAGATGGTTGGATACCGACTCTGACCACAGCGGAAAGTTGAGCACATGAGGTTCATGGTCTTCTTTAAGAGTCAGTTTGTAAGACTTGTGTGGAGGAGTAGGAGAGGAGGAGTACTTGGAGAAGAAGAGGGGAAAGGAGGAGAAGAGAAGGAGAGGAGGTGAGGGGAAAGGAGGAGGGAATGAGTACTTGCAGAAGAGAGGGGAGGAGGAGCAGAGGAGAGGCTAGGGGAAATGAAGAGAGGAGGAATGCTTACAGAGGAAGAGAAAAGGAGGAGAGGGGAAATGATGAGAGGAGGTGACAGTGAGGTTACAGTGCATTAATGGACTGCAGTAAAATAAAATCTTAAACGCTGATGAGCATTCCACGCTAAACATATGTTGCAGTGTTACAGGAATATAAAAAGTACAGAAAAAGTTTTCAGTGCATGATCCTAACCTAAATGTATAATGTCTATTAGGATGGCTGGACTACATATTTGACATGAAGACAGTTTCATATGTTTGCGATTCTATTGACACAATGATAATGTTGAATACATATTCATAAAATATATGAAGAATTATGAACATGAACTCATACTATGAATTCTTGAATCTATAATCATCATTCAAAACTTGAATCTATAATCATGTATTCATTTAGCCTGACATAGCCCAACCATACTGCTGTTCATCCATATTCATGGTATGGAGGTTCTTTAACCTGACACGATTATAGTGCAGGGGGGAGGGCATTCACTTCTGGGTTGAAACGATTAGACAGCTCGTCTAATCAGCTTAGTTTATCGTCCGTTTGTCTCTCTACCGATGTGAACCCGCCCATGAAGACCATCCCCAGACCATGAATAAAGATGAACAGTCATATTATGGGCGGGCTATGTCGGGCTAGTATTCATTTGCGTTCAACTGTGTTGTAAAATTCCAGATGTAACACGACTCAGACAGCATTTTAGTTTGATATTGTTGCACCATGCAAAAATCATGATGGCTGTGTTTATGTGTTGCTTGCAACCATGCAGGGCACCTGAGGAAGTGTGCTGTATGGCTTATGGATGTGCATTGATCTTCCTACATTTATAAAATTTCATTGTGTTGGCAGACCTCCTAGACAGAGGTAATAATAAAGATAAAGGAACTGTAACTTAGCTGCTATAATCCAATCTAGGTCAGGAGAAATGTCTGTGCTCATTGCCTTGGAGCAAGTGTAGTTTATGGCTGTCATAAAGGCTCTGAGTTCCTGCAAGAGTGCATAGTCATACAGATAACTACACACAGTACAGTACCTCCCACAAAGCTCTGGTTCACCTCTCAGTAAGATCATTATACAGATAACTACATACAGTACCTCCCACAAAGCTCTGGTTCACCTCTCAGTAAGATCATTATACAGATAACTACATACAGTACCTCCCACAAAGCTCTGGTTCACCTCTCAGTAAGATCATTATACAGATAACTACATACAGTACCTCCCACAAAGCTCTGGTTCACCTCTCAGTAAGATCATTATACAGATAACTACATACAGTACCTCCCACAAAGCTCATGTTTCACCTCTCAGTAAGATCATTATACAGATAACTACATACAGTACCTCCCACAAAGCTCTGGTTCACCTCTCAGTAAGATCATTATACAGATAACTACATACAGTACCTCCCACAAAGCTCTGGTTCACCTCTCAGTAAGATCATTATACAAATAACTACATACAGTACCTCCCACAAAGCTATGGTTCACCTCTCAGTAAGATCATTATACAGATAACTACATACAGTACCTCCCACAAAGCTATGGTTCACCTCTCAGTAAGATCATTATACAGATAACTACATACAGTACCTCCCACAAAGCTCTGGTTCACCTCTCAGTAAGATCATAATATGGATAACTACATACAGTACCTCCCACAAAGCTCTGGTTCACCTCTCAGTAAGATCATTATACAGATAACTACATACAGTACCTCCCACAAAGCTCATGTTTCATCTCTCAGTAAGATCATAACATGGATAACTACATACAGTACCTCCCACAAAGCTCATGTTTCATCTCTCAGCAAGATTTGGGGTTAAAGTCGAATAATCAAACGTACAGTAGCTGTTTTATATAGGCTAGGCTACACCAAAAGGCTAATGACCCAGACAGCCAGTGACCCAAAGGCTGTCCCCTTGCTAGCTGAACTTGTGACAGGAATGATTATGAAGTACAGTACTACAATATATATCATAAGGACTATGTCAATCTCAATAAATGGGGTGGGAGGATCCTAATACTTCACAATCAATCCTTTGATATACTCTAAAAAAAAAAAAAAAAAAACTATCCAGGAAATACATGTTGCAACCCCGACAAATGGTTTTATTTTAGAGGGATTTAGAGGGACTAGAAAGGTAAATTGTGCAGCAATAACCTGGATACACATTAGTTTGCTGCAGGGAAACAAGTCCAACTTTATTGCTTGACCAAGTATATACACAACACAAGCTGCTTCTACTCTAATTCTTTTTTTATCTCCAGTTCGAACTCTTGGGGGAAATTTTCATATAATGAGTGGCGAACATTATTCCTTACATAGACTAATGAATCAGTACTAATGACTAATGAATCAGAATATTGTGCAAAAGGCATTAAATATCACAGGACCAGTGGGGTAACAATGACAAGGTAATACATACAGTACACAGTACTGGAGACAGCAGGGAGACAGCAGGTCTATGTGGTGGAAATCATGTGCAAAATGGCAATCAGTAGTAATAAATAATGTTCACACAAACCTTCATTCATTATGGGGCCGTTGTGGCTCAGTTGGTGAATAAATCCGTGGCCTGAGGTCATTTCCTGAGCTATTCCCACCTCTGTCTCCTGCTCATTTCCCGTCTCTCTACAATGTTCTGCTACAATACAGGTGAATATCCCCCCCCACCCCCACCCCCACTCCCAATATCTTTAAAACAAACAAACAAGCAAAAAAACAAACAAATTTAAAAAAAAAAAAAAAAAAAAAAACGTAGTGCAACATAAGGCATTTACAGTAATCTAACCAGTTGATACAGGCCTCCAGAGAAACATTTAGAAAAGCTTGATGGTGTTTGGAGGCCAGTAGCCTGCAGGTCAGCACTGAGGGCTCAGAGGAGCATTCTGCCTTACTAGATACAAGGCCATTAGTGTTACAGGCACTCATGCAAGACAAGAAAATACAAACTACACTTTGTAAACCTCAGATAAAAGCACATACAATAAATGCATCTAACATACAGATGTTCTGATTGGCTGACAGGGTGTCCATTACTCCTTGATAATGGGACACTTGTGATTTTTATATGATAACAAGGTTTAATCATCGTTCTGTATCAATGCTCTATAGAATGATAATTACTAACATTAACACAGCCTTATGGATCTATTTCCACATGAAAACTCATCAACCAAATAGGTGGAAAATTCAACCAAACAACAACCCGAACATGATAACTTCTTTTAAAACGGAACTGTATTCTTCTTTTATGTTTTAAACACTTCTTTGTTGAGTTGCCACCGGGAGATAAGCGGGATAACGGCCTTTGAGGTGTCCTGATATAAGAGAATAATGCACTCCACCTTACAGCATCATACAGTAAGGTACCATTCTTTACCACCTTACAGCATCATACAGTACATACCATTCTTTACCCCATTACATCATACAGCACAGTACCATTCTTATCCCCATTACATCATACAGCACAGTACCATTCTTATCCCCATTACATCATACAGCACAGTACCATTCTTATCCCCATTACATCATACAGCACAGTACCATTCTTATCCCCATTACATCATACAGCACAGTACCATTCTTGTCCCCATTACATCATACAGCACAGTACCATTCTTATCCCCATTACATCATACAGCACAGTACCATTCTTATCCCCATTACATCATACAGCACAGTACCATTCTTTGCCCCATTAAAGCATCATACAGTATCATTCTTTGTCCCATTACAGCATCATACAGTACAGTACCATACTTGCCTTTACAGCGTATCACTCAGCATCCTTAACTGAGCCCAACCCATGTTGGTTGCTGACCCTTCAAACCACTTTCTTATAGCGCTTTCACACCGACAGAGAACCGTGCCGGTGCTGGTTCCCGCACCTCATCTTGAACCGGCCGTCGTGTTCACACCAAATATCAGAGCGTTCGGGAACCGCAATCTTAGTAAAACTTGGTTTTTCAACGCGAACCGTGACGACATGAGTTAACGTCACCGGGTTAAGTTGGGGTCAAAGCGGAAAATAAACAAATCGGAAACGTGAGCCGGGGATAAAGAGGGAAATCAAGTGAAAATGAGTTTGTGCAGTTATTGGCAGACAAGAGAAATATTTGCTTAATATTTGGAGGTTCACACATTTCCATCATATGTTAGATGGCAGCATTAGTAAAAGTAATATGCTAAACTGTTTGCATTTGTGGCGAAGCAACGCCCTTTGTGGATAATGCGTCATGGGCTCGCATAAATTGGTATGAACACAGGCGGTTTTCAGGCCGGCACTTTGGTTCCCGCTGTAACTGGTGCGAGAACCGGCTCCAGCACCGGGCTTGCCGGTCTGAAAACAGCCATTGTGAGCCTACCTTATACAAAAATAATCCCAAAACACTTAAATAGACGACCATTTTCACCACGACTCTTGGTCGCCCTGGTTAACGGAAGACGGCTTGGCCTCACACATAAGGAGAACAGTGGATGGAATGTATAGTATTTATGCTTTAGCTAAAACCCAACTGGACGTGATTGCACGATAGGGTGTCTCTTTCTCAAACTCCTCTTTCAGTCCATCAGTCCATCAGTCTTTCAGTCCATCTCTCTCTATCTCTACCTCCCTCCCTTTCTTCCTCTCTTCCTCCAGCTGTCTCTCCAACTCTCTTCTCTTCTCCTCATCACTTTCATTCTCTATCTTTCTCTCTCCAGCTCTGTTATTCTTTCCTTTCTCACCCTCTATCTTTCTCTCTCCAGCTCTGTTATTCTTTCCTTTCTCACCCTCTATCTTTCTCTCTCCAGCTCTGTTATTCTTTCCTTTCTCACCCTCTGAAATAGAGAATGAGAAGTGCACTTTGTAAATTTCTAAACTCATTGTACCACATAATATTGCACTAAGAGCCAAGGCAACAGTCATTCTTTGAACACAAATACTCATACCACAGTCTCCTGCATATAGCTGTCAAATATAGTAAGGAGTTTAGCATCATTTCCCAGCACTCTTCAGCAGTTCTAGATCTCGTTCATGTTTCAGTCTCATACTTCCCATCTCTCTCTGTGTCTCATACACTGCCTGATCCCTTTTCTCAATCTCTCTCTCTTTCTCCAGCAGAATGTTTTTCAATTCTTTTATCTCTCTGTCCTTCTCTTGTCGCTCTTGTAGGCTAAGCATCCCTTCCTTCATCTGTCTCATTTCCTCAATCTCTCTTTCTTTTTCCTCCAGTGCACTTTTTATTTCTTTTATCGCTCCGTCCTTCTCCTGTTGCTCTTGACTACCGATACCTTCCCCAGTACTCTCCTCTCTATCACCTTTACCCTGCTGTCTGAGCTCAGTAATGGTCCTCTCTTTCTCTTTTAACTCCTGAAGAATATTCTCTATCTCTCTGTTCTTCTCCTGCATCTGTTTGTTTACTTCTCCCTCCATCTTCACTTTAAACATGCTGATGTTTCTCTGTAGTTCAGGCAGGATGATCTTCATGAGATTGATCTCTGCTTCAGCCCTGGCCTCTCTCTCATAGCTCTCTCTCATCTCCTCCAACTCCTCTATGTGTCTCTCCTCCATCTCTCTCCTCTCTTTCTCAAACTCCTCTTTCAATCTCTTTTTCTCTCTGTCTGCCTTGTTCATTTTCTTCTTCTCCTCTTCCAGTTGTCTCTCCAACTCTTTTCTCTTTTCTTTGTTCTTTTCTTTCTGCAGCTTTCTCTCAAGCTTTTCTATTTCCCTCTGTAGGGCACAGATAGTATCATCTTTCGCTTTCATTTCCTTTTGCATTTTGCTTAAAGATTTTGTCAGTTCTTTATCATGTTCTCTCCTCAGTTCTGTTTCTTTCCTCTCCATCCTCTCCCTCCATTCCTTCTCCAACCTTCTCTGAATCCTTTGACGATGATTCTCTGCCTCCTGGTAGGCCTCACTGCTGTAGAATCTCTCTCTGTTTCCTGACTCCATCTCTTCTATCTTCTCTAGCAGCTGTGTGATCTGAGTGTCATCAGGTCTGTCCTTAACGTTGAGAAGGTGACACCTGTTCCCACATTTCTCTACCAGCTGCTGGAGCTCCTGGCTCCCTGTCTGGAGCAACTCCTCCACACTCCTCTCTCTCAGCCCCTCAGCATGGGTGAAGAGGATCAGTGTGTGTCTCCAACAGCCCTCCCCAAAAATATCCTCCATTTTCTCCAGCATCCTCCTCTCCTCCCCCTTCAGACGGCTCCACTGGAATCAGCAGGAGGAAGGCGTGAGGTCCTGGGGCAGATAGACGGACACAAAGCCCCACGTCCTGTCTCATGTCTTTCTCAGAGAGTCCACTGCAGAACCAGTCTGGAGTTTCCACCAGGATCACCCGTCTCCCAGCCACCTCCCCCTGTCTGCTCTCACTGTGCTGGGTCTCTGTGGATGTGTGTGTGAGTGTGTGTGTGCCCAGGATGGTGTTTCCTGCTGCCCTCTTCCCAGCTGCACTCCCCCCCAGCAGCACCAGCCTCAGCTCAGACACAGCAGGAGACACTTCGCTAACTGCAAACACAGAAAATAATAACAATAATAATAATAATAATAATAATAATAATAATATTACAGTATATAAATTAGAGTGTACGCTAACACTTTAGATTTTGGTATTAATATTCACCAATTTCCTATGAAATTGATGGCTTGATGTCATTCATGCATAGCCCTGTTGCATGAGCAGACTGAGTGAAATGAAAGAAATTCAATTAGAACTTCTAAGAGTTGCACAAAGATAGCATTTTCAGAGTTTTGGATAGTATTTAGAATAGAAGGATTAATGTCAGGTTTTTAAGGAGCAGTTTTTAGAGAGATACTGTCACAATTTGTAGGACTACATAAAGGATTTATTGTTGTACCAATGTCTAAGAGCATCTGAATATTGAACTGCCACTATACAAACTAACAGTTTATCTATATTCAGTTTGTCTGTCTGTCTCTCTCATATGTACACATTAATAGACATGTATACAGTACACACAAGCATAAACATGCCTCTGCTTTTCCTCTGTCTTACACACACACACGTTTGCATTCAGAGTTTTGTTAAATAAAATAAGATGAAGAAACAGACCTACTGAATTAGCAGAAAATACTTCAAATCTAATACTAAAAGTCTGGTCAAAATTGAATGCCTGTAATCCAATGAGAAATACAAATACTGCAAATAAGATCCATTACACACACACCTGTTAACTCACCCATTTTGTGGTTTTTAGAAAGAACTGTCTCAGAAGGAGAGAACACACGCCTGACGAAGGCGTCTCTAGCCGAAACGCATCAAAGTGTTTTTTTAACTATGTTTTGCCCATAGCAATAAAGGCATTTTAACTTTTTCTATAGAAGAGTGCCTTGGTGTAATCTTTTGAATGATCTTAACCAGCCCTTTACCAAAGAGCACCTTCCAAGATACAATACACATGAGTTCCAGGTAGCACTAACTTTCTTCTTACTGCAAACAAGATGTTGATGCCGCAATTTCTACTCTCACTGTTGTAAATAAATAAGATGTTGATGCAGTGAATGCCTACTTTCACCGCTGTAAATAAATAGGCTGTAGGCAAGTATTTTTTAAATAGAAAGACTTACGTTCTGGAGGAATGAATTCCTTGCTGTCTCGTTTCCTACCATGGGGAGGACCTGGAAGCCGACACAAATATGACAGTTAAACTGACTTTTGTTTGTTTGTTTAATCCAACAAGAATAAATAAATTAATTTATAAATCATTCATTCCCTGTTTTATTTATTTATTTATTTTTTAAAAAATACAGTTAGTCTGCTGTCTGGTAAGGATTGGACTGGCTATGAATTATTCTTTGAGAACTAATGATAAAAAATGTCCATTGTACAGCCTGTAAAAACATACACTATGTATATTCTATTGTCTCATCTCATACTATACTTACAGTCTCCATATATCTCCCTCTCCTCCAGCTGTCTCTGTCTCTCCTCCAGCTCTTTCTCATGTTGCTTCAGTTCCTTCTCCAGAGTCTCCAGCTGTCTTCTCCTGCTCTCCACCTCTCTAGTCCTCCTCTCCAGATCACCTTCTCTCTGCTGCAGGAGATTCTGATGTGTCCCCTTGTCCTCCTCCTCCTCCTTGGCTCTGTCTTTCTCTCTGAGCTCTTCTTCTTTCTCCACTAGTATCCTCCTCTTCTCCTCCAGCTGGTTAGTTTTCTCCCTTAACTCCTCAGCTGCCCTTTGCCATGCCCAGTGAGCTGGGGGAAATTAAAGCATGTTGGAGGTTCAAGATTATGTTCAGTGCTGTGTTGTACTTAATGAGAACTAATAATTTCATTTCAATGTGAGTTCTGCGGCCATCATGTCTCCCAGATACATAACACTCACTCAGAGCCTGGACTGATTTCTCCATTCTCCTCCTCTGTTGGGCGGTTATCTCCCTCCCTGGAACACCAGAGCAGAGGTGAGGAGTTCACACACACACACACACACACACACACACACACACACACACACACACACACACACACACACACACACACTCAGTCCTAAACACATCAACTCTAAAAGCACATTACCTTACCCAGCCTGATGATGGGGTCCTATCACACACACACACACACACACACACACACACACACACACACACACACACACACACACACACACACACACTCAGTCCTAAACACATCAACTCTAAAAGCACATTACCTTACCCAGCCTGATGATGGGGTCCTATCACACACACACACACACACACACACACACACACACACACACACACAGACACACACACACATCAACTCTTCTCTCATACTTACCAGCCGTCCAATCTAAAGGAACCAGAAAAAGAAATGAAATCAGCGATGAGGAGCGATAATCCCCTGTACATCCAATCTGAACAACAAACAATGTTAAGGTCACACCAATTTGATAAGTTGGTTCTCAGAAACGCCGCTTAAAAATGTAAAATGAAATAAAAATAAAATCGAATTCGAACTCCCACAAACATAAAAAAAACACAGTGGCTATAATACTGAAGACTACATGTACACTACATTTATTTCACTCGCTCGCTCGAACCAACTACCTAAATTGGTGTGGCCTAAGTTCACCCGACGGCTCTCTACACACACAGAATGTTGTGATAGGTCTCCCACCACCAACTAAAGGGTTCGGGCACTGATATTCCATAAGTCTCATCGCTAGATGTACTGGCAGAGCAATACAGTCTGCTATTCATGAATGAAAGCACTTCTTTATTGATGGCATGTACAGTACATGCATTTACATAGCATTTATTGAAGCAAAGATGACACAACAATATAGAATATGTTTATCGTTAGGCCAAATTCTCTCTCCCAAGTAGGGCTGGGCCGGTTTGGATTTTTTCTTACCGCGGTCGGTAATCAACAAATTCCCGCGGTTTTGCGATATACCTTATGCCTTGTAGGTCAGTCGGGACCAAACAATGTGTGAACTCCTTACCAACGCGATTTGTCTCAAGTTGTCGGGGAACATCTAGCATGTCAGATATTTTGAGAAGTCGTACGCGATTGACAAAGAGCAGTAACCAATCACAGGCATGGTTCACCTTTTTTGGGACCAGCCCGCCACATCAACAAAGAAAAATGTTAGTTGATTAAAAAAAAAAAAAAAAAAAAAAAAAAGCTAATCTCTAAATTAGCCTACAGTAGACAGTGGATTAGACACTACTACAATTTGTCAAATCTGTCCAAGATGTTTTTGTGTGAAGTGAACAAATGATTACCCTCACTTAATTTTTCATTAGGCTACTGTTAGTAGACCTAGTTAACCAATTAAACATTTGGCACGAGGTTACAACTTGCTGCGTCTTATGCATTCTGTCTGCTTCATCGTTTTGTAGTCCATCAGAAAACATTCCGCTTGGGCTTAGCTTTGAGAAATACATTTCCACATTTTAGGAAGGGTCATCTATGGTAACGGATAAGGTGATGGTGATCTTTCTTTATTATTATCACTACCTCAAACTAAAGCACCGTCATTTCGGAGCTGTCATTTTGTTAAATGAACCGCTGCAATGTTTCAAATGACCTTCTTACACTAGACAACTTTTCTAAACGCGATCACCTTCTACCTAAACCATTTCCAAGCTAAGGCGGCATTTGTCCTCCGATTGCATACAAGCAGAACCCGTTAACTTATTAAAGTTACTCTGATAGCCTACAGGCTCATCAGCGCTGCATTTGTGGGACTCTTTCGTGCTGTATAGGATTTAAAAATGTCAGGTGTGTAAAGGGGTTACCGATGCAGCTTGCGTGTGTGTGAGCAGGAGAGTGAGAGCGGCAGAGATGGCGCCGCTCGAAATATTATTTCAAATAGCGCAGTAGCAGGCCTATAGCCTAGGCTATGTTAGGCTAAACTAAGAACATTTACTCTGATACAGGCTCATCAGCGCTGCATTTGTGGGACTTTTTCGCGCTGTAGAGAATTTAAAAATGTCAGGTGTGTGAAGGGGGGGCCGGGCCGGGCAGCTTGCGTGTGTGTGATCAGGCCGCTTTTTCACCTTTTTCTTCTCACTGAGTATCAGTGTGCAGACATCCCCACATATACAGGCCAATGTTTAAATTATTTTTTTTTTTGCCGGTCATGACGGTGACGTGCTCAGACCCGCGGTAGGCGTCACGTACCGCGGTATAGCGGTAATGCGGTTACCGTCTCAGCCCTACTCCCAAGGGGAAAGAGTGGGACCACCAGGGGATGAGTTTAAAAAGAGAAATGAAATTAGACCTTGCAGACCTTGGGGGGGAATAGTTAGGATGATTGTAAGGGCCCAGGGAATTATATATATATATATATAAATTATTTTTTGTCATAGGGCCCAAATTTTCTAGCAGCGCCCCTGAGACCTTGCATGGCAGCAC
>JAODXP020000040.1:239599-272099 GCA_027497455.2 Sardinella longiceps | reverse complement strand
ATAAAATAAGACTATGAATGACCCAAAGACCAGAAATGGGTCATATCACGCCAAATGAAATAAGACTATGAATGACCCAAAGACCAGAAATGGGTCATATCACGCCAAATGAAATAAGACTATGAATGACCCAAAGACCAGAAATGGGTCATATCACGCCAAATGAAATAAGACTATGAATGACCCAAAGACCAGGAATCGGTCATATCACGCCTAATAAAATAAGACTATGAGCAAAGAGGAAAGATCAACATGATAGAAGTTTATGGTGTTTCTGTCTTTTCCATTATTTAATGATTAACTAACATCTACAGTCTCAGTTACTCTTACAAAGCTTTCCTACCTGACAAGAACGGACTGGGAAACAGAAACGCCATATTTACAAGACTACAATTTAAGACAGGTCAAGACAGAGCCAGATGGATAACAGACAAACTTTCATAAATATCAGGTTTCATCTCTCAGTGAGCTTTGGGAATAAAGTCTGTTTATTGACACTCCATGGACAAGAACAACAAACACTGCTGCACATTCCAGTGAATTCTGTTTTATTGTGCACCTGTTGGCCAGTGTATTCACGCCATGCTGGTATCTGATTGGTTTATTGTGCAACAATAGGGCACAGTGTACTCACACCATGCTGGTATCTGATTGGTTCATTGTGCACCAATAGGGGACAGTGTACTCACACCATGCTGGTATCTAATTGGTTGGCCTTGATTTGATTCCTAAACACACCTGGGCCGAATTCAACAGGCGTAACGTTTTGTAACGTAACGTAACAGTTCCCATTCATCCCTATGGGTGACGTAGTAAACGTTTCGTAACGTTACGTCGTCTTGAAAACGCCACTGGAGTTGAGTGTTGTGAAACAGTTTAGAAATAATAATTAAAAAAATCTCAGTGCTTAATATCAGTAGCCTGACATGGTCAGGTATTCATGGTCTGGAGGTTATTTAACCTGACGCGATTATACTGCGGAGGGGAGGGCATTCACTTCTGGTTTGACATGATTGGACAGCTCGTCTAATCAGCTTCGCTTATTGGCCGGTAGACTCTCTACCGATGTGAACACGCCCCAGAGGACCGTTCTCAGACCATGGATACGGATGAAAATTCGTATTATGGGCGGGCTATGTCAGGCTATAATATCAGTAACTTAAGATTTTCCTCCTGATCTTGCTGGTGTCTGTTATGATGATCCTTCTTTTCCTGTGTTGCTCTGGGTGCTCCATGTGACTGTATAGCACCCACTGACCTCAAAAAAAGAAGAAGAGTTTTTTGAGGTCAGTGATAGCACCTCAGACAAATGGCACTGTGTGTGTAAATAACTGAACTGAAGGAATCACTGGCACTGCAAGCCAATAGCTCATTCCAACTCATTCCACAGTGGAGTCCTTCCTTATTGACCCTGCAGTGTGTAGCAATCTGTACTCATCACATTCTAGAACACTCAGTTCTGATTCCACTGACCTTTAACCTCTTGTATTAGACAGATCTGTGGCCATATAAAATTACTCATCACTCTCTCCAAAAGTGAAAGTGAAAATGAAATCAAGAAGTTCAGTTCAGCTGTGACCGTGAATCTATTGCAGTGGCATGGGGTGGCCTGACACTTGTGCAGCAGCTTGATTTGATTGAAAAAATATAACTTATGCCATAAGGTTTGAGAAACAGATTTAAAAAAAAGAAAAAGAAAAAGAAAAAAGTAATTGCTTTATTCAATTAGGCTACAATCTGTAACCTGCAGCTGCAGATCATGACATATGAAATTCCAGGAGTAAACCAGAAAATAAAATCGCAAACATACACAGAATGAACAATGAAAAATATTTCCTTTCATGTAGCATTGTTTGCACTCATCCAATGACAAGTGGGTTTCCCCAGAATTTTTTTCAGTCACAATCAAACTCCCAAATTCAACGTCATCTGATGCTTGTATGCTGCCAATTGAAAATGTATTGGAGTGAAAAGTTTGCAATTAACGCAGGAGTGTATTACAGTAAGAGGAAAAAGTTGACATATTTTTGACCAATACAACAGTAGTCTATAGATAATATCAAAACAGAATCTCCACTTGGGCTGCCAACTTTCTCACATCCAAATGAGGGTCACTTTATAGGTTTGCTCAACCGTTTGGTAGAGCAACTTTGAACTCATCATATTTTGATAAAAACCAAACCATTCTTAATTAAATGACATGGAATCATCTATACTACCTGGATACTATATTATTGAATACAAAAAACTGGTAACACTTTGCGGTAAGGGTACATGAATTAGCATTAATTCATGCATGAATTCATGCATTATTCATGCATGAATTCATGCATTAAAATATCATGAATCATCATGATCTAACATGAATTAATGGTATGTCATTAATGACCTCAGGCATGAACAACACATTACCTTAAGCATTAAGTACAGTGGATACATCATCATGACTGATGGTCTATTAAGCATGAACATAGTGATTTCATGCTTCCTTAAATGTGTTGGACAAAGTTGTCAAGTAAGGCCATCATAGATGAATTCATCATTAGTTAATTAGGTTACAGTACAATAATGTTCCATGGAATATCCAAGAGTCCTCATCATTAAATTTATAATTTTAATCATTTATTAAGCCTTGTCTTCTCATTAGTTCATCATGTATGTGTCCCCTCAACTAAAGTGATGAACGTCTTTCTTTTGCATGTTGAATAATGTGTTTTTCATTATAGACAAATTGTGAAAGATCATGAATTAAACATTAATTTCTCATGAGTTCATCATGTATGTGTCCCCTCAACTAAAGTGATGAACAACTCCTTATTTTGCATGTTGAATAATGTGTTTTTCATTATAGATAAATCGTGAAATATCATGAATTAAACATTAATTAGTCATGAGTTCATTGTGTTTGTGGCCCCTTAACTAAAGTGTTGAATAGATCTGTCTTTACAATTGACAAAGCTCTTTTCAAATCTCAAACAGGCTGTGAATTTACATGAATTAAAACTTAATTGCTCATTACTTAGTCATGTTTGTGGCCCCTAAACTAAAGTGGCAATTATGTGTTGATCAACAATGGTGAAAATGGTCATTAATGATGGAGAAATTGATATTTCAATTAGTTTTTTTTATTTTCTTCTAACATGTTGTATTTAGAAGACAAAAACTGTTCTAATATCAATGAACTAGCACACAGGCTGACAACATACACATACAATTTATCCAATTTACTGTATAAAACTATGCAGAAATTCTAACATTAACAGTAGTAACATAACACCCCCCACCTCAAACACACACAAAGTACAAACAAAAAAACAAACCAAAAACATACACATACAATTAAGCCAATTTACTATAATACTGCAGAAATTCTAATAACATTTGTAACACAACACTCACACCTCAAACACACACACAAAGTGCAAAGAAACAAACCAAAAAAACACCACTTAATTCTTATAGATGTCTAATAGTTTGCCATCATCCTTAAGTTTTGAGATGGCAGTAGCCGTTGTCTCATTCTCACACAGGCACTTGCAACTGTCGGCGAATTTTTTCAGGCTGTCTTTTCTTCTAAATCCAGCCCGAAGGGTGCCGTACGCCTGAGGATTGGCTGCAGCCAATTCTGCGATTGGGGCCTGATATACAATGGTATTTCGGTCCACCCCAAGCCGCGCGTAGGCCTCTGCCTTGCTTATGCGTTCCTTCCTGACCTTCGCCAAGACCATGTGATATCGCTGGATGGAATCATCAGGTGGTTTAACTGCCAAAAAAGAGAGAGCATAACATTTAATAGGCAGTAAGTCAAGAGCCATACTATTGGAAATGACATAGAGCTGATTTTTATGAAAATACCACAATGATATAACGTGGAATTTATACACCCCCTAAAATATGTTGTGCATAGTGAAACTATCTAATACCTGTGAAAGTACCAGGTGAAATTTAGCTGTCTTTTAAAGGTGGGATATGTGATGCTTTCCTGGAGCTCTTTTTCTTACATTGCTCAAAATTACATTCTCACATCAACTAAAAAATAAGTAGATGTACCGCATGACGGTACAAAATATGTCCGCCGCTCATTTCTGCACATTCTCTGCCCTGTGTGTGTGACCAATAACCTTAACTCATTGACTGCCAATGACGTCTTTAGACGTCAACTGAAATACTGCCGTTCACTGCCAATGACGTCTTTAGACGTCAACTGCGTTTTTTAATGGGGAGGGCTGCAGAAAGACCTAGGGAACCTTGTCTGTAAATATCAGAATTCTCCGTCGAAAATTGTTGTTCCAAATTGATCCTGAGGGTGGCAGTGTGTCACTTTGGATGTGAGATGAGCATAGATTCATAGGTATGGCCAAGGGAGAAGTAGAGAAAGCTAATGACATGGCTAAATATGCCGCTAGCAAAGTGCAGACGTAAATCGGAGAAATTTAGGCAGTTCACACTCGATCAGAGTATGTGTCACTGCCATAGTAGTTCGAGTAGTGTTCCGATCGTGGGAGATGAAGGAGATCAACCTTGGGCAAACGGAAATAGCAATTGTGACTTGTTTCAGTGCCCAGCTAGCTCACAGTTCCGGGTCAGGTAAGAATTTGCGAGCCAGTTGTTGATCACTGAGTTTTCGCTGTCACAGCCTGTAAATAGCATATATTTACCTTGTTACAACAATGTCTATTTTATTACCAAAAGCCCCCTGTTACTGTTGTTTTTGTGGTCTTATCAAAGGAAGACATTTTCCCGATGTTTGACGTGCTAATAGACCGAAAAAAACGCGCATCCAAGACACTAACGTTGTCAAACAAAACGCTAATTTTCTCACTTTTTTAATAAAAAAACGGGTGTTTGGAGAAAGTAGCTTATGTTCGCCTGCTGATTTCTAAGCAATGGAAAGGGGTAGAAACGAACTTTTTTTTTCTGGTGAAAGAAGAGAGTCTGCTTTGTTCATTGTTTATGTAGTCGTAACACATAATATTCTGTGGCTCTTCAAAAAAACAGTCAAAATTCCCCAAAACCTCAGTATGGAACTCTCTATTCTGAAAACGGCTGGCAGTCAATGAGTTAAGCACCACCTAGAGGTCTATGGTTGTACAGTCATTAAATGTACATATACATTCATTTATTTTATAGCCCCCCATGGATGACATTTCACCAAACTTGACATTTCCACAAGATGTCAGGTTCATCATACACATTAAATTTGGTGCAGTTCATAACATCTGATCTAAATATAGGGGCAATTAAAGCAGTATAATATTGCTTTTTCATTTTTTACCATGGGGGTGGAAATCACAAATGACAGGTTATAAGCTAAGTTGATGTGGGCTCTTGAGACCAACATTCCATAAACATTTCATCATCCTCAATGTCACGGGTCAGGTAGTTCTTTAGGAAAAACTGCATTTTTTGGGTTTCGTGGGGGGCAGCGCAAAGATGGAGTGGCCCCCGGGGACCAAACAAAATTTTTCCGTAAAAGTCTACTACCAAGTTTCATGTGCCCCGGTGTTACGGTGTCCCAGGAATCGTTGACCAAAAATTCAGGAAGTAGATGACGGGAGAAAAAAAAAAACTTTGACCATCATTATATGACCGCAACGCTTGCTACGCTAGCGGCGGTCATAATTAGGTCCTCCAACAGAAAAATTAAATTTGTTTGTCACCTGTGGCATGAGCTGGACTGGAAAAGCAACATCCAATCATTTTAAGGAACCAGCAAAAATGATTGGACGGTGATAAGTCAGTTAAACCCAACTACAATTTGTCCCTCTCCGTTCCCCATTCAGCTTCAGGAGAAATCTGAAGACAGGGGATTAGACTTATGAATTGTTTCCAATATATGCAACATATTTAGAGGGTATGTAAGTGTGGGATTTTTAGGAAAGTTGTCCAAGTTGTCCTCTCATTCACAGTTCCAGTTATGATTGATCAAAAAATTTGGATATGTTCCTCTCATTCACATCTGTTTTTAAACATGTCATCTCCTGTCTGTGCAAAAGTAGGCTGAGGTTGTTTTTTTGCGATTTGAAATTAAATTAAATGTAAGAAACCTTAGATTTCAACTCTAACAGTCTGCAACATTGGAAATTAGCCCTTGGCTATAAATGCTATGATGCCTCTCTGTTAGGTTGTTGTACAGCCTACATGATGTGTATCTGTCCCTATCAAATAAAACATAACTAAACTAAACTATATTAAAGGAATAATTCGCCTCTTTATGAAAATTGGTTATTCACCTCCTTACCAAGAGTAACATGGGTAAAAGCATTTTGGTCTCAGTGCTCAGTTTCCTAGTATGGCATCCCAAATTTTCGCCATTTTTTTTAGCTTTAGCTTAGCAGAGGCACTGAAATGTAGTGTTGACGGGTAGCAACTCTTTGGCAACTTTACTTTCCAGTGCCTATGCTAAGCTAAAGGTAAAATTTGGGTTCTAGACTAGGACAACGCATGCACTGAGACCAACATGCTCTTACCCACATATGTAACTCCAAGTAAGGGGGTTAATATAACCTGGTTCTCACGCAGATGGATGTTTCTCATCCATCTGGAATTGCATGCATCTTGGCATGGAGAACGCTGTTGCACATGAACACTTCTGATTTTAATATTCAGGGTGCTTTATGTTAGTGATGAAAAGTGCAGAATCTGTTGTAATCAGAGGGAGTTTTGCAGAGATATAGGCTAACCTGTCGTGATGCTTCTTATGCATAATGACGGAACAGAGTGCATTTAAACCGCTATATCCATGTCGTCATTTGGTCTGGTTACTACCGTTTGTGCTGGCGCCGGTTCCATAGTTGTACTGCATCGGTACCCAACCATAGTTGCGATGCTGGAGACTATGCACACTTCCTTGGAACCCACATGACTGACAGAGGTGTCCAGCATTAGCCTGATTGCCAATGACTTTCAAAGCTCTGCGAGACCTTGGTCTGACCAATTAGGGAACCAAATTGGTTTAGCGGTGTTCCGGTTTAGCGATGGGACGTTCTGGCCATGAGAGAGAAAGGACAGATAAATGACACTTTCTGGTCCACTTTATTGTCGCACATATGTTGTATTTGAATTTAAATGGTAACCAGTCATGCCAATCAAGAAGTTGAAGTTCGTCTACAATCAATATTTTTTTTTACGTTTGTGAAGCTCAAAATGTAAGTTTAAACATTATAAACATCATATGTGAAACCCACGGCTCACACCAAAGTGGACCAGAAGTTATATTTATCTGTTCATTCATTTTAATGGCCTCGATAGGTTCCATCACTAAACCGGACTTCGGTTCCCTATTGGGCATGGTTGACCCGCCTCCCTCAAATGCTTCGGTTTGCTACTGGTCAATGTCAAAAAATGCTGTGCCAAAGCAAAACAAATCACACCACTCTTTCCTCTGTGGAACAGGATGGACACTCTCCTCCTCCCGGCCGTTTTCTTTTATTTGCTGTTACATTGGTTTACCCCTAGACTGATTATGCTCTATTTCAGGGATGGGCAACTTCTATGATAAAGAGGGCCACAATTTTTCACCACCACCATCCGAGAGAAATTACAATAGAATTTTAAATAAGGGCAAAATGCTAAGTATATTCTTATGTCTGTATGTTTATTGAACCAACATACATATTTCCCACACATAAATGCATTTTCCCAGAAAGGCATTTTCTCCAATACATATTTCCCACACATAAAGGCATTTTCAACATAACTTAAACACAAATTGTGTTTTAAAAGTGCCAAGGGCTCACATTTAATGTCTCAAAACAAACAAAAAACAGCCCAGTCAACAGCTTAATGAGATACTTGTGGATTTTTCCTTTGCTGCACAATAGACTGGATATCAATGTCAGTCTTTGTGCATCCAATCTGCATCAAATTAAAGAAGTGTGTCACCAGTGAGCCTGTTTCTCTCCCGCCAGTTGCCCCTCCCTACTCTATTAAATAAATCTATTCATTATTCTAAACTGCGTGGGCTTCCTCTCTGTTGTTACACTGCTTGAGCCGGTAGTATGACAACTTATGATGCCTTATTGATAATGGGTTTAACGCCAAAACAATTTCGGACAGATCAATTTCTCATTGTGTTTGGTGCACTGGTATTAATCCAGAAGATCTTCTTGGTGAGCATTTAAAGAAAAGAAAACATTGAATAGCACATGAAGAAAGGAATTTTACTCGCCTATAGGCAACCACTACAATGAGGTGTAATAAAGATTTTCTTGAATCTTGAATCTACTATGTTGGTTGATGGGTTGAACAAGTCAGTTGCTATGTTGGTATCTAAGTTGTAACAGTAGAAGTGGTGGCTAGGGTACTTGAGGTGGTTGTGAGGCCAAAGTAGACTGAAGAGTTGTGACGATTGAACAGTAAAATGGTTGAGTACCGGTAGTTTACATTGCATAGCATAAGACTGAATTATCGTAAGACATTCATTTTGAAATAGTTGTGGACAGAGTAACAGTTTTTTTTTTAAAGTTGGTTTCTATGCTGTTGGTAGGGTACGTATGGTTCCAAGGTTAATCATGTCAGTTCCTCTGTCAGTTGCTGGGTTGTAATAGTAGATGTGGTTGCTTGGCTCTTGCTAGAGTACTTGAGGTGGTTAGTAGGCAGTTACAAGGTAGTTATGGTGGTTGCTTGTTTAATCATGGCAGTTGCTACAGTATGTTGGTTGCCAAACAATTGTTAAAGATATTATCCGGACTGGATCAACACGTAGCCCTGCTGTTTTACAGTGCTAAGTGCTATTGATTGGCAATGATCGAATTTGCTCCTAAATAAAGTATACATGTAACTATTAACTACGTCACACTACATACCTCTAATTTTCTTGTCCTTCTTGCCAGACTTCTTCTTCTTCTTCTTGTTCTTCTTCTTCTTGGAGGGCTCTGGGTCGCTATTGGACTCTGATGACTCAGAGGACTCAGATGAAGAGTCAGAATCACTGTCCAACACTCTTCGTTTGGGCATCTGGGATGCATCTGGGCCAAGGGCTACCTCTCCCCCCTTGGTGCTCTGAAGTGCAAGAGCTATAAAAATCAAAGAATTGACACAACACAACGCAGCAATGATGTTATGGGAATTCATGTAGCTTAGGTAACACTTTATGTTAACATACACATTTTTACCAATAACTTCAGTCAAATTATTGGTGAATATCATTAATTATTTTAAGTCTGACAGTTAAAGGAGCAGTATGTAGGATTGTTACAGAACGTTCTGTAGGCCTAAATAATAACACTGGTGAACGTTCTCAAGACTACCTAGACGCAGGCCTCATGAGAGTTGCCAAATGTGATGAAGGTGATGAAGATTCATTGGGGAAAACAACCTAACAATTAAAAGAAAACTAATAGAAATATTTTTAGAACCCAAATTTTAAAAAAAGTGCTGGCCTTAGATGGAGGGCTATAAAGCATAATTTAGACTGATATTAAATGCGAGATATGAAGTTTGTTCAAACTTGCGCTCTGAATCGCTGAGCAGTAACGTCAAATAGCCTAGGCTATAACCAAGAGGCCCATGTGCACCCAACAGGTTAGGTAAGCCTGGTAATGTTACCTACTGGATATTTTTTTTATAGAAGTAGCTAAGTAGCTAACTAAGTTGCAGAAACATTTCGTCGCCGAAACAGTTAAAATGCATGAAAACAGATCATGCCTTGCACACAGGAGCGCGGTGTAAGCGCGGCGCATGTCTGGGCAGACCGGACATGTCCGTGATGCTCCTTCTACATAGAAATAGACTCTATTTCCTGCGCGGACGTCCGTGTGTAATGAGCGGGCTCCCATTGAAAATGCATGGCATGCTGACCGCGTATAGAACGTGAACGTGACTGTGCAGTGTGAAAGGGAACAACGAAACAGCCCGGACTTGCAATGCTCCCGGACATGGGCACCCTAAGAATTGTGTGACTCCACATTGTTGCAGCCACGACATGCATGCCGACTTGCAAAAAGACCGACACATCAAAGCACTTTTACATTCATGTAACTTAGCACGAAATATTTCAGAGCAGTAAGCTGGGAAAATAGTTTATCGATGTTGTTATAATATAGCCTGTAGCCTACAATGCGCACCAACAATTGTTGAACATTCACAAGGACGTAATGAAGTTTGCAACGAACATGCAAGACGCAATGAATTAGAAGTAAATAGCCCAATCTAGCGCTTAATTTAATAGGCCTACATAACAAGCAGCAAGAGCTTTGAGTAGCGTAACGACACTGTAGGCTGGTCTACATTTCAAAGTTTTGTTGAAATTGTCAGTTGCAGAAATAATAAGCATGGACCATCATCACACAACTCATCAGAACTTCAAGCTGTGTTTTCAACATCTTAACATGCTCCAAATGTTACCTCAATCTTCAGACACATTACAACACAGGGATGTATGTATGACTAGAAATGACGTGATGAAAGCGGTAAAAGCAGTGTTGCGTAAATAATAATAATACATTGTTGATTGCCTAAACACACATTTTCACATTTTCATAAAGCATGCTGAAAGATGCAGAGTGCAGACCAAATTTTCTAAAGAGCTTGTGAAGAATGCTGCATGAGCAAATTTCAGGAAGCTACAAAATAAATTCATATTTGAATAACAAATGAAAAAGTTGCGGTTTACGTGTGTGTATTGAACCGTAGAGGGTGTATCATTCAGTACGATATACTATACAGTAAAATTGAAAAGCCTGGCATCCTAATATTTCCTTAGTCAGCTTTCACTCTTGCAGTAAGCTTAAGTGACTTTGTACCAAAAAGACGAAAAATGCCCTCCTTGAAAAATGTTTTTGATCACAAAGGCATAGTGAAGGGGTCGGCAACCCTAGGTACAAATTTCCAGTAGTACGCGGACATTGCACTACTTTAGTAATTTTAAGACAATAAAATGGTCAGACATATAAAATGTCATTGACCTTAAAAATGACTACGCAACAACCGCGCCCCCCTCCCCATAGTTATTTTTCTCACGAGATGTGCCCTGTTGGTGCATTGCTAAGATGCCAAAGAAGCCGACAGGTCGGGCCTTCCACTCCTGGACCACTGAATATGGGTTCGTTTCTCAGAAGGACCGTGCTGTGTGCACTTTGTGTTTTGAAAGTGTTGTGTGTCGTACATCCAGTGTTAGACGTCATTACGAGACAAAGCATGAAAAGACTTTCAAAGACCAGGGAGACAGAAACGAAACAATATCATGCGCAGTGTGCAGATATGATGAGCAAGCCCACACTTTGGAAGTTTTCGCCTCAGCTAAAAACCATGACACTGAAGCTAGCTATGTCGTTTCTCGTAGCATAGCTAAACATTGAAAGCCATTCACAGCTGGGGAATATATTAAAGAGGCCTTTGTCTCCAGTTCGGAAAGTCTTTTGAAGTAGAAGAAGTGGATCCTGAAGCTTATGTTCCTCACTGACATTACAGGTCATCTCAACGACCTAAATCTCCAACTGCAAGGTGCAGGGCAAACGGTGTTGGAGATGTATGATGCTTGGGTGGCCTTTGTCAGCAAGCTAGACGTATTTCAAAGGGACATTGATACAACCACTTTTCGTTATTTCAGACACACAAGGGAGTTTACCTCCAACCAAGCCATTGACACCACTGATATCTGCGAATACATGCGCCAGCTTCAGTCAGAGTTTGCAGAGCGCTTTGGGGATTTTCAGAAGTATAGCGCGATGTTCTCTCTCTTGATTAAAGGTGCCCCGCCACACAAAACCGTTTTTACCTGTTGCTTTTGGTATAGAATAGGTCTATATGACCTCGAGTTACACCGTGCATGTGAAAATGTAATACTGTCTTCGCTATCGGCAATAGCCCATTAAAAGAAATAGCGGAGAAATTAGGTCAATTTGAATCCATGGTCTGTGCTACGTAGTATAGACAACGTTACAGCCATTGGCTGACTGAGGAGAATTATCGCCCAATCCATGCTCTCCTGTATTTGACTAAAGCCCGCCCCTTGAAATACTCGCGAAAAAGAAGGAATATCCATGAAATGGTAACAGGCAACTATTTTTAGTTTTAACTGAATATCAAGACGTTAGTGAGTTTAGCTTTGGCTATGAGTTTAGCAAACTGTTAACTCATCTACCTGCTAGTCCATCATTTATTCAGTGTCCTGTATATTTTGAGAAGAACTTGTCAACTTGGCGAATTCAACAGTCTTGGTAAGTGTAACGTTAATCTGACTGGATAGGCAAACAGTCGGCTAGGCTACTCTTGCAATAAGTATCTGATTATGTTGGCTACTGTGACATCCTGACTATGTAGTAAGCTTACCTTTGCAAAGTGGCTGTTTACAATCTGCAAGCTAGGTTGGTGCAGATATCCTCTTTCTCGGTTTCATGATAATATTCCAAGGTTTTTTTTTTTCATACCTCGCAATTCGGAATTAAAACTAATGTAAATATTCAGCCCATGTGCTTTACAACGTCGAGCTTCAGCAGCGAATCAGAGCGCAGCCCATTATCACAGTGGGAAAAAAACCGGAAGAACCGCATGAAATTTTCGAAGGCTATTCCTACACTCTGCAAACGATCTAATTACGGTCTCTTTGGGCCGTTCTCAGTCCAAGTGAAGTCGCATACCCTATTTGTAGACCTCAAAGAACAATTTAAATACCCTGTAGTGGTGTGGCATGGCACCTTTAACCCTAAAAGCTTTGACGGACATGAAATGGATTTGGCTCTGATAGAGTGGTTGGGCACACAAGACATGGAAATGCAGTTGATTGAGTTGAAGAGCTCAACGTTGTGGGTGAGCAAATTCACAGAGCTACGTGTTCAATTACAAAGTGCATCGCAGGGTCAAGGAGAAATCATTTACGCATGCTGGGCATCTTTACCCGCAAAGTTCAACTGTCTTCGCAATATCGCACTGGCTTTATTGTCAGTGATCGAATCAACCTATCTGTGTGAACAGATATTTTCGCATATGAAGAATGTCCTTTGCCCCTCCCGAAGTCGTCTGACAGCGGAGCATTCCGAAGCATGTGTCCAACTTAAAGCCAACAATTACCAACCGCACATTTCAGAGCTAAGTAAGGGGAAGCAGGGCCAGGGATCACATTGACTCTTAGGCAAAATATTTATTTTGTAACAAGGCTAGGCCTACTTCAAATTTGCAGGTTATTGTTAATTAGGCTAAGTTACTTAATGGAGCCTAAGTCAGTTCCATTTTCAGAAGGCTCTGTGAATAACATGCCTGCTGTCAGATTTTGGTTGTTACTTTGTGAATTGGTACCCATGGTGCTTGCAGTGTTGTTATGTAAGGGGAGGGGAGGGAGAGGGGAACATGGGTGTTCTAAAACCTTGATGTCTGTGAGGTTTAAACAGCGCAATGGTGTGTTATATCTGCTCAATGCGTTAAATATCCACATCCATCAAATTTTGTGTAGCCAGTGTCTAATTACACATAGTTAACGACACTGACTGGCACACTAACTACTATGAAAATTTCTAAATGGCATAGCATGGCAAAAAGGTTGCCGACCTGGCATAGTGTCTTTTGGCTTAAATGGATTATTTCATTTGTAATGCCATCATATTGACTTTACCCTCTTTAAGTCTGTCACGGAGGTAATCTCTTTCTTCCATGAGCATAGAGTTCTGTAACTTCAGAGCATTAATCTCCTGCTGATAACCCTGATAACCAGATAACCCTGCAATAAATTAAGGCACAAAATGAATGAGTGCAGTTTTATAACGCTATTAGTTTTGTTCTTTGTTGTATTGATCTTCAAATACATTTCAAAAGCAAATGTTCAACAAATACATTTTCCGAATAAAATTTAGAATCTGTACAAAGTGTTGTTATAGGCTTTCCATGCAAGTTTATTTATATGTAACAATCACCTATGTTCTGACTACTGACTAATGCCAATAAGTTTCACTGATTAACTCACTAAAATCACATATGTTTAATATGTGTAGTAACCAAGTAACTGTGTGTGGAGTCTCAAATATGCCCAGTAATGACAGTATAACCAACAAGGTTCCCTTTAAATGTATTTGGATGTGAAATGCATGCTTACCAGATCCTGGAGCTCTCTGAGGTCCTTCTTGGTCCCACATGGATGAAGGCACTAAAGTGTTTAAATGACAGATTATGATATCTTATTATAGTGGATTTAATTATCACCAGTGTTCTCACTGTTCACTAGTATAACTAAGTCTTATATTGATTCACAAAATCAAAAACATTTAATTAGCTAGGGCTGGGCGATATGGCAAAAAAAGTTATCACGATTTATTTTCTCAGATTGAACGATCTCGATTTTTAATCACGATCATGAATGATATAACGTAACCCCCCCCCCCCCCAAAAAAAAAATACAAATAAATTCTAAAATTAATTCAGAAACTGTCTTTCAAATGAGTATAGCATAAACATGATGCACACATTCATTTCTATGATGCATACAATGTATGAGCATACTGTAATAACCTGCAAGTTTGTGTGATAATGATGTTTTGTCATCTGTTAAGTTTCCTAGGTTGCTATGTGCCTTTTTTGGGGAATTAAGGGGTGGAGTTTAGGTGTGCCTGCGTGTGTGTGTGTGTGTTTGTGTGTGCGCGCGCGCAGGTGCGAGAGAGTGAGTGTCAGAGAATTGGGAGAGAGACAGTAGCATTGCCGCTGTGTTGAAAGTTCTAAAAGCAGGTGTGGCTAAAACAGCAACTCGTTCTTGTTGTATGTGTCTACAATAAAGAAAGGGAAGTTTACCCTGTTAAACCGTGTCCAGCAGTAGGCTATCACAATACTTTAATTCAGGGTGAAATGCATTTATTGTTTCCATTCGCTCTGCAGGAGGCTTTCATTTTAATGACGAGTTGATTTCATGTTAGACAAAGATAGTCTTTGCTTCTGCATAAATACTATAGAGGACGGATGTCCAACACTCCTGGAGTTGAAGATGACAAAACATCGGAAAAAAACTTTTATGTCTCGCATAAGGGTGAATGGGAACCGTAGATAAACGTTGCAAGCGCTGTGCCCCATTATTTCTCCCTTCCTTTTACCGTCAACAACACTCTTGCAATTTAATGTTTTTTTTTTTTAACGATCGCGCAAGACTTTCACTTGTGGCTGTCCGTTTACCAACATTTAACTATGGAATGCTCCCAGAATTTCCTAAAGACGATAGAAATGCGTGTGTCTTCATAAATACCCGAAACGACGGCTAAGTTCTCTCTGGTAAAGTTAGGCTTGCTCAAAGCGGTGCAGGGAACTTGGATTGTTAGCAGCAGTCGGCGCGCACCTTTCCACATGTTACGCACATGATCGAGAAAATATGCGCACAGCTGATCACCGTGATCGAACTTAATTTGATCGCGATCCCTAATCGAGATCGCATAATCGCCCAGCCCTATAATTAGCCTCATCCGTAAAGAACTTTCGATTTCATCCTTCATGCCATAGTAATGTTGCAAATGCAGTAAATTAACAAAAACTATGTGAATTTTATTTGCCCCATAATGAGTGTGTAACATGTTCCCTTTAAATGTATCTGTTTGTGAAATGCATGCTTACCAGATCCTGGAGATCTCGGTGGTCCTTCTTGGTCCCACATATATGGAGACACTAAAGTGTTTAAATGATAGATGATGATGTGGATTTCATTATCACCAGTGTTCTCATTGCCCACTCATAAATTAAATCTAATATCATGTGCAACAATTGCAATGAACCAGCTTTACAGGTCCAGCTTGCAAAAGGTTGAGAACCCCCGGTCCAGGGACTAGTTTCAGAAAGGGGGCATATTTTCTCAATATTGAGTGAAATGCATGCTTACCTGATCCTGGAGCTCTCAAAGGTCCTTCTTGGTCCAAAATGGATGAAGGCGCTAAAGTGTTTAAATGACAGATGATATTTCATTATAGTTGATGTCAGTTAACTTAATAGGAGGTTTGTAACTACTACTGGAGCATAGCCACTATTATCTAAACTGAAAAGATAACAAGTGTTGTGAAGATGCTTTAAAAAAGTAATTATTGACAGACAACCAACAAGCACTAAAACTTCAAAACTTGTCCCAATACACACGCTGTTCAAACAAAACATCCTTGGCAGATAATTAAGTAACATCTAACTTGAAGCATTTAGGAATTTCAAACACAATAAAAAAAAAAGGTATACCATTGTCAACGGTCTTGGTCTTTGTCCCTCTTCTTTTTGGTGGAGTCTTTTTAACTATGAGCAAGATAAAGAACAATTCAATCAAAACAGCTTTTTGGTACAGTACATTGACCTCTAGCATTGCATCATGTAACTGCACAACTGTCCCAAACCACAGTGAATCTGGCCATCTCCCATGTTTTTTGTCTATTGACACTTTCTGTTTCAATCAAGCAGTCAAGTTACATGCTCTTCCCACACAGCTATGCTAGCTGCTTGGCTTTCCTGTCTTCCATTTAATCTTTGCGCAACTGGCTATATCTCGAAGTCCTATGTTTGAACTCTCATTCTGTCTACTGTGAAAACATCTGTGTAGTCATGTTATCCTTCCTAATGAATGTACGGCAATGTAGAAAATAAAATCAATTATTGCAAGAGGAATTCAATCTCTGTTGTGGTTTCATTTTAACCTGACTCCACCAGATCCTTGCTCCCGCAATTCCATCTGGGAACCATCCGTTGAAATAGTTTTGGTTTGTTTGTTTCGTTTCATTAGTTTTGTTTTGGCTGATTGTATAAGACATCTGTCTATCACCACCTATGTTGGTGAAAGACGGGCCAAATCAAACTGCATAGAACCTGAGTGGTTGATGTAGGGTTGGGTATCGATTGGGTTCTATTCAATACCGATGCCAAATCAGTACTTTTAAAACGGTTCCGGTGCTTGAACGGTATTTAAATCGGTACCTGAAGGGAAAAAAGCCCATAAATAGCCCAGTGTTTGAATCAGTAGCCTATACTAAAAAAAAAATTGTTTATTGCCATTAATATCAGCAGTATTTACAAACACTAGTAATAATAATAGCCTAATAATAATTATATTGAGCTATTTACTCTGTTACCAGTATTTTCAAAGTCAATGATTTAGTAACTGTGCTACAGTACTTAATGGT
Organism: Sardinella longiceps; assembly: GCA_027497455.2. Lineage (NCBI taxonomy): Eukaryota > Metazoa > Chordata > Actinopteri > Clupeiformes > Clupeidae > Sardinella > Sardinella longiceps. The sequence goes on along the minus strand of JAODXP020000040.1, from coordinate 255,039 downwards.
TTGCCATTGTAAGGCAAAACGGCTTGCCATATAATTGCAGACGGCAAGTTTTCAGACAAACGTTATGCAGAAATGTTTTCCTCATTCACGGGTTTCAGTCCTCATTCACGGTTCCAGTTATGATTAATCAATACTTTGGATATGTTCCTCTCATTCACGTGAGTTTTTAAACATGTCATCTCCCATGTTAGAATGTTTAAAACGGTTTAGATGTTGGCATTAGCTAGTGGCTACGTTCTGTCAGGAAAGCGCAATAGCTTAGGGTAGCCTACAAGAAGCGCTTCTGAAATGCGTCTGGCAGTTCTGGAATATTGCTGTGCAAAAGTCGGCTATGTATTTGGTAGTTTGTGATATAAAATTAAATCATCCAAATGAAAGAAAGCTTAGATATCAACTCTAACAGTCTGCAACATATTAAGCAAGATAAGGTAAACAATAGCTTCAAACTTCTATCCTCTGCATTTGAATAGTGCAGAGAAAATGCATAAAGGCATCTTGGCATGGATATCGCTGTTCCATATGAACACTTCTGAGTTTAATATTCATTGTGCTATGAAAAGTGCAGTATCTGTTGTAATCAGAGGGAGTTTTGCAGCGATATAGGCTAACCTGTCGTGCCGCTTCTTATGCATAATGACAGAACAGCAGAGTGCATTAAAACCGCTATAGGGATATAATTGGCACTGAAATGGAGCCCCGAAATCCACGTCGTCATTCGGTGTGGTCACTACTGTCTGTGCTGGCGCCGGTGCCATAGTTGTACCGCATTTCGGTACCCAACCCTAGGTTGATGCTCATGCTATGTCTCATACTATGCTGTGTATGGCTTTGGCAAAGACTATTCAACTATTGGTAAATACAGATATAACAAGCCTAAATATGTTTCCAAGGGTGTTAATACATGACACAGCAGACCACTTAAGTGCCTTGACAGGTTCTATAAATGGGGAAGATCACGCGAACGTTACCATCTGGAGTGAAAAATCAAACTACATATTCCTACAATGTTCATCTCATATGTTTAACAAAGAAGTTAAGTTTGTAAAACAGTTTAAATTTTGTTTATATGTCCCCCGGATCAGAAGTTACAGCACTCTAAATATAATGTGTGGTGGAGTGTCAGACTTCAGCTGTTTTGTGCCCCAGAAATGCTATTTTGTCTCTAACTAGCAGTTAAAGATATAAACTACTTTTTTCTTGTCTTATTGCTGTTTTACAAGGTTCTAAAATGAAAAGTATGAAAAAAATATTTCTAAAGGCACTTTTGTAGATGTATACAATATGAAGTTCTGTAACTCCGTTACCGTAACTCCATTACCATAAAAACACTTCTTTTTCTCCTCCCTCAGTGGGATCAAGTCCAAAAAATTAAATAATTTCCAAAAGAAAGCACCTTGGTAGGACACATGATTTAGTGTATTCCGTTTGAAAATTGGCATACAAATATACATATGTTCATGGTAAACAGTGTAACTCCGTTACCAAGTTGGGTAACGGAGTTACAGTGAAGTCATGGATTCAATCATGCACTGTATAATTTTTACAAAATAAGTTTTCCTTTCCTAAGTTTTTCTTGCAAATTATCATTTTAAAAATACAGAAGTGGAGGAGATGGTTGGATGCAATTATATAACCACTAATAAATGACCACTATTAATTTGAGGTATTTGAGATTGTTGCCAAGGCGCTAGAGTGTATATGGTGGTTGCCATGTCAGTTACTATGTTGATCATGTTGATTGTCAAATCATCATTGCAGAAGTGGCCTCTATGAAGTTGCAAGGCTTGTTGAGGTGGTTGCTAGGATGGATATGGTAGTTGCTATGCTTGTTGCTATGTTGATTGCCACATCAATCATGTCAATGTTGATGACAAATTTAGTTCATCATTACAAAAGTGGTTCCCAGGATGTTGCAAGGGTGACTGAAGTGGTAGGCTGAAGTGCTAGGCTGTTGCTAAGGTGGACATGGTGGTTGCTAAGCTGGATGCTACTTTGTGAGGCTGTCTGGCATACTGTATACAGGGATACAGAAACGGAGAACACCAGTGTGGAGGGCTTGCAGTCAGTGGTGTTCCATTGCCCAGACCCACACATCAGTGTGGCTTGGACTGCAAGAATAACAGACTTTTGAATTTGATGAGGCTCAGGGCAAAACCATGCCCGAATACACCAAAAATGAGATGTAGTTAAGTGCATAAACCAAATGAAACAAACGTGAAAAATAGCAGTGTGAATGTCACAATAAATATACAACAGACCTGTACAATCAGAATTAATAGTTTGTACAATTAAAGTCTGTTTTATCAGAATGAACATTTGTAACTCTGTTACCGTGTAACTCCGTTACCATGACCTATGCAACTTAAATTTGTTATAAATCTGGAACAAACATTAACAGTCACCAAATCTTCGGTCATGTTATAGAAAATAAGTGTAAAAACAGTTCTATGGAAAGTTTTTGGAGATTACACCCTGAGAACCGAAAAAATGCATTTCTATCCAAATATCTCTTGTACACCTACCTTTCTCAGCCAACTTTGCTCTGACAGACTTAATGTTCGACGAAGTTTGTAGAAGAGGCAGCTCTGGGTGAAGAGTGATAACAAAATAATTAAAGTAACAGGACTTTAACATGAACACACACAGGATGAAGAGAATCAACGCCGTTATTACTACATCTATAAAGGTTCTCTTTATTCCAGGTCATTTTAGACATTATCGGTAAGTTCTAAGCAAATACACTTTGGAGTTGTAAGACTTTTCACCTGTCTTTTCACTTCTTAATTTCAGATCATGTGTTGAAAAATCCCAGAGACATGACAAATCAAAAAAAAAGTCAACAGCTCTTGCTCAGAAAGTGCATTTAGCAAAGAGCCATAAGTACCTTGAAGATCTTGTGATTAATGAACATCAATGTGTTCAGAGTCTCGTTGGGCGAGTTTAGTCAAGCCAAGGTACCCGAACCTCCACCCTAGGCGCTAGAACTGTGGCATATTAATGGCTGCTGTATGATTAGCTTCCCACTGCTCTGTGGGTTTGTGTGCTCTAAGTGTTGTGAGATCACAGCTCCAAATGTATGTACTGTATGTGTGCAGTATGTGCATAGTACCCCACGGATGACATGTGTCGCCCCAGAACAGCGGTCTTTTGAATTTCCATGGCGAATGGGGGACACCCTGCATGGAATTACGATGACACAGCAATTTCTTAAATTTCGCCCGTGCAAAGACATGCAAACTCACATCGGTCATAGAAAGATTTGAATTGACTGAATACCTGGCACCCATGACAGACAAAGAGTTCGTTTAGACATGACATCTACAGTTTGCTGTGAGCCTGCATTTTCTCACTCATCGTGACAACTAAACACAGGGTTAGCGCATATGCCTAGTGTTTCCCATACATAGATCATTGTGTGGTGGGCCGCCACAGAATGGAATCCTATCGCCACATAATAAGACTCACGATTAGGGGGGGGGGGAAAAAAAGACTCGCGATTAAAAAAAAAATCAGTTGCGTATCGTTCCACTTCCCTCACACCTGTATCGTTCCATTCTTTCATAGTGCCCCTTCTTCTCGTTCACGCACGCGCGCACCAGGGTTTCCCACAGCACTTTAAAGGTAAAGCATCTTGCCAAAAACTGTCGCCGCCTTGCCTACATCCCCCGGATTTTTTTTTTAGCGCATACACCTAGGCTATATAAAAAGGCCGGTCGCATCATTATCACTGTGCGATGAAGCCATATAGCGGCATCTGAAAGTTACTGCTCCTCCAATGTTACCTTTTGCTACGCCAACATTATTAGTTTAAAGGAGGAGGCTAATTAATCAATAACTGGAATTCATACCATGATCGTGGGTAGAACACCTGGGGTTGTGTTTTAACGTTTAATCAAGAGAATATGTGTAGCCTGTGGACATGGCTTACCAAAATTGTCAATGCTCATCTTTACAGAAAAAAAAATCTGCGTGTTATTAGCAGTTCACTAAAGTCACCAAAGCGTCAAAGTTAGCTGTCAACGCTAGTTGATTTACGATCAATAAACACAAGCGCTACTTACGGTATTTGCAATAATTTCTTGCCCATGCCTATAATGATTAACCATATTAGAATTGGAAAGCACGCAACAAATGGGCCATCCACTACCTGCGCTCTCTTCCTCTCTCCCTTCTGTTGCGCAGACAGACACTGCTCCCTCCCTGCCGGTCTCCTCATCAAGCATATATGTTCCTTATTGATTGGGTGCAGGAGATAAGCCTACAGTCCTCATACTTTTTGTAAACCTTAAACGAATGGCAAATAACATTTATTCGCCAAGTTGGATTTAATTCATGTGACCTGTTTCACAGCAATTTATGATTGTGCCATGAGTGTGGCTGTACTGCAAGTAGCCTAATTGGCACAATGTCAGATGACACTAAATGACTTTAGAAGCCAATAGCCTTGGGGAAAATGTTTCTTTTTTTTTACATTGAACAGTTCAAAATTAAGTTTTATCCCATTATTTGATTAATTGATGAAATAATAGGCTACTTAATAGCACTTAATTGCACTGTGATTGTAGCCTTTAAACTTTACCTACTTTTTTTATTTGTTCAGTAAATAAAGTAAAGTAAGGCTGTTGCCAACTTAAATTTGTGCCCCATCGGGCAACCCCCCTCCCCCCTGGCCATTTACCCACCCTGGATCGCCCGGGCGACGCCCCTCCCCCCACCCTCATCGGCACAGTAGACCACCACAAATTGCTACCTAATCTGTGGGAAACACAGATACATGTTGGAAAGACGTAGGCCTACATTTATCTATTGTCTAAGTTTCTGGATATCACTGACAGATAACATTTCTTCAAAAATAGTCTAAACATGTATTATAACAACAAACACGCAATACCTCTTAAAATGGATTCAACCCACATATTGCTACTTCAACTCTCAGTACTTTGGAAAAGATTTGCCCTAACCAAAAAGTCTCCACGTAATGCACTAGCCCGAATAACGTGACATGTCACCATCTATGATTCACATGTGCTTAAATGGCATAGGCCTACACATTTCTTGGAAAACATTACTTACAATGCACTAGTACATTTTTGATTAAAGTATGGTTTTTCAGGCTATAAAGAAGTAGCCTGGGCGAAAGCGACTGTTGACTATGTCATACAGTCTGGCCCAACGCAATTGAAATAGGTTTCCGTTTGGATATGACGTATTCCCTCCCTTGGCTCTCATGTCTACAACTTTCGCTTTCAGTATTAACAGTATTATCTTAAGTTCTGATCTATTTTGACATCGTAGTGGCAATATATCCTCAAGATCATGGATGCTAATGTCATGTACCAATTTTGTGAATGTAATTCGAAAGTGGGGGAGAGAATAACAAATGCGTCCCTATCGTGTAGGACTACAAAATTTTGAGACATCACTCTAAACTGTGTGCTGATTGGCTAAACCGTAGAGTAACCGAGGGAAAGGCGGGAAGGGGGGTTTATTCCTTAGCGGAGGTACGTAGGATGGCATCGCCAGGCTAATAAAAAAGGTCTAGTAATGCAAATAATGTCTACAGGTTTAGCAAGAAGTAGATAAAGTTGATATTTACAATTCTGAGAAACTAATTCAATGTCAACAGAATCTCCCTTTAATCTTGAACTGTTTGTTCTGTTTTAGGCTAATAACTTATGTAAAAGCACAGCTTCAAGGACATAATAGATTTTCACGTTGTGATACATTACGGATTTTGCGGACTTTTACGGAGTGAGCATTCATAGCCTATCTCATTATAAAGCCACTAAATGGACTTGGAGTAATGTCACAGACTCTCAATTCAGTCTCACAATGTCATTCCCCTCCTTAAGCTATTGTGAATTTTAGATTGGATCACACCACTTCTTTTACCTGACATGCTTATAAGACCCCGATTTCATCTTCTACTATGGCAATGTGTGTCTTGGGTGGAAAAAAAAGAAAGATACGCTCCCCTTACAACAGTCGCATTGGCTCTGATAAGGTATGACTCATGTTACAATTGCAGTCACTATGAGGCGTGTCATCTGAAGGTCACAACAACATCTATAGTCAGTGGCTCAACCACCACATAGTAACCGAAGAAGCCTTTTGAAAAACAGGTGAAAAGTCTTCAATCCCAAAATAACAAATTAAGTTGCCTACAAAATCAGTTATTACTGTTAAGCTTATGCAATTTCTTATGTCAGTACATAGGTTTTTACACTAAATTGAATAAATATTGCCCAGTCTCATTGTAAAATGAATTGCCTCTTGTAAACATAGGCCTACAGTACCTTTTCCAGCTGTTTCGGTGGTGAATGACTTTGCTTGAGAGGTTCGTACCACAGGTGGATCTGAAGCACAGGATGAGTGAAGCACAGGACTTTTTAACATAAGTATCAACACTGAAACACGCTTATGTATTTTTATAATGTAGCCAGATTTTTAAAAGTTACAGGCTAGATCTAGGCTACATACAGGCTAAGTGCTAAAGTGGAAAATTCCTAAAAGCTCCGTATTCTTACACTCTAAAAAGGAAGTTTTTGTAATTATAGCCTATGCGACTTCAATTCCGGTCTCCTGTTAGCTATTTGTTAAATCTGTTTGGGTTGGGCCTCACTGACAATGCTTGATGAGGGAGACTACTGTCTTAGCAAATACTCAAGCAACCTATGTGGAAACCAAGTCTTGGCCTTCTTTATGTACCGATAAGCGAAATAATCAGGGTGGGCATTCCATTTTCTGCTCCGTTGAAATTTTAGCTCCCCATGTGCGACTTTTACTTCGACAAATTTAGCCCATGAAATTCAGAACATTAATGAAAGAACTTGGTCAACTAAAAATCATCATTAATACAGTAAAACCAAATGTTTAATCTCTACATCATTACAACGTATTAAAAGAAATATCCACCGAATTCATCAATGTGAGCTAACGGAGCCCCCTACCTAGCTAGCAATTAGCAATCTTGCTAACAGCTGTAATGCCTAAATGTAACTTTTGATAAATGATAGAGTTAATGTTTTACTCACCATTATCATCCCGCCGGTATGTTTTATTCAACTTGCGTTTCGACCTCCGACTAGCTTCCATTTCGTTCGGTAATATTTGGTTGAACCAGAAAGTTGCGAGAATGAATCAATGCTTGAACTAGGCTACTTTCACTTTCCAACTGCGCATGTTCAGAGAAAGAGCGCCTAACCACAGGAAACGAAGCTGTCCGCCAAAATTTGAAAATATTCCAGAAGAGAGGGAGACATGAATTTGGAAAACAAAATTTTGGCGCTGACTGAGGGGAGAACAAGCAAAAGGAAGACATTAAAACTAATGAAATGGCTGCAGAAGAAGGGACTTTTAAAAAGAAAATGCGGTGCAGGTTGTGTCGAAATACAATGAAGTTGAAGAGAAATGGCAACTCCACAGATGTTCACAGATGGTAAGAACAAGGCGTGTAGGAAACAATTATGCATATAAATCATATTTAGTTGTCTTTGGCGGCTGTTGTACCTATCCCTGGTTGAAGGCCCACCCAAAGAGTGTTTAGGATTGTTATTTTACCATTGTTATTGATTGAATGTTTTCCTTCTATGGATTTACAAAGTACTGTGTATCACCTCCCCAAGGGTTTGCAGACATAACAGCCATAGGGGACGGAAAACTACCAAGACTATCAGATCAGGATCCATCTTTGAGAAATCAAGATGCAGTTTGTCCTCGTGGATTAAATTTTTTTACAGGTAGGCCTAATTGAATCCATAACCAGTTAAAGAAATATGGTTCTATCCTAAATAAAGCTTGTGTGGATTCCATAGCTATTATAGGCTACTGCATGTCAGCAAGAGTGCTTCTCTGTAGGAAATATAATGAACAAATGTAACATATGTGGCGAGTGAATTGGTTAGGCCTATCAATGACTGAGTGGTGCATAGAGGGCATAGTTCAAACAAACAAACAAACTAACTAAAAAAAAAAATGCATTAAGCGCCAAGTGATGATATCTTAACAATCTCTTACAATCAGTGCGCATTTTCCACCGAGCTGACTATTCTTAACCTCACATTCTTAATTCTCCTATATTAAGTAGTGATTGGTACTTGGCAGACATCTACTGGTCAATGTTGTTTCCACAGGCTGTTTTTCAGAATTAAATTCAGAAAAATTCCAAGCTAAGAACTACGCTATATTATCCTGGTGAATGCCAAACTAAAAATCACAAGTGATATTTAGTCTGGAGACCTACCTATTGCATTTGTCGTAGCGTAAGCATCGTTTACGATTGTCAAGAGCCATTAATTGGGTGCTACGAATGTCTATCATACCGTTTGTACAAAGCTCTGAGCCAATACCAGAGCCACTACGTGACGTAAATTGCAGTCGTGGACTGTACAAATCCCTTTTTGTTCTGTGATTGGATACCAAAAGCAGGCGAGAAAATCGGCCATGATCACCATGCTGCTTTGCAGAGTGAAATGACATAAGCGCAAAGGAGCATGGGAACTCCCAGGCTAAGGCTATATACATATAGGCTATATGTAAGATGAACAGGAAAAAAAGGAAACTAAAACAGTTGAAAATACATTGGTGTCTTAAGTAAAACAGTAAATTGTTAGGTGGTGGTGCCCTGCAGCCAAACCACGCCGGGATGACATTCTGCCAATCACATTACTCCCACTCATTACTCCCACTCACACTTGCTTAAATATTATGTATTAAAGTAAATATTCTAATGTCATTTTTTAGAAACTTTAATTGCCCTATGCCAAACAATAGGCCTAACCAGTGATGATGCAAATGTAATTTCACATCCCCTACCCAGTCTTTAAAATCTTTCAAATATTTATTAACACTAGAGTTGGTAGAGAGATCATTAATTTACCCTGTAGTCAGCCTTAATACAAAGCTAAATTAACCTAAAAGTGCCTTTAACATTAGCTATCTATTTTGTAGGCTATCCCAGGCTTCCTATTGAATGCACACCATTGGAGCTCAATGGTGTTTTTTTTTTGTTTTGTTTTTTTTGCCCCAACGGCACCTTCCAGGCAGCACACTCTAAAAAACACTACCTTAACATTAACCCTTACCCTAATCGCCTAGATCCTCACCCTAACCCGAGATTGGGAGGGGTAATGCCTTGAAGGCAGCACTGCCTGGAAGGCACTGTTGAGGGCATAAAAGACCCGATGACTTCAGTACCTCAAACAATAGTCCTATTGGGTATTATTATGGGTAAAACACATAGTGTATGGACAGTGGTGAGAAAGTGAACTAGAGCTCTAAATATTCCATAGCCTCGTGTTAACTTGTCAGGATGATGCAAGCATGCGCCATGGGGAACCTGGCTAGCATGCCCTAAATTGTGGGTTAGAATTCTGGCCACCACCATTGTGTCCTTGAGCAAAGTAGTAAACTATAAGTTGATGTAATCTAGGTTGATTTGGCTTAAAAATATCTGCTGCAATGCAATGTGTATGCAGGCATTCAATAAAAACTTGTATATTCCTTTTGCACAAGATTTTCTCAAGGATTGCGTATGAGGCAGGTGGATATGAAGATGGATGGTATTGCAAGAAGCTCAGCAACTCTCTCTAGAATGTCTGCCACCGTCAGAAGAGTGTGTATACGAGCAATAAAGCGGTATGAAAATGAAGTGGGACAGCGGCTTGGAGAGGAAGGCGAGTTTGTCGCAATTGATGAAAGCCACTTTCGCCACAAACGAAAGGTAGGCATATCAGTTACTTGTTGTACTGTAAGTGCTTACACTCTTTAATTCTACAGTAGTTGTAGAATTACACCCAAGTACACCTATTTTGACAGTGCCATTGGGAAACCAAGAATACAATCAATGCAGCATGCTTATGTGGTTGGTTGTTCTGTTGATATTTCATTAATCTTAAAAGGGCAACTGCTCAAACTACTCAAGACTAGTCAATACTGAAGATACAAGAAATTTTAGTCCACATAGGTTTCTTTGAACAGGCAAATACCAATGACAACTAACCCATGGGGACAGAGTCTTTTTGACATGTTAACATCTAAACATGGTCCAAATATCACCACAAAACTATGAAACCTCAATAGACACTGTTGTATGTAGGACTAAAAATGATTTAAAAAGTGGTTAAGATTGTGTTTTGTGTGCAAGTAGCCAAATATTGTTTAAAAAACAATTTTCCACTTGATTTCCAATTTCTACTTGATTGGTCATTTGTAGTCATACACACTAGTCATAAGTCATAAGTCAATTAATTTATATAGTTAAGCAATATCACACGAGTGGGAGAGATGTTATTGGAAGAATATCATCACTGTGTGTGTTTGGGCCGTATGCACGAAGACGCAGGCTGAGTGCAGTAGGCAACCACACAGTGATGATATTCTTCCAATAACATCAGGACCACGAGTGTGATATTGCTTTTATACAATAATTCCATTACCAACTTACTAAGTTTTTAAACACAAAATTGTATTTTCTAGGTCCTACTGTTTAGTTTCAATTTTTATCCGTTCCTTCCGCCCCCTAAAATAGTTCTTAGCTTGGAACTGCCCTGGCAATATGTAAAAAATTAGACAAATAGCAAACGGTTTAGATGTATTGGATATTTACTGAAGATTTCAAACTTTTACAGAGAGTTCATCCTCGATTTGCAAAACTGAAAGAAACAAATAGCCTACTTTGGCAAGGGGGAGCAGGGGCAACCCCCTTTATGCAGACTGGGGTCGGGCTCCGTTAAGGTGAAGTGGATGAGATAGCCTATGTGTGGGATACTGTCAATAAACTGGTCATAATGTCTTTTTGGAGTCATTGAGGATTTTTTGGATGCATTTATCATATTCTACAACTGCCTATCATCATTTCAAGCAAAGTAATGTAAGTTGTTAATTCAGGCAGCTGCATTTTACTACAAATTATTAGCGAGCTAACGTTAGCGAGCTAGGTGACGTAATTTTTTAAAATTGAGAAGTGGTGTTTCATTGAATGACAACCAGCTGGACAATGTTGCCAAGATTAGTTTAAGTTGACAGACTAAAAATAAACAAAGGCTAGTGCAAAATATTAAGTTTAAGCGAAGTCTAAAACGGTTTGCTTCTAGTTAGCATACTGTTGCTATGTTACTTGCTATTCACTTGAACTAGTCCGTTAGCACGCTTACTAAGTTCATGGACGTACCAAAAGTGTTTTCCAAAGCCCCACATTTTAATTTATTGGTGTTATGAATGATTACAGACAATGTCATGGCGCTAGTTCATACAGGAAAACAAGAAACTCAATGGAGATCATTACAGAACTAGATGGCTCGGTAGAAAATGCGCACTGATTAATAACTGTAAATAATGCCAAATATCATCACTCGTAGTGACGCTTGGAATGCCTCCCGTCCAATCAGAAATTCAGAAATAGCTTGACCGGACCTAATTCTTGTATAACACATTAAAACAACAGAAATTGAAACCAAAGTGCTTCACAAGGCTTAACGACAAGCACTACATTTCTGTGTTGTAGGATAATATTATATTAATATTCATATTACATAGATATATACAGGTCTTGGGGTGACATTTGGAGCTTGTTTTAGATGTTGAAAACAGTATAGCATTTTCAACAGGGGGCCATGGACCACTGGTAGTATGTGATGACTTTCCAGGTGACCCATGATATGGGTTCCAATTAAAACTTATTTTGGTTGAATTTTTGAAACTTGATTTGATGGGAGCGTGTCTATGTTCCCACAGCTCTATGTTCCCACAGCTCTATGTTTCCACAGCCCTATGTTCCCACAGCCCTATATTCCCACAGACCTATATTCTCACATTTCTAAGAGTTTTTTTTGTTTCTTTCTGTCATTAAAGTCAGGTACTACAGTCCCACATTTCTACCCCTGCCTAGTAGACCCCCTATGTAAGTTCAAGCAAGATTCAATCTTTGGTATTCTTTGCTCAATGGTGTTTTTTGCCCCCAACGGCACTTTCCAGGCAGCACAGCCTAAAAGGCACAACCTTTACCCTATGCCTAACCCTAACCCCCTCAACCCTCATCCTAACCCTAATATTTTTTTAAATCAACCTCAGCAATCATTTTTGAAATCGTTTTCAGTCTCGGAATCCTCCATTCTAATGTAAATGGAAGGGCTAACTGGATAAATATTACCTGTGTTGATGTGAACATGCCCTTATCGGAGCATATTGCTGTCGGAAAACAGGGTCTAATTTTCAAAAGATTCTTTGTAATGTGGGAACATAGGGCTGTGGGAACATAGAGTTGTGGGAACATAGAGCTGACCCCGATTTGAGAAACAAGAACAGCTTTGAGCACAGAAATCATTTTGTAACTACGCTCATGTGTCCATCACTCCAAATGCAGTGTAAGAATGAGCTCTGCATATTTTGGTAAATGTGGTGATCACAAGTTAAAATGTCTTTTCATACGTATTCATTGCAATCTTTTTGTATACATCCCCACGGCACCTCCATGATGCTGGGCCGCTGATTACTTTTTTTGTCAGAATGGTTGTCCCTAAGAATGACCCAAAACCCCTGCGGTATAGAATTCTGGCCCTATGGGTTTACTGCCAAGGCTGGTTTCAGTACATTTGCTGCTCTTGTTGAAATTTGACTGAAGTTGCCCTTCAAGGTCTGTATGAGTGCTCTACCTATAGTGTTGCATGTACTGTATATGGATAAATTATAGTATAGTAACAGTGTTGAATATTATCAACAAGCTGTGTTGTTTTACAGTATGGTCGTGGGAGAATTTCGCAATCCTGGAGGCGCCGAAAATGGGTGTTCGGTATGCTGGGAGTGAGAGGAGAATGGAGAAGACCTATCCTCCGTTTGGTAAAGAAAAGATCTCGCCAGCATCTGGTTCCTCTCGTGGTTAAACATGTCCGTCCAGGGACAGTGTTAATTAGCGACGAGTGGAGGGCCTACAACACGCTCAATACTCTTGGCTACAGGCACCTGACCGTAAACCATTCCCGGTGGTTTGTTGACCCAGTCAGCAGGGCCCACACTCAACATTTGGAGAGAGCGTGGCTGACATACAAAAGCAGAATCTGGAGGTTGAGAGGGAACAGGTCAGCCAAGCTACTAAAACAACACCTGTCAGTCATCGAGTGGACCTATTGGCTGGCAGACCGCCACAGGAAAGGCCTTCTGGGTCGCTTGCTAAAAGACATTCGGTATCAATTTCCCTGTTAACACAACAAAGCACCAAACATATATTATGCATTTTTTTTTATTATTTTCTTCTGTTCTTATTTAAATTAGTTTGTTCTTTGTGGTTATCAGATTCTTTTTTTTTTTTTTTTTTTTTGGCCCACCACCACCCCCTTGGCTGAGGACAACTTTATTTTTAATAAATCGGATTGTTGTATGTTGTCAGCAGTGCATTGATGACGGAGTGTGCTGACTGAGTGTGCTAGTTCATTTATGTTTTTATGTTCTGATTGCTCATGTTTTATTGTTTTATTGTGTGTTCTAATTGTATACAGCAAGCATATAATGTGCATCTAATGTGTTCTGCTTCTGTTAGCAGAAAACATTAAAAAAAATTAAATATCAATTTCTCCATTATTAATAACCATTTTCACCAATGTTGAACATGAACACAATTGCCACTTTACTTTAGACGCCACAAACATGACTAAGTAATGAGCAATTAAGCTTTAATCCATGTAAATTCACAGCCTGTTTAAGATTTGAAAAGAGCTTTGTCAATTGTAAAGACAGATCTATTCAACACTTTAGTTAAGGGGCCACAAGCACAATGAACTCATGAGAAATTAATGTTTAATTCATGATCTTTCACAATTTGTCTATAATGAAAAACACATTATCCAACATGCAAAAGAAAGACCTGTTCATCACTTTAGTTGAGGGGACACATACATGATGAACTCATGAGAAATTAATGTTTAATTCATGATCTTTCACAATTTGTCTATAATGAAAAACACATTATTCAACATGCAAAAGAAAGACGTTCATCACTTTAGTTGAGGGGACACATACATGATGAACTAATGAGAAGATAAGGCTTAATAAATGATTAAAATTATAGATTTAATGATGAGGACTCTTGGATATTCCATGGAACATTATTGTACTGTAACCTAATTAACTTATGATGAATTCATGTATGATGGCCTTACTTGACAACTTTGTCCAACACATTTAAGGAAGCATGAAATCACTATGTTCATGCTTAATAGACCATCAGTCATGATGATGTAGCCACTGTACTTAATGCTTAAGGTAATGTGTTGTTCATGCCCGAGGTCATTAATGACATACCATTAATTCATGTTAGATCATGATGATTCATGATATTTTAATGCATGAATTCATGCATGAATAATGCATGAATTCATGCATGAATTAATGCTAATTCATGCATGAATTAATGCTAATTCATGTACCCTTACCGCAAAGTGTTACCAAAAAACTTGCTCAGTAGCTCTATGTATTTTAAAGCCATGCCATTTTAGCTTGTATGACTTCAAAATACGGAATTTCATTCAGCCATTATACTTATTATCAATTTTTCCATATTTTCCAAATATAGGAGTTTTTTCCTGTTTAATATTGTTAAAACAGTCCATAGAACACACATATTAATTTTCATGCAAAAATACACGTTTTGAGTATTTAATAATTTTGTGAAATTATGCTCTACCAAATGGTTGAGATGTCCTTAAAGGGTCATAATTCAGTGAATGGAAATTAATGGGCTGTTATGTCAAGTATCAAAAAATCATATTATTTCTTCATAGATCCTTTTCTAAACTCCATGGTTGGGTACATTGGGTACATTAGGTCCTAAAAATGCCCTCCACACCCTTAGATGGTATACTTAAGCACTTCAAGGGAGTGTAGGGTATGTCCGATATTATAATGGTTTTCAATGGGGGCGAGTCTCCTCCCCAAAAATCCATATTTTCATAGTAATAAACATACTCATTTGGTTTTTGCATGTTTAGATATTTAAGACCTATATGGCAAATGCTATTTCAAAGTTTTTGGCCCAGCCTGTCCTTGGTTATTGGGCTTGGAGGAATGTACCAATGCATTTCAATGGGATCGCCATTAGTATGGTGTTTAATAGGAGCCTAGTAGATAATTTTGCTGAAAAAAAAAAACAATAAAGAGCACTTTGTAATGTGATAGTATGCAGAAATATGCATACAAAGTTGTATAGCTGTATATCTATTTTTTTCTATACGTTTCCAGTGTTTCGTAAAATGCAACCCTTACGGATATCTCAACCGTTTGGTAGAGGTTCACAAAATAAAAATGGGGGTGTCGATTGAGAAAAAAATCATACATTCTCAGAAAAAATATTTTTTCAATCTTTTTTTGGGTGTGACCTACAATGTGGGACAAGTAGGTACAGGTCCCACACCCACACCCTATAGTGCCCCCAAACCAAATCACCTATGGTG
>JAODXP020000040.1:212099-232099 GCA_027497455.2 Sardinella longiceps | reverse complement strand
CAAAACGCTAATTTTCTCCCTTTTTTGATAACAAACGGGAATGTTTGGAGAAAGTAGCTTATGTTCGCCTGCTGATTTCTAAGCAATGGAAAGGGGTAGAAACGAACTTTTTTTTTCTGGTGAAAGAAGAGAGTCTGCTCTTTCTTGTGGTAGTTTCATTGTTTATGTAGTCGTAACACATAATATTCTGTGGCTCTTTAAAAAACAGTCAAAATCCCCCAAAACCTCTGGCAGTATGGAACGCTCTATTCTGAAAACGGCTGGCAGTCAATGAGTTAATGTTGTGAGTAACCTGGCTGAGGTATTTAAGACAGTGATAATGTGAAACAAGCGCCCAAACACACACACACACATGCACACACCCACACACACACACACACACACACAGACAGAGAGACACACACACATACACACAGTCACACACACACACACACACACACACACAGACTCCATTATGTTCACCCATACACACACAAACTTAAACACACACTGACTACATAATTGTATGTACATACACACACACAGACTACGTTATGTACACCCATACACAAACACACATTCACACAAAGTGTGTATTACTTTGACCTGGCTGACGTGTGTTAGATTATATATATATATAATCACACACACACTCAAAGACACACAGTCACACACACAGTCACACACACAGACATACACACACAAACACACACACACACACACACACACAAAGCCCAGAAAAGAGCATCTCTTACTTGAGCCCCAAGTTGCCATTGTGTCTTACTGAAACAGAGACAGATCACAGTTAGGATGTTTGCATGCACTTAGTAAAGCTATATTCAGCAACTCTCTCTACATGACTCAATTGTCATGTACATGAAAAAGGCTATTTTGGAAATAAACCCGAATTCTTTAGCTCTATCTAAACCCTGTGATCGTCGTTGTCTTATCTTTTTAAAGTGAAAATCAGGGAGGGGTAACTAACTGTCTATCGTTCACAGCTGTGAGCAAGCCGCTGGCAAGGTGCTGCAGCAAGGAAGGGATTTGAGAGGCTGTTGAGGAGCGTAGAGACAGGGGGAGGGACCAACGAGTCTCGGAATTACATAAACTTGCCAAATACAGCTTTAAAGGAATACGCCACCTTCAGGCAAATTCACTCTGACTGCAGTGTTTTTAGCATGAGGTTAGCATCAGTGAATCCTTCAGAGTCACTTAGCATCTCACCAACAGCATCTAGCTTAAAAGTGTCAATAGAATTCTAGTGTTTTCTGGTATATTTGAATTCTGGTATATTTAAAACTCAACTCAACCCTCTAAAAGATGTACTAAAAACGACTGAAAATGAAATGTGGCTATTTCCTAAACTGATATGACATGTAACTATTGTCATTCTGGTGTAATACTCAAGTAGTCCAATATCACGTAGTCCAAGCCAAGACACTACTTCTGGATTATTACTATAATTAGAGAATAAAGAGAATTACAGAATAAATAAACTAACGTCATTTGCTTCTCTGTCAGATTACTCAGTTTCCATCACACAGATAACATACACATTTTCTGTGGACGAGTGCCTGTGTTCACTTTAAAAGAGTAGCCTATTCTAACCTCCCTGTGTTTAGCTCATTAAGAGAACAGGGCCCAAGGGACCAGTGCATCTTTACAGTAAATAATGATAATATTCCTTCATCTCAAAACAAGTTTAACAGGGGCTAACTAGCTCGGCTAGCTGGTGCAAATCCTCACAACTCTAGTCCTTCAAGAACTGCTTCTAACAGCTGAGTTGGAAGGCTGGGCTTTTAGCTCACTGGTTAGAGTGTTTGACTCCCAGACTGTGTGTCAGTTGTAGCTGACAGAGTGGCAAATTCAAGGACATATTTAGCCACCACTAAAACACTAATATTCTTCAATCTCAAAACAAAGACATCTTTACACTAAAACACTAATATTCTTCAATCTCAAAACAAAGACACCTTTACACTAACACACTAATATTCTTCCATCTCAAAACAGACATCTTTAAACTAAAACAGGGGTTCCCAAACTTTACCATGCCAAGGCCCCCCTACACCAGTACATTTTCAGCTGAGGCCCCCCTGATATGTAACATGCGTTATATAGGCCTACACAGTTCAAAACTGCCCCTCGTGAAAGCCAGTGTACATTTGAATGAAGCAGCAATTCTTTAACGGTGCTCCCATTTCGTCACACAGAATGCCAAAGAGTCGGTCCTTCTTGGGTCGAGTTTTAATTAAGTTAACCAAATGCACGGTCTCCTGCAGTAAAATACTAATATTCTTCAATCTCAAAACAAAGACATCTTTACACTAAAACACTGATATTCTTCAATCTCAAAACAAAGACATCTTTACACTAAAACACTGGTATTCCTCAATCTCAAAACAAAGTCTTCCATCTCAAAACAAGGGCCCAGTGCATCTTTACATTAAAGACTGATATGGGTCTAAATGATTCCTATTTCATACAGAATTTCTGCTCATCATAATAGAGGTCTTACCTCTCAGTCTGGTGCTTCAGAAAGGCAGACAGAGTTGTGTGTTTCTCTTAGAGTCTCAAACAGCCCAAACACACACACACACACTTGCGTGTGTCTTACACAAACTGGGTCATCATGACAGGAGATCAGGATCCCTGAGTGTGTGTGTGTGTGTGAGCGTGAACAGGAGAGCTCCTCTTCAAAGAGATGTGGAATCCATTTTGTCTCCCAGTCCCAGGTGTGGAATGTCTGATCACTGACTTCACTTCCTCTCTCAGTAGTGCGGCAGTCCTGACTGTTCTGGAGTCTGGATTAGTCTGGTTCTCTCAGTCCACACTGGTACTAACACTGTTCTAGCAGTCCAGCTCAGATTCACACACTAAAGGGTTCTATGTTCCATCAGACGGTTTATCCCACAGAACCGAACGTCAAGTGAGATGATTATAGATGGACTCTGAGCAGAGAGGAAAGTTCAGCTCAGTGAGATTTATGGTGATTCTGTCTCTAATCATTAACCTGAACACCTGAACAAGTGCAGCACACAATCACTTCCCTCTACTACTGCTGATAGAGGACAAAGTTTGGTTTCCAAGTCTCACACCTTCACCCATTTAACACACCAGAGAGAGAAAACACACTGAGACAAGAGAATGTGTTTGTGTGTGTGTGTGTGTGTGTGTGTGTGTGTGTGTGTGTGTGTGTGTGTGTAGACTATGTATGTATAGATGGTTGGATACCGACTCTGACCACAGCGGAAAGTTGAGCACATGAGGTTCATGGTCTTCTTTAAGAGTCAGTTTGTAAGACTTGTGTGGAGGAGTAGGAGAGGAGGAGTACTTGGAGAAGAAGAGGGGAAAGGAGGAGAAGAGAAGGAGAGGAGGTGAGGGGAAAGGAGGAGGGAATGAGTACTTGCAGAAGAGAGGGGAGGAGGAGCAGAGGGGAGGCTAGGGGAAATGAAGAGAGGAGGAATGCTTACAGAGGAAGAGAAAAGGAGGAGAGAGGAAATGATGAGAGGAGGTGACAGTGAGGTTACAGTGCATTAATGGACTGCAGTAAAATAAAATCGTAACGCTGATGAGCATTCCACACTAAACATATGTTGCAGTGTTACAGGAATATAAAAAGTACAGAAAAAGTTTTCAGTGCATGATCCTAACCTAAATGTATAATGTCTATTAGGATGGCTGGACTACATATTTGACATGAAGACAGTTTCATATGTTTGCGATTCTATTGACACAATGATAATGTTGAATACATATTCATAAAATATATGAAGAATTATGAACATGAACTCATACTATGAATTCTTGAATCTATAATCATCATTCAAAACTTGAATCTATAATCATGTATTCATTTAGCCTGACATAGCCCATCCATACTGCTGTTCATCCATATTCATGGTATGGAGGTTCTTTAACCTGATGTAACGGAGGCCAGCTAGCGCGGCTAGCTCGGTGGTAGTGTGTAAATCCTCATCACCCAATTCCATGGGCGCTTCTAACACACTGAGTTAGAAGCTCCGGCTTTTAGCTCAGTTGGTTAGAGCGTTCCACTCCCACGCCGGGAGTTTGTAGCTTGCGGGGTGGCGGGTTCGAGACCCGTGTGCGGTGCGGACCGCCGCTGGCTACATTGGTGCTGTGACCGGGATGGGAGTGAGGATTTGGAGGGTGAGTGTAACGGAGGCCAGCTAGCGCGGCTAGCTCGGTGGTAGTGTGTAAATCCTCATCACCCAATTCCATGGGCGCTTCTAACACACTGAGTTAGAAGCTCGGGCTTTAGCTCAGTTGGTTAGAGCGTTCCACTCCCACGCCGGGAGTTTGTAGCTTGCGGGGTGGCGGGTTCGAGACCCGCGTGCGGTGCGGACCGCCACCGGCTACACTGACACGATTATAGTGCAGGGGGGAGGGCATTCACTTCTGGGTTGAAACGATTGGACAGCTCGTCTAATCAGCTTAGTTTATCATCCGTTTGTCTCTCTACCGATGTGAACCCGCCCATGAAGACCATCCCCAGACCATGAATACAGATGAACAGTTGTATTATGGGCGGGCTATGTCGGGCTAGTATTCATTTGCGTTCAACTGTGTTGTAAAATTCCAGATGTAACACGACTCAGACAGCATTTTAGTTTGATATTGTTGCACCATGCAAAAATCACGATGGCTGCGCTTATGTGTTGCTTGCATGCAGGGCACCTGAGGAAGTGTGCTGTATGGCTTATGGATGTGCATTGATCTTCCTACATTTATAAAATGTCATTTGTGTTGGCAGACCTCCTAGGCAGAGGTAATAATAAAGATTAAGGAATTCTAACTTAGCTGCTATAATCCAATCTAGGTCAGGAGAAATGTCTGTGCTCATTGCCTTGGAGCAAGTGTAGTTTATGCCTGTCATAAAGGCTCTGAGTTCCTGCAAGAGTGCATAGTCATACAGATAACTACACACAGTACAGTACCTCCCACAAAGCTCTGGTTCACCTCTCAGTAAGATCATTATACAGATAACTACATACAGTACCTCCCACAAAGCTCTGGTTCACCTCTCAGTAAGATCATTATACAGATAACTACATACAGTACCTCCCACAAAGCTCTGGTTCACCTCTCAGTAAGATCATTATACAGATAACTACATACAGTACCTCCCACAAAGCTCTGGTTCACCTCTCAGTAAGATCATTATACAGATAACTACATACAGTACCTCCCACAAAGCTCCTGTTTCATCTCTCAGTAAGATCATAATATGGATAACTACATACAGTACCTCCCACAAAGCTCATGTTTCATCTCTCAGTAAGATCATAACATGGATAATAACTACATACAGTACCTCCCACAAAGCTCATGTTTCATCTCTCAGCAAGATTTGGGGTTAAAGTCGAATAATCAAACGTACAGTAGCTGTTTTATATAGGCTAGGCTACACCAAAAGGCCAATGACCCAGACAGCCAGTGACCCAAAGGCTGTCCCCTTGCTAGCTGAACTTGTGACAGGAATGATTATGAAGTACAGTACTACAATATATATCATAAGGACTATGTCAATCTCAATAAATGGGGTGGGAGGATCCTAATACTTCACAATCAATCCTTTGATATACTCTAAAAAAAAACTATCCTGAAAATACATGTTGCAACCCCGACAAATGGTTTTATTTTAGAGGGATTTAGAGGGACTAGAAAGGTAAATTGTGCAGCAATAACCTGGATACACATTCATACACAGTCCAACTTTATTGCTTGACCAAGTATATACACAACACAAGCTGCTTCTACTCTAATTCTTTTTTTATCTCCAGTTCGAACTCTTGGGGGAAATTTTCATGTAATGAGTGGCGAACATTATTCCTTACATAGAGTAATGAATCAGTACTAATGACTAATGAATCAGAATATTGTGCAAAAGGCATTAAATCTCACAGGACCAGTGGGGTAACAATGATAAGGTAATACATACAGTACACAGTACGGGAGACAGCAGGGAGACAGCAGGTCTATGTGGTGGAAATCATGTGCAAAATGGCAATCAGTAGTAATAAATAATGTTCACGCAAACCTTCATGCATTATGGGGCCATTGTGGCTCAGTTGGCGAATAAATCCGGGGCCTGAGGTCATTTCCTGAGCTATTCCCACCTGTCTCCCGCTCACTTCCTGTCTCTCCACAAGGTTCTGCTACAATACAGGTGAAATAAATGGCCCCCAAATATCTTTAAAACAAACAAACAAGCAAAAAAACAAACAAATTAAAAAAAAAAAAAAAAAAAAACATAGTGCAACATAGGGCATTTACAGTAATCTAACCAGTGGATACAGGCCTCCAGAGAAACGTTTAGAAAAGCTTGATGGTTTAGAGGCCAGTAGCCTGCAGGTCAGCACTGAGGGCTCAGAGGAGCATTCTGCCTTACTAGATACAAGGCCATTAGTGTTACAGGCACTCATGCAGGACAAGAAATGGCACTACACTGTGTAAAACTCAGATAAAAGCAGATACACTAAATGCATCTAACATACAGGTGTTCTGATTGGCTGACAGGGCGTCCATTACTCCTTGATAACGGGACACTTGTGACTTTAATCATCATTCTGTATCAATGCTCTTTAGAATGATAATTACTAACATTAACACAGCCTTATGGATCTATTTTCACATGAAAACTCATCAACCAAACAGGTGGAAAATTCAACCAAACAACAACCCGAATATGGTAACTTCTTTTAAAACGGAATTGTATTCTTCTTTTATGTTTTAAACACTTCTTTGTTGAGTTGCCACCGGGAGATAAGCGGGATAACGGCCTTTGAGGTGTCCCGATTTAAGAGAATAATGCACTCCACCTTACAGCATCATACAGTACAGTACCATTCTTTACCACCTTACAGCATCATACAGTACATACCATTCTTTACCCCATTACATCATACAGTACAGTACCATACTTATCCCCATTAAAGCATCAGGCAGCACAGTACCGTTCTTATCCCCATTACATCATACAGTACAGTACCATTCTTTGTCCCCTTACAGCATTGTACAGCACAGTATCAATCTTATCCCCATTGCATCATACTGCACCGTACCATTCATGTCCCCATTACATCATACAGTACAGTACCATTCTTATCCCCATTACATCATACAGTACAGTACCATTCTTATCCCCATTACATCATACAGTACAGTACCATTCTTATCCCCATTACATCATACAGCACAGTACCATTCTTATCCCCATTAAAGCATCACAGCACAGTACCATACTTTGCCCCATTAAAGCATCATACAGCACAGTACCATACTTGCCTTTACAGCTTATCAGTCCATCTCAGCATCCTTAACTGAGCCCAACCCATGTTGGTTGCTGACCCTCCAAACCACTTTCTTAATCCCAAAACACTTAAATAGACGACCATTTTCACCACGACTCTTGGTCGCCCTGGTTAACGGAAGACGGCTTGGCCTCACACATAAGGAGAAAAGTGGATGGAATGTATAGTATTTATGCTTTAGCTAAAACCCAACTGGACGTGATTGCATTGCCACAACGTCCTAATACCCTATCAGAACAGCATACATACAGGGCGTCTCTTTCTCAAACTCCTCTTTCAGTCCATCAGTCCATCAGTCTTTCAGTCCATCTCTCTCTATCTCTGCCTCCCTCCCTCTCTTCCTCTCTTCCTCCAGCTGTCTCTCCAACTCTCTTCTCTTCTCCTCATCACTTTCATTCTCTATCTTTCTCTCCAGCTCTGTTATTCTTTCCTTTCTCACCCTCTGAAATAGAGAATGAGAAGTACACTTCGTAAATTTCTAAACGCATTGTACCACATATTGCACTAAGAGCCAAGGCAACAGTCATTCTTTGAACACAAATACTCATACCACAGTCTCCTGCATATAGCTGTCAAATATAGTAAGGAGTTTAGCATCATTTCCACAGCATTGTACAGGGGTGCGTCTCCCAAACATTTACGAGCTATTTACGGGCTAACTGTGGCTTACCAACATCGTGGGAACCAGGAAACTACGAGAGAGGTGTTCCCCAAAATGCTTGTCCATACTATGGAGGTGAAACTTCCATGTTACGATGTACGTAGCTACTATGTCCTTGTTTCTCGAAATCATGGTTCCTGCGCTATATCGTAAACAACATCGTAACTTTATCCGTACCTACGAGAGCTCTTCTCGTAACAAGTTAGTATCTTACTACAACACTGTAGTCAACAGAGGGCGTTGAACATCCCATAGTAGGGTAATTTTGGAGCCAACGAAATTGTTGATTAAAAACACTTCAGTGATGAGTAAGACTTGATTATGTACTGACAATGCAATTTTCTGTTAATTATTATTATTATTGGCCAAGTTAGTCTCCTTGAGTATTTTCATGATTTAAATTAGGCAAGAGATACGGAGAGTATTAAGATGACTGGTGGCGTAAATGGATGAGCCAGTGTGCCTTGCGACGTATACAGGTGATTCCTGCGAGTTCAAAACCACCCCAGTGAACGTGTGTGGGAGTTGATTCTGTTGTCCTCTCTTTTATTACTTAGGAAGGATTTTGATTTGGAGAAAGTTTCCAGGTGGTGGTTATTGGTGATAACAGGTGTAATGGCAGGCCTATTCAATTAGGAAATTAGATGGTTTCGTTGTTAATGTGAGAGTTATCAATCGGTAGACGTTCAAATTCAAAGATAATATTGCATGGAACAAGCGGGGACAGGCGAATTGTTATAGGCACTAATGCGTAAAATATGCCCAAGCAAATGGATAATAATTTCAGTTTATTTATCTTGTATTGTTTTGAATATAATAATTTAGACACAGAGTAAGAAGATATTCTGTAACAATCACCTGGCATAGAATCTTCGCCTGCTCTAATGAATGTGAGTCAAAGCTGTGCGGTTAACCCACTAGGCCACCTGCTGCACGTACAGGAAGGTTCCTCACATCCAATTAGACTACTTGCCAATATAATTTCCTGTCGTTATTATTTCTTGTATTTTCACTCGAAGGTGAAGATAAACTAGACCACTTTTGGCATATTATTTGATTGAATCTTATATTGATCACAGGTCAATGTAACCGCCGTTATTAACTGACTATATCAACATAAATGTATAAACGGGACTGGCATGCTTCCTAACCGCGAATGCGCCCGAATTGTCTCCGAACACTTCCGAAAACATCTGCAAACATGGTCGTAGCCATAGGAACTATGGTGGTACATACCAACATGGTAGAAACTTACATAGTAGCCTACCATGTTGGTAGGCGTTTTTGGGAAACACCCATAGCTGAGCACCTACGTAGTTCCCACGAACATCGTACTTTGATGGTAGAATGCTAACATCCATCGTTGTACGGGAAACGCACCCCAGCATAGTATCAATCTTATCCCCATTACATCATACAGCACAGTACCATTCATGTCCCCATTAAAGCACAGTACTATTCTTGCCCCATTACAGCATCATACAGCACCGTACCATTCATGTCCCCATTACATCATACAGCACAGTACCATTCTTATCCCCATTACATCATACAGCACAGTACCATTCATATCCCCATTACATCATACAGCACAGTACCATTCTTATCCCCATTACATCATACAGCACAGTACCATTCTTGTCCCCATTACATCATACAGCACAGTACCATTCTTATCCCCATTGCATCATACAGCACAGTACCATTCTTATCCCCATTACATCATACAGCACAGTATCATTCTTTGTCCCATTAAAGCATCACAGTACAGTACTATTCTTTGTCCCATTAAAGCATACTTGCCTTTACAGCTTATCAGTCCATCTCAGCATCCTTAACTGAGCCCAACCCATGTTGGTTGCTGACCCTCCAAACCACTTTCTTAATCCCAAAACACTTAAATAGACGACCATTTTCACCACGACTTGTGGTCGCCACAACACACACACACACACACACACACACACACACACACACACACACACACTACATCAGGCCATTAAAGTGTAACTCTATCGCTCACACACACACACACGTACACTACATCAGGCCATTAAGGTGTAACTATGACACTATATCACACACACACACACACACACACACACACACACACACACACGTACACTACATCAGGCCATTAAGGTGTAACTATGGCACTATGGCACACACACACACACACACACACACACACACACACACACACACACACACACACACACACACACACACATCAGGCCACTAAAAGTAAGTAACTATGGCACTATGTCACACTCTACACTAGGCCATCCAAGCACTGCATCTTGACTTGAGTATACTCTAGAAACTAACTTAGTATCTAACTCAGATTGGCTGTTTTTTATCTATGTTTATCTGTGATTCGGTTCAGTACTTTGCAGACACTTTTATCCAAAGCCATGTAGAAATTATATATGTATATTATATAACAAAGAATTGACAAATAATGAACTTAAAAACAACAAAACAATGATGTATTATGCCCAAACCATCACAAAACATGATGTATTATGCCCAAACCATCATAAAACATGATGTATTATGCCCAAACCATCATAAAACAATGATGTATTATGCCCAAACCATCACAAAACAATGATGTATTATGCCCAAACCATCACAAAATGTCTCTTACCTTCAGTGATAAACAGCCCAAACACACACACACACACACACACGCACACTCACACACATTGTCTTGTAGACTGGACCCTGCGTCAGCTGACAGATTTCACACACTGGGCCTCCATGACAGGAGATCAGGATCCCTGGGATCCCTGTGTGTGTGTGTGTGTGTGTGTGTGTGTGTGTGTGTGTGTGTGTGTGTGTGTGTGTGTGTGTGTGTGTGTGTGTGTGTCTCTGTGTGTGTGTGTGTGTGTGTGTGTGTATGTGTGTGTGTGTGTGTGTGTGTGAGCGCAAACAGGAGATCAGGATCCCTGAGTGTGTGTGAGCGTAAATCTCTTCATTGCTTCCCCCAGTCCCTGGTGTGGAACGTCTGATCTGCTGACTTCACTTCCTCTCTCAGTAGTGCCACAGTCCTGAGTGTTCTGGAGTCTTGGATTAGTCCGGTTCTCTCAGTCCACACCGGTTCCAACACTGTTAGAACCAGTTTAAAAATTAAAGTTACTCCATTACAACGGAGAACAAAGACCAGAAATGGGTCATATCACGCCTAATAAAATAAGACTATGAATGACCCAAAGACCAGAAATGGGTCATATCACGCCAAATGAAATAAGACTATGAATGACCCAAAGACCAGGAATGGGTCATATCACGCCTAATAAAATAAGACTATGAATGACCCAAAGACCAGGAATGGGTCATATCACGCCTAATAAAATAAGACTATGAGCAAAGAGGAAAGATCAACATGATAGAAGTTTATGGTGTTTCTGTCTTTTCCATTATTTAATGATTAACTAACATCTAGTCTCAGTTACTCTTACAAAGCTTTCCTACCTGACAAGAACAGACTGGGAAACAGAAACGCCATATTTACAAGACTACATTTGAAGACAGGTCAAGACAGAGCCAGATGGATAACAAACAAACTTTCATAAATATCATGTTACATCTCTCAGTGAGCTTTGGGAATAGAGTCTGTTTATTTATACTCCATGGACAAGAACAACAAACACTTGCTGCACATTTCAGTGAATTCTGTTTTAATGTGCACCAATAGGCCAGTGTATTCACGCCATGCTGGTATCTGATTGGTTTATTGTGCACCAATAGGGCACAATGTACTCACACCATGCTTGTATCTGATTGGTTCATTGTGCACCAATAGGGACAGTGTACTCACAGCATGCTAGTATCTAATTGGCCTTGATTTGATTCCTAAACACACCTGGAGTTGAGTGTTGTGAAACAGTTTAGAAATAATAATAATAAAAAAAATCTCAGTGCTTAATATCAGTGACTTAAGATTTTCCTCCTGATCTTGCTGGTGTCTGTTATGATGATCCTTCTTTTCCTGTGTTGCTCTGGGTGCTCCATGTGACTGTATAGCACCCACTGACCTCAAAAAAAAGAAGAAGAGTTTTTTGAGGTCAGTGATAGCACCTCAGACAAATGGCACTGTGTGTGTAAATAACTGAACTGAAGGAATCACTGGTACTGCAAGCCAATAGCTCATTCCAACTCATTCCACAGTAGAGTCCTTCCTTATTGACCCTGCAGTGTGTAGCAATCTGTACTCATCACATTCTAGAACATTCTCAGTTCTGATTCCACTGACCTTTAACCTCTTGTATTAGACAGATCTGTGGCCATATAAAATTACTCATCACTCTCTCCCAAAGTGAAAGTGAAAGTGAACTCAAGAAGTTCAGTTCAGCTGTGACAGTGAATCTATTGCAGTGACATGGGGTGGCCTGAGGAGGGCACTGCAGGCTGTAAAAACAGACACCAGGAGGTTCAGTCATTGGCTCAGCAGCTTGGCCTCACTCCTCTAATATCTGCCCCAACAGCTCCTCTGATTGTAGCCAGCGGTCAGCCACAGTTGGCACTCAGGAATTACATAAGAACATAAAAAGTTTTTCAAAGCATAATCACTAACCTACGTATAGCAATGTCTATTATATTAAGGCACATGGTAAAGCATCTCTCATAGCCTCTCATTACAACACCAGAATTGCCAAGAACATCATCTCTGACCCAACACATCCAGCACACTGTCTATTCATACTTCTACCTTCAGGAAGATGGTACCGCAGCATTCCATGCAACACCACACGCTTCAGGGACAGCACCTACCCGCAAGCCATCCGCCACTTGAATATGCACTAGCACTTTACAGTTACTTCTACCTGGCCCTTCTACCCCTCTTGTCTTTTTGCACAATGTAACTGTATTCTGCACAGCCAATGCACTTTCAATGTTTGAACTGCACTTTACAATGTTGTTGTATGTCATTCCCTGTTATTTATGTGTCCCCTGTCTTTGTGTTGCCTAGTTGTATTGTTGAATGTGTGAGCACACCAAAGTACATTCCTAGCAACTGTATTTTATACTGTTGATATGGCTAAATAAACTTGAACTTGAACTTGATATTATGATGGCAGTTTTGTGCTTTTGAGAACCCAGTACTATTTATTCAATTAGGCTACAATCTGTAACCTACAGCTGCAGATCATGACATATGAAATTCCAGAAGTAAACCAGAAAACAAAATCACACACATACACAGAATGAACAATGAAAAATATTTCCTTTCATGTAGAATTGTTTGCACTCACAACAAGTGGGTTTCCCCAGAACTTTTTCAGTCACAATCAAACTCCCAAATTCAACGTCCTCTGATGCTTGTATGCTGCCAATTTAAAATGTATTGGAGTGAAAAGTTTGCAATTAACGCAGGAGTGTATAACAGTAAGAGGAAAAAGTACAGTAAGAGGAAAAGTTGACAGATTTTTGAACAATACAAATCTCTTGCCAGATGGTAATAGTTGAAACAGTCCATGATGGGGATGACTGGGGTCCTTAGTGATTCTTTTTGCCTTTGTAGTACAGTGTCTGATGTACAAGTCCTTGATGGTAGGTAGAGTACATCTGCAGATACTTTGCGCTGTGCGCACAACTCTTTGCAGCGCCGCCCTTTTGTTACTAGTGCAACTACCATACCAGGCAAATTAAAATACGCCAAAAAAGGGATGTCCCGCCCAATAGGGGACGGTTGGCAACCCTTATCTCCACCCATTTAATGTAATTCCCTTACAGTGATGGCACAACACAATTAGACTAGTTAAATCAATGTCCAAGGTAATAAAGGCAATACAGTGGAAACAAAGTACATTTGCCCTTGGATTTTTGTGAAAAGGACAAAAGGAGGAAACGACAACAAAGAACACACAGACCAGGGGGTCAAGAATGTGCAGATTAGCGGAGGCACGTTAGCATACGCTATTTGCAAGTATGGCATCCTACCTGTTGACCAGGCAGCGCATGCACAAGAGTCTGTACTGTTTTTGCAAACAGTTTCAATGTGAGTCCATGCGTCACTTCCAGCTTTGGAACTTAGCGTATGGGCAGCATGGGCAGAGCCGTGGTTCAAAACCAGTGTTAATATGGTGTTGGCTATCAATTCACATTATTTACTAGCCTAGCCTTGGCCATTCAGATCGGCGGGAGGGCGGGACTTAGTGGCAGTCTCCAGTTTATATAGCAACTCCATGACACAGACCTTGAAAATCTGGCTGCGAATCTGGCCCCTTTGAAAGGTTTCTGTTTCCTCAGGTGTTTCAAACTGATCTTTACATGTTTTCTAAATCATCTATCACGGCAGGTTCCTCCTTTTTGAGAGCCTCAAGTAGCCGGTCTTTGCCGTTCTGACTTTCTCGGATGCAACCCTGGTTCAGCAGCTCTCTCATCTTGTTCTGATTGGTGTTGTGAGCGCGGATATTAGCATACGCTTCAGGACTGAGCAGCCTCCACTGCCTCAGATGGTCCATCACACTGTCCACGTTATCCACACGTTTAATCAGGGCAACATGGTGTCTGTCTATGAAGTGCTGGCCTGCAGTAGAGAGGAAGGAGAGTGAAGTCAGAAGAGAGGGAAGAGGACACCAGAGACCCTGTTGTTTGACAGGTGTAGTGCCTTCACATTTTAGTAAAAACGTTGCTTTGTGTCCCTTTAAATCGACCACTGTTTCCCCCAAGCTAATCCCACCCAGGCGTTTTGGGGGCGATAACTGGACTTGCGGTCTGTATCTACCGGTATCATGCTGCTGTCTCTTGATGATTGGTCTTAGGAACAGTATATTGTTGGGTTATTCTGTGTGAAATGGACCAATGCCTCCGACTTGACACTGTCAGAATTGGCTGATTCTGACCTCTCAAGGGAAGGTGTGCAAAATGTTACCTTAGTATCTCATATTTCTATGAAAATGCACCCGCCCACTATTGCAAAAATGCCTGTAGCAAAAATATTTAAGATACTGAGGTACAATTTTGCACACCTTCCCTTGAGAGGTGTGGGCACGTAATATCTGAGAATCAACCAATTTCTAATAGGGTCAAGTCGGAGCCATTGGTTCATTTGCCACTGAATTACCCTGCTGTAACACAAAAACAAAGGCGTGAATATTTGAAGATATAGCATATCTGGAAAACAAAGTTTGAGAAGAAAACTAATTAATGTCTTTGGGGCAACTTGCTATGACATTAGCGAGGGTCCATACTGCATACTGACCAGACATTGGAGAGGGGTCCATACTGCATACTCACCAGATGGATGTGGTCTTGATTTCTTCTCCAGTTCTTCAAATCTCCTCCTCAGCTCACTGACTGTAACCTTGAGCTCATCATCATTTGCCTCCAACTGTCTGCTTTTCTCCTCCTGTTTTCTCACTCTCTCCTCCTGGTCTTGGTCATTTTTCCTTAGTTGTCCGATTGCCCCTTCTTGTAGTTTACTTTGTTTCTCTTGGTTTTTAATTATCTCCTCCGCTTGTCTGATTCTCCTCTCCAGCTCACTGACTTTGTTCTTCAGATCCTCCTGATTGCTTTTCTCCTCTAGTAGGGGAAGTTCAGATGCAAAACCCCTAACTCCACTTGACCACTTTTTGAGAAAAAGGCCATTTTTTATCAGGCGTTTACAGTGTTTTGATTGTAAACATATATTTTAGACACGGCGAGGAGCAGGTTTTATTTTATTTTTTCACAAAAACATTTCATTTACATATTCTAGATTTAAACAGGATTCACACAATATCATTAACTCAGTTTTCACAAAAATGGTGTTTAGGGGGTTTTGCATCTGAACTCTTCAAATATGCAGTGTTGTGGATGGGTGACCCGCAGGGGACAAACACACTATTCGGCTTCGTTGTCTAGGGGATATAATATTGTTGACCCTGCCGTCTACCACCTCTGTCATCTAAAATGTATGCAGTAAACGTTTAAGTCAGCGTGTTTGAAGCTAAACGTGGATGTGTGGCCAGGGAGAGACTTACCTCTGATGGTTTGACCAGCCCGGTCTTTAGCGACTTCACCGGCGAGCTCCAGCAGTAATGCTCTTAGTTCAAATTGATAGCCATGATGTTGTCTTGCTCTCGATGTTACTCCCACCTGCCGACACGCTAGCCTGACATAGCCCGACCATAATACTGCTGTTCATCCGTATTCATGGTCTGGAGGTTCTTTAATCTGACGCGATTATACTGCGGAGGGGAGGGCATTCACTTCTGGTTTGAAACAATTGGACAGCTCGTCTAATCAGCTTCGCTTATTGGCCAGTAGACTCTCTACACGCCCCAGAGGACCGTTCCCAGACCATGGATACGGATGAACATTCGTATTATGGGCGGGCTATGTCAGGCTACCGACACGCAGCCTCAATGCCGGGTTTCTCACCCGTACTACCAACAACCGACTTACTCTCCTGAAACGCCTTTTATGGACTGGCCACCAGCAGAGGCAGCCAGCTCCCCCTGGAGTATGGGATGTGTACTTGTATCGTGTAGTGTCTAAAGTGCAACTACTAACTAACCCTAAACCCGTTTTATAACAGCAGGAATGCAATAACACCACCAAACCTTGTGAAAATGTTCACTTTTCAATTAGTGTAGTTATATCTTTGTAAATGTGCTCTCAAAATGCAGTAAAAATGGTGCAAAAATACTTTGTCATTCTGCAACAAATCCCATTACTGTCTCATTTGTGGCTTGTGATCTCTGTTGGCTGTCAGATTTTAAATATCGTTGACAGGTTCATATTGTGGCGCAGTGCACAGCAGACTACAATTATTCATGAAACGTATTTCCTTTATTGTGTGATCCTACACCTGCTGAAATAGCGATGAGATGTGTGTGTGTGTCCGTGTGTGTTTGTGAGTGTGTGTGTGTGTGTGTGTGTGTGTGTGTGTGTGTATATTCTGTGCTCTAATGAAAATAGCTCTGAGATGGGATGTGTGTGTGTGTGTGTGTTACGTGGTGCTGGGTAGTGCTGCTGCCTGTGTCTGTTTAATTCCTGCCGGTTGTCTGGCAGTTGCGTTCTGTATTTCCTGTATAGGTGGAGCTTGCTGAGCTTCTGGCTCCCCTACTGGTTTTCATTCATCAGTGGCGCCAGCCCACCATATCCAAGATGGCCGTTGCTCTCTTCGCTCAGACGCTTCGCTATGGCAGACGCTGGCACACCCGCACTTTATGTTCTGTTCTCCATTTTTGGCTAACTTTTCAGTTACTTATATTCAGTTTTGATATTCTTTGTTTTCTCCACGGTGGTTACTTTCTGCACATTTTTAGTTTAGTTAGTTAGTGCAGATTGTTTAGTTTCCTTCGGTAGACTCACCCTTTGCCCGCTCGCGTATTGTGCGTCGGGTACGCGAGCAAGGTAAGCTTTACAACCTTAGTAAGTAAGTGGGAGGGTTTTCTTTATGTTTTCCGTTTGTCTTTCTGTGACCACCTTGGCTTCTGTTAACAGGTTTTCTGTGTTTTGTTGTACTGATATCTTGAAAACGCTTGAGGAATAAGTAAACAAGTACTTTTCCGTAAAACCTGTTTTCAGTTTCTTTATGTTGCCTTGTCCAAACTGTTTTGCAAGTTGGGAGATCGTAACAGTGTGTGTGTGTGTGTGTGTGTGTGTGTGTGTGTGTGTGTGTGTGCAGGGGTGTTGTAGTGGAGGGAAGAGGGGAACTGAGGTGGAGGGCTCTTACTGAGTCTGGAACTGTATTATCAGGGTTGAAGGGGGCCCATATCCACTGCTTGTGCATAGGGCCCAGAATCTGGCGCTACACCCCTGTGTGTGTGTGTGTGTGTGTGTGTGTGTGTGTGTAGGGATGTGACGGCTGCATAGGCTATCGCAGCCGTCTTCTCTTTTCCTTGCGGTCTCTGTCTGTCTCCCCCTTCAGGTCGGGTTGGCGTGGGCGTGGTCGTTGCATCCTCCTAATCAGCTGGCCTATTTAATGATGCTGGCTGTGTCCATCAAGGAGGGCTGGGCTGCGTGGTGGCTTGTTTTTGAGAGAGCTGCGTCTTTTCTTTTGTTTTGCATCCATACACTCGCACTCACAATTCCTCACACACATTCGCAACATGCACCCCTGCCGACACACTGATATTCATTGCTGACTTAAAACACTTTATTACCTCTTTATTTAATAAATTATTTAAAAGTTTGTCATCGCGTTGACCTCCTTTGTTCAAGGCCCTTGAGCCAGGCCTTGACATGGGGGCTCGTCGAACAAGTTAACCCTGTAGCACCCTGGGTTGCAAATAAGCAACTAGCAAATTGCGATTTTCAGTGGCTGATCACTCGTAATCAAGCGTTCACACTGGGCTAAACGCTACTCTGCTAGCTAGCAGGAATATATTGCTACGTTTTCATAACAAAAAAACGTCATGTGTAATTCAAAATTATCGCGTATAACGCATTTAAAAACTGCAGTTTTACCGCGGTAAACTTACAGTCTAGTAGCGGGCTTCCCACGCCCTTCACCTGGGTACTAGCATAGCATAGTCAGCCTGGATGTCCAATCAGCGAGTAGTTCACTCATTGTTCGCGGGCTTGTAAGCCCACAGCGCCCGCAGCAGGGGTAGAGAGAGCTCGGGGGAACGTAACGAGTAATACAGAGCTTGTTTTAACCGCATGTTAGTGGTTGTAGTGAAGCTAGAAGATATATCACAGGTAGTAGGGATGGAAGAAATAAGAAAACGAAGGCATAATTTTGTTTAAGCCCGCGATCATGACCGAAAAGAACCAGGAAGTGAAAGTAAGCCCTGGAGGTCATGAGTGACGCAAGGGGACGCTGTTTTGAAGAGTCCATACTTGACGTAATGACGTGAAAATTTCAGGAGATGTTCTCTGAGGTGTAGCGATCATTTTTCTCATCCACAAAAAAATTCTAGCTGCAATCGATTTTGCGCCACACTCCGTTCAACTTTTCATCCAATTATCAGTCAAAACTGCTGGGTGCTACGGGGTTAAGTGTTTTGTAAACCGGCAACATTGAGTTGCATTTTTTTCGATAAGTTCGGACACTGTTTTTTGGAGGACGCGCGATGGTTGCGAAGGTTTTGTATTATTTTTGAAGTGCGTTCATTGGATTGTTTTGCAGCTCTCTGATATATTCTTTGGCAGCCCAGCGTATTGGATTTTGTGCGGCCTGTGGGTAAGTGTGCCTGTGTTGGGTTACTGGTTGATAACGTTGTTGTGATTTCTCCCCAGTTAGGCTGGAGATCCGCCGAGGGTGGTTTTGTTGTTTTTGTGCTTACTCCTGGGCTGAGGCGCCGCCGCAGAATGAGATTGGGCAATTTGTTTAATCTTTGACTGTCGGTATCGGTGTATAAAAGAGCTCAGTCCTTGGGGGTGACATGAAGCCGTTAGGGGGTTAGTTTATTTAGAATGGGCTTTGTTGTAGTTTAGACGGGGAGTTATTGTTATTGACCTGTGCCCAGCGCAGGGATA
Organism: Sardinella longiceps; assembly: GCA_027497455.2. Lineage (NCBI taxonomy): Eukaryota > Metazoa > Chordata > Actinopteri > Clupeiformes > Clupeidae > Sardinella > Sardinella longiceps. The sequence goes on along the minus strand of JAODXP020000040.1, from coordinate 212,707 downwards.
CTGCCGGCTGGTTAATTACGATTACGCACTTTTTGACTAACTTTTTGTAATATCGGCCATAGTTTGTAATTTCAGTTATTTAAGTTGGGAGTAGTGTTTAATTATTGCTAAGACCATGGCATCTGTCTGTGATTTTGTAGAGGCCCCGTCAGCAGAATTGTTAGAAAAGTTATCAAAGAAGCAATTATGGGAAATTGTAGCGAAATATGAAATAACTGGTTTGGATAAGCGTTTACGTAAAGATGCATTACTGTCGTCTTTGAAGAAGCTTTTCGTTGAGATGAAACTGTTGCCTCCCACATTACTGTTAAGTGAAAAGCTTAGCGGGTCTTATGATGGACTTACATTTGAGCAAAGGAAGACTTTAATGGAGATGCAACAGGAGCATGAGCGTGAGATGGCGAAACAGGCCAGCAGTAACCGAGTAGAGTTGGAAAAGCTTAGGGTGTCTGAAGCTATCAAACAAAAGGAAATTGATTATCAGTTGGAAGTTGTGTATAGTTCTGCACTGCAGGAGCCCCATCTACTACATTGGGCACAAACCGACTGTGTGATGTGATTTACTCTCCAGTCTCGCTATTTCACTCTTCTCTCCTCATCACTCATCA
>JAODXP020000040.1:184599-204599 GCA_027497455.2 Sardinella longiceps | reverse complement strand
CTGGCTGAGGTATTTTACGACAGTGCTGATGTGAAACACACGCCCACACACACACAAACACACACGCACACACACACACAGACTGTAGAATGTAAACACAGTTTAATGTTGTGAGTGGTCCAACTCTCTCTCTCTGTCTCTCTCTCTCTCTCACACACACACACACACACACACACACACACACACACACACACACACACACACACACACATTCACCTAAAGTTTGTATTACTTTGACCTGGCTGAGGTGTGTTAGATTATATATTATATATATACAAGTATATATACATGTATATATATATATATATATATATATATATATATATGCACACACACACACACAAAGCCCAGAAAAGAGTATCTCTTACCTGAGCCCCCAGTTGCCATTGTGTCTTACTGAAACAGAGACAGATCACAGTTAGGATGTTTACATGCACTTAGTAAAGCTATATTCAGCAACTTTTAGGTAAAATTTCGACGTTTCCTATTCATTACACCTTTATGTAAATTGCCTAGAACTCACTAGACTTGATAAATGACATGTTCCGGAGTAAAACGAGCCCCTTCACGAGATTGTCCGACCCTCCTAGAGGCAGATACCGCCTATGCAAGATCAGTGAGCGCGTCCCGGCTATCGTAAGTTTTGGTTAGCAAGCAAGCTAGGTCACGTGACTTAGCCAGAGTTTACTGTTTGAATTACAATGCTATTTGTGACTTCTCAGCGCATTCAACTGTCGATACATTTTGTTAGCCGCGATCACCATTGACTATGCAATTCTAAATGGAGGATTATTGGCAGAAACGCTAAATAACTGCTTTGTTTGGTTGTTAGCTTACTGGATGACGCCACCGGATCCTGCATAGGTTCTCTTTAAGTCAAATTTTGTGGAATTGTCAAACCCGAATTCTTCAGCTCTATCTAAACCCTGTGATCATCGTTGTCTTATCTTTTTAAAATGAAAATCCAAAACTCCCTATAGCTTCCCACCAATCAGGGAGGGATAACTAGCTGTCTGTCGATCACAGCTGTGAGCAAGGCGCTGGCAAGGTGCTGCAGCAAGGAAGGGATTTGAGAGGCCGTTGAGGAGCGTAGTAGAGACAGGGGAAGGGACCAACGAGTTATATGATTTAGAATTTTTTTCGATTTTTTTTTTTTTTAAGTCTCGGAATTACGTAGACTTTCCAAATACAGCTTTAAAGGAATACGCCACTTTTCAGGCAAATTCACTCCGACTGCAGTGTTTTTAGCATGAGGTTTGCATCACAGAATTCTTCAGAGTCACTTAGCATCTCACCAATAGCATCTAGCTTAAAAGTGTCAATTGAATTCTAGTGTTTTCTGGTATATTTGAATTCTGGTATATTTAAAACTCAACTCAACCCTCTAAAAGATGTACCAAGAATTCTGGTATATTTAAAACTCAACTCAACCCTCTAAAAGATGTACTAAGAATTCTGGTATATTTAAAACTCAACTCAACCCTCTAAAAGATGTACTAAGAACGACTGAAAATGAAATGTGGCTATATGACACTGTAACTGATATGACATGTAACTATTCTCATTCTGGTGTAATCCTCAAGTAGTCCAATATCAAGTAGTCCAAGGGTCGAGTTTTAAGTAAGTTAACCACCTGCACGGTCTCCTGCAGTAAAATACTAATATTCTTCAATCTCAAAACAAAGACATCTTTACACTAAAACACTGATATTCTTCAATCTCAAAACAAAGACATCTTTACACTAAAACACTGGTATTCCTCAATCTCAAAACAAAGACATCTTTACAGAGAAACACTGATAGTCTTCCATCTCAAAACAAGGGCCCAGTGCATCTTTACATTAAAGACTGATATGGGTCTAAATGATTCCTATTTCATACAGAATTTCTGCTCATCATAATAGAGGTCTTACCTCTCAGTCTGGTGCTTCTCTTAGAGTCTCAAACAGCCCAAACACACACACACACTTGCGTGTGTCTTACACAAACTGGGTCATCATGACAGGAGATCAGGATCCCTGAGTGTGTGTGTGTGTGTGTGTGTGTGTGTGTGTGTGTGTGTGTGTGTGAGTGTAAACAGGAGAGCTCCTCTTCAGAGAGATGCGGAGGCCATTTTGTCTCCCAGTCCCAGTCCCTGGTGTGGAATGTCTGATCTGCTGACTTCACTTCCTCTCTCAGTAGTGCTGCAGTCCCAGTCCCTGGTGTGGAACGTCTGATATTAACGTCTGATCTGCTGACTTCACTTCCTCTCTCAGTAGTGCTGCAGTCCTGAGTGTTCTGGAGTCTCTGGATTAGTCCGGTTCTCTCAGTCCACACTGGTTCTAACACTGTTCTAGCAGTTCAGCTCAGATTCACACACTAAAGGGTTCTACGTACCATCAGACGGTTTATCCCACAGAACCGAACATCAAGTGAGATGATTAGAGACGGACTCTGAGCAGAAAGGAAAGTTCAGCTCAGTGAGATTTATGGTGTTTCTGTCTCTAATCATTAACCTGAACACCTGAACAAGTGCAGCACACAATCACTTCCCTCTACTGATGATAGAGGACAAAGTTTGGTTTCCAAGTCTAACACCTTCACCCATTTAACACACCAGAGAGAGAAAACACACAAGACAAGAGAATGTGTGTATGTGTGTGTCACATGACATTAAGGGGAGACCACATGAATTTAAAAGAGTAGAGAGAAGAGATATAAATATTTATCAAACAAACTATGTACATAAGTAAGTAAATGTGAGACAACCAAAGAGCAAAGAAGAAAAAAGGAAAAGGGTAGATGAAGATAAGGAAGGATCTGCAGCCAGCCTTGGTTTCAGGCCAGAGTAGGAGGAGAGGAGAGGAGGGAAGGAGTTCTTGCAAAAGAGAGGAGGACGAGGAGGAGGAGAGGGAAAAGGAGAGAAGGAGTTTTTGCAGAAGAACAGAGAAGTTACCTTCTAACTCTGAAACAACTAAATACAAACATATGTTTTGAGCCTGATGCAACATTAGGGCCCTATCTTCGCAGACGCACCATGCCTTCGCGACTCGCGCAAGCTGTCATTGCTATTTTGTGCGAGCGCATGGTTCGTTTTCTCTCAAGTAATTCACGTTGTCTAACTAGCAAGTGACTTTGCGTCCTCGGAGGTGTGTCGAAGGTGTGGCTAGGTGCAAAGCGCAACAGATGCTATTATACAGACGCAGAAAGGGATCCGCCACTGACTGGAAGGGCCCTATTTTGACGACGCAATGTCAAATGTTGTTTGACGGATGGCACATATGGTTTTGGGGGTGTGCTGGCGGCATTTTGCTATTTTCACAGCGCAGAAAATGAACTTCGCGCCGGCGCAAAGTTCAAAAAGGTTGGACTTAGGATGCCTAATTAATCATGTGTGTTATGGGTGTAACACAGACATAACCAATGACAGATCAATCTCTCATTGCCTTTAAGAACGAACAGCGCAAAGCGCCTGTTGAATTGCTATCACACCAGCTGATCTTGTGCATTTAAAGAAATTAAAATGTTGAATAGCGGGCAAGCTCAGACGTCGGGTCTAGTCATAGGGTCATTCCATGTCAAATCACCGAATGTCCCCGCTCGACCATCTCAGATATGGCTGAAAAAAATCCAGGAGATTCACACATCTCCCATTGGGAAAACTGCAAAATTTTAGCTCCCAACTCCTTATCGTTTTGTCATAAAAAAATATTTTGTCAACTAACCCCAGACCTGTTTTGAGCAGAGTTTTTTGGGGAGCCAATTTCAGAGGGCTATTTCTTGAAAAGTATTCAGGGTAGGTCCTTCAAATTTTCAAGGGTCAATGTCTGGCACCAGTACTTGTAGAATATGGACTTTTACATGTCTGCTTTTGGTTTATCAACGAATTCTGGGGGCTTAAATTTGCCTGGAATTTCTACACTGCCCTCTGTGGCAGCATGTTTGAAGGACTGTGGAAAGTGCCGTTTCAAAGACAGAAACTTGATATTACACATAGACCTTCCCATATTATGTGTTGTACTTTGTCGTCTAAAACTGATCTTCTGTGATGAGCAGTTTGGAAGATATTGAAGTTTAAAAATGGAAAAAATAAATTTGGTACCGTTTTTGGCATCTTATAGCAAAAAAATGACAGCATCCACAAACATAAAATTTACTTTTTTAGAAAGTCTAGATGTCTGTTGTTAACATATCAAAAATTTGAGATGGTGTTTTGCCTCATTTTTGCAAAATGATTTTTTGAAAATGGGGTGTTTGCATGCACTCACAGCACTCATGGGCCATGAAGCCATTTTCAAATGCTAACAAAATGCTCTGGATTCATGACACACAGCTTAAAGTGTGTGTGGCAGGTTAAATTTCCAGTGAATTTAGACATTATATTGTTCATTAACGTACGTAGAAACAATTTTGTATCATTTTGTATTTTTTTTATGGACGCGAATGGGGAAAAAAACGGTTTTAATAGCCATTTTTATGCAGTATTCATGAACATTCTAAAGGTGGTGCTACGTCACGTAGGGGAGTCGTGGCTGCCTCTACTTACTTTTGCATGGTGTATGAGGCATAACTATTTCACCTACAGTTACATTACAGTAATTTGTAAATGTACAAAACATTACCAAAATATGTCTGCATTGTTTTTGCAACTTACTAATAGGCCAGATTGCTATAACATGATTACAGACAGACTCGGGTCAAATCGGTTCCCATGACGAGACGAGTATCTGTTTTGCACAAATATCCGCCGGGTTACTGGCTCAGAAAAGTGCTACACGGCAAGTCATAAATGAATCAACAGAAAATTCACCGTGTCTGTATGCAATAGGCTATTTATCAAACATGGGCTACTTCATAGACAAACATAGTAGCTTGTAACATCTGCAATAGCCTGGAAGTTCGATGCATGCATGAGACTGCTAATCTAATGTGTAAGAACATGAAAACAGCTGAAAGCAATATGGAAAATTTACGCACTTGCTGACAAGTCTTTTCAAAGATCACTGCCTAGATGCGATAGCCTCGACTGTTTGTATTAGTCTGACAATGATCTCAGGTAAAAATCATGGACTAGACTATAGAAATCATAATGTTTTGCACGACAGGCTACAGGTTAGGAAAAGCACGTCAACTAACTCATAAATTAATCGGCAGAAAATACACCATGCTTGTATGTCCATCCATGCCCATCAAACTAGCCAGCTAATACCAAAGCCAACTTCAATTTCATTGCGCTAGCCAGCGAATATCAAAGCCAACTTCCAATTTCATCGCGCCAGCTGCATAACCAGCCTGAACTTTATTGCAAGAAGTTCGAGATATGACGATAAGACAGCAAAATGCGAACGGGGACGAAATAACAATTAAAGCGTTATGACAAATCTATACATGCTGATAGTCAGCAAAGCGACTATCTGGTCCCGTCATGTGGACACGGTGCTTGAGTGATTCATAGCCAGTTAGAGCTCAGCTGTAGGCTAATAGGCCGATGGAGCGGTAGACAGACTAACTTGACTGTGGTAGATTTGGGAAGATTACGTCCTCTACGTCGGTCGTAACACAGACTTGATTCTGTTAAAAACTTCAATGTATATTCTGATGTGATGGCAAACTAATAGCCTAATAATTAACCTATAGATTATGTTAGCTCAGCAAGCCTACTCACCAAGATTGTACACTGTCCACTTCACTGCTTGAACAATAAATGAATTATTTGCTGATGGAGTTATTTATCCAAATCCTTCTCGGTTAGATGCCAGAAAAGTTCATAATTACAATTCATAGGAATGCATATGAGTTTAGGCTATGTTTTTTGCCCAAACCATGTCTCAAAGATACTATTATAATCAATTACTCTCTACCAGAAATTTTCACCGTCTCCCCTGCGTGACCTATGGTTCTATTTTGGAATGTTCATTAAGTCAGTTAAAAAATGGCTGTTTATGTTATTTAATTTTTTAATTTTAATGAAATTCAGGTCATTGTGAATCTCTTTACAGCATATCAAAAGTAAATGTTAACCTGCCATATGCACTTTAAACACAACAAAATGCTTCACTTAAAATATTTTTTTACGACAAAACGATAAGGAGTTGGAAGCTAAAATTTTGCAGTTTTCCCATTGGGAGATGGTCGAGCGGGGACATTCGGTGATTTGACATGGAATGACCCCATAGTCAGAGCCGTAATGGGTATGGTAATATTAAATTGATGTCTACAGGCTGCACAAGACACAAAGGAAGCTGATTTAGTTCTGATAGACATCTCGGAATATTATATATACTCTTTTGCACGATCATGTGTAAGTGTGTGTGTCCCAATACTTTCAGGACCGAGGGATAGTGGTGTTCATGTGTAAATGTGTGTGTCCCAATACTTTCAGGACCGAGGGATAGTGGTGTTCACGTGTAAGTGTAGTGTGTCCCAATACTTTCAGGACCGAGGGATAGTGGTGTTCACGTGTAAGTGTGTGTGTCCCAATACTTTCAGGACCGAGGGATAGTGGTGTTCACGTGTAAGTGTGTGTGTCCCAATACTTTCAGGACCGAGGGCCCTGTCCACACGGCAACGAAATCCGGTATTTTTGTATCGTTTGTGCCTTCTATCCACATGGCAACGGCGTTTCTGGGTGGGCTGATCCAATATTTTTTCACAACGCCTGCCAGAGTGGAACGAAATCGTTGCGACGCTACAACTTTTCCGTTTTGGTGTCTTGTGGAGCGTATTAGCCCTGTTGTCACCAACACGTGACCAAAATAACCTTACATGTGACCACCACCATGTTTGACAGCTTTGCTGCAGGCGTTGTTATTAGTTGCACTGTATTGTCCCATGTCCCTGTGTAACGTGCTAGCTATCTGAACCCTACAGTCATTAATCTGATCCATCCATCCCAACTATTTTAGTAAGTAACTTCTATGTTCATAAACACACATCACAAACCTTCAAGTTGAATGTTTATTAGCAGTGACGGACTGGGATAGAGAAACGGCCCTGGCATTTTGACCCACAACGCGGCCCCAAGACCCCCCAGTACCCCCCCCCCCTCACGCACACACAGACACAGACACACACACAGAGAGAGAGACACCACTTCGCGGAAGTTGCAACAACTTGGTGACCGCGCACCACATGAAAACACATTGGTAAACACAAGGTGCATCCTCCTACTAGAACTAGGTGCATGGTGCATCCTACACGTCGAAAACGGTGCGTTATAACAAGCGCACTCTGCACTCGTTGGCCCGCCCCACACAGAGAGAAATTGTGACTATTAATAAAATAGTAGGCCTAGTAAACACTGAAGTTTCAGAAACCGACCTTTAAATAACAGGCACCAGGCAAGCATCAACGTGCCTACACACACACACTATACAATCAATGAACCAACCACTTTTGATGTCCGCTTTGCTCCCGCACCGCTTCTTTACGCAAAAGCCCCTTCTTAACGCTGTCCAGTGGACAGTGGCCCAGCTATATGATGACAAGACTATGAGTGGGAGTCAGTCCAACTTCTATGCTAACCAGTCCAGAGCTGAACGCAAAACAACATACCGTAGGCTACATCGATATGGCTACTAAAATGTATTTCAGCAAGACGCCACCAATTCGAGAGCCCATTACCAAGTCATGAAGTTAAGAATACAGTACGAATAAGAAAAACTACAACAGCCCCCAGATTACCACAAGCTAAAAAGGTTTACAGATCACATCACCTTGGCTAGTAGCGAGACTAGCCACGGACTGGCTTATGACAGTAGAAACGCGACCTTACGTGAAATTAAAAAAAGTGTCACGGCGGACACAAACAATGATTATTAATGGAAATCCTTCAGCCCCTACCTGGTCTTATTCGTAGCGTCGGGCGGTGCAACACATCTTCTAATATCCATATTTGTGTGGGCGAGAGCTCTGCGTGCTATTCCATGTGTGAATGGCCTTGTGATTTCTTGGCGATTGCAGAGACAAAACAACACACTTCTTCATGGTCTTCTTCCAAGCAAGCCAAGAAGCCGGCATAATAGATACTACGACATAGATTCGAACAGAACACCGTGTTTTCAGTGACAACAACCTTGAATTTATGGGACACTTCTATTTGTTGTCCGCCACACTTGAGGTCAGTGGTCCGTTAGTGCTCACAGGAAGTTTATCGTCAGTCACTAGGGAAACGGAGGACTGAATAAAAATCCCACAAAGCAATGCTTTACTACAGTTGTCTCAAACAAAAGCAAAATATAAATAGGTATAGATTTTTTTTATTATTTTGAACACTTTTACATCATTGGAATATATATTCAGGAAAAATACAACATGAAACATAATGAGACCCACCCATCAAGATGCCACCGCCCGTGTGTAATGTATGGCAGTGTCAGTGGTATAAATAGCGAAACGGTATTAGGAGAATGCAATCTTTATAGAACTTTGAACGCAGGCAGCGTGATATTTGCATACACAGTTCCCGTACGTATGATTATGGGGCCGCAACGAGTATTGGAAGGGCCGCGATGAGTATTTAAAGCGCCGCGGCCCTTCTGGCATGTGCCCAAATGCCAGACTGTTCAGTCCGTGCCTGTTTATTAGTCTTAAAAGCAACATTTTAAAAGCATAGATCCTTCCAACGAACTTTCAGGAGTTGTTGATTTCTTCATTGAAACGGACTATTTACTGAAACTGTTATTGCCGCCGGATGAGATTTGTTAGCGCTCCGTTGCATGTGGACGCGATTTTTTTTCTCAGCCCACTAAAAAAATCTTGTTGCGTTGCCGTGTGGACTTAGCCTTAGAAGAAAGAAATGACCAGATAATCGCACATAGAAATGTGCTAATTTGTAGACATGTCAACTTATTATTTGATGAAACGCCCTTAAAGCAAAATGTTTTGAAAAACAGGCAGTTGATCGAGGTCATATGTTCCTATTTAGTAGCCCAAACCAGTGTTTCACCATTACCAGTAGATGGCAGCCTTGTGCCATGTTTCTCAGGGCTGAATAGAAATATATATGCTGCAGGATCTGTATTAACATTCACTACTTAAAGGAACACTATGCAGGATCACTGATCTATTTACATTCACTACTTAAAGGAACAATATGCAGGATCACTGATCTATTTACATTCACTACTTAAAGGAACACTATGCAGGATCACTGATCTATTTACATTCACTACTTAAAGGAACACTATGCAGGATCACTGATCTATTTACATTCACTACTTAAAGGAACACTATGCAGGATCACTGATGTATTTACATTCACTACTTAAAGGAACACTATACGATCATTACTATATTCACATTCACTACTTAAAGGAACACTATGCAGGATCACTGATGTATTTACATTCACTACTTAAAGGAACACTATACGATCATTCACATTCACTAAAGGATCACTATTGTTTTTACATTCACTACTTAAAGGAACACTATACGATCATTACTATATTCACATTCACTACTTAAAGGAACACTATGTAGGATCACTATTGCATTTACATTCACTACTACTGGTGAAGTGAATGTCAGTGATCTGCATAGTGCCCCTGAATGTGAATACTGTAATGCACCAGTACTACAAACATATATTGGCAATACAATAAAAAGCCAATCAGAACTTAAAGTTTACAAAGTTAATCTAAAGCATGGGCCTACAACAAATGTAAGAGAAAGCAGCAAAAGCCTGGGAAAATGCCAATTGTGGATGATCCTGAACAGCACTTTAGTTGCCTACTGTAGTTGACTTCTTGAGGGCAAAAGCTAAAAAACAAGCTAGGCTACCTCTACAAACAGCCATTACAGAGGAACAAATACAAGTCTAACTCCTATAGTTAAAGGGGACATTGACAAAGACAGACACACACACACACACACACACACACACACACAAGTTCCGTTAAGCTAGCGGCATTAAGCGGCACTAAGCGGCATTAAGATTTCTCTAGCGGCAATAAAGACGTCCGGTCAGTACGAAAAGGGCGGAATACGTTGTCAAAATAAAAGTACATTAAAACGCTCTCCTTAAACTCGGTTTATTGGCAGAAATCACACGTTTAACTGTATGGTACCTCCGTGCTAGAATCATTTCAACGTTTATCTTCAATGTTTTAGGAAAAGTAGACCTAAAAACAGCAGAAATCGTGAGCAAAATACACGTTGCAAAATGACGGTGTTTAGCCTTTGGAGTCATCGCACGGTTTTGCGTTTCATCTGTTGACTTATGGCATTTAATATCCCACGCCAGACAAACATGTCAGAAAAGGGCGAAATACGTCGTCAAATAAGCATAATTAGCAGATATGTCTTTGCTGTCAGTCACAGCATTGGCATAATTAGCAGATATGTCTTTGCTGTCAGTCACAGCATTGGAAGCCACCAGTTGGATTATTGCATGCATTTTACCCTACAGACCTTCCAAGTCTAGCAATGTTTGGCAGGGACCTCAAGTTTCAAAGTCTTTGAACTATTTATTTATTTATTTGGCAATGTCTTTCAGGGTGAGGTTATAAATGAAGTGTTATTCTGTTTATCATGCTTGGGGAAGACATTCAAGGGAATATATTCAAAAAATAGCCTAAACTAAACCCCAAGATATCCTGACCTCCAGTGAATTTTCAGAAAAGTAATGAACAAATGGACTGGCATTGTAGTTAAATGCAACATTACAAGATATCTACAAGATCTATTCCCAGTTCTGTTCCTTTTTTTATTTATTTATTTTTTAATTAGGCCTAGGCTTATTATATTTTTGATTTATCATCCTAATTACTATTATTTATCATTAAACATTCAGATTTCTTCATGTTTAATGTTTTATTTAGGCCTATTAAGGCTATGTTACTAAAAAAAAAAAAACATGTAAAACATTTTGTATTAAGTCCATGGTTTAACTGACATGTTTTTACTGAACTAAAACTGTTACTTAGGCTCATATTTCATTCAACATACAGCTTATAATTGTGCCTGCTGTCCCATTCGCCATAGACACTAATGGACCATACGCATGACGTTCAACAAGTTCAGCTAAGAAAATTAATTATTGTACACTCACAATATGGGTCTCTATGAAATCCTCACAACAAGACCATTCAAATGATATATGATTTATATGCCAATCTTCGCCTTTGAGGCATTGGCGCGGCATCTTGTGCCTGCTGCACCATTCGCCATAGACACAAATGGAGAGTGCACATATTATTTAACTAGTATAGCTAAAAAAATGAATTCTTGTACATTCACAATATGGGTCTCTATAAAATACTCACAACAAGACTTTTCCAATGATATATGATTTATATGCCAATCTTCGCCTTTGAGGCATTGGCGTGGCATCATGTGCCCGCTGCGCCATTCGCCATAGACACATACGGAGAGTGCACATAATATTTAACTAGTGTAGCTAAGAAAATGAATTCTTGTACATTCACAATATGGGGCTCTATGAATTCCTCACAACAAGACCTTTCCAATGATATATGATTTATATGCCAATCTTCGCCTTTGAGGCACTGGCGTGGCATGTTGTGGACTCCCCATATGTGTCTATGGCGAAAGGCGCAGCGGGCACAAGATGCCGCGCCAACGCCACAAAGGCGAGTATTGGCATGCAAATCATATATCATTTGAAAGGGCTTGTTGTGAGGATTTCAAAGACTCCCATATTGTGAGTGCACAAGAATTCATTTTCTTAGCTACACTAGTTAAATATTAGGCACACTCTCCATTTGATTCTATGGCGAATGGCGCAGCGGGCACATGATGCCGCGCCAACGCCACAAAGGCGACTATTGGAATACAACTCATATATCATTTGAAAGGTCTTGTTATGAGGATTCCACAGAGCCCCATATTGTGAGTGCACAAGAATTCATTTTCTTAGATGCACTAGTTAAATATAATATGCACTCTCCATATGTGTCTATGGCGAATGGCACAGCGGGCACAAGATGCCACGCCAATGCCTCAAAGGCGAAGATTGGCATCTAAATCATATATCATTGGAAAGGTCTTGCTGTGAGGAATTCACAGAGCCCCCTATTGTGAATGTACAAGAATTCATTTTCTTAGCTGCACTAGTTAAATATTATATGCACTCTCCATATGTGTCTATGGCGAATGGCACAGCGGGCACAAGATGCCACGCCAATGCCTCAAAGGCGAAGATTGGCATCTAAATCATAGATCATTGGAAAGGTCTTGTTGTGAGGATTGCAGGGAGACCCATATTAGGAATGTACAAGAATTCATTTTCTTAGCTGCACTAGTTAAATATTATATGCACTCTCCATATGTGTCTATGGCGAATGGTGCAGCGGGCACATGATGCCACGCCAATGCCTCAAAGGCGAAGATTGGCATATAAATCATATATCATTTTAAAGGTCTTGTTGTGAGGAATTCACAGAGCCCCCTATTGTGAATGTACAAGAATTCATTTTCTTAGCTGCACTAGTTAAATATTATATGCACTCTCCATATGTGTCTATGGCGAATGGCACAGCGGGCACAAGATGCCACGTCAATGCTTCAAAGGCGAAGATTGGCATCTACATCATATATCATTGGAAAGGTCTTGTTGTGAGGATTGCATAGAGACCCATATTGTGAATGTACAAGAATTCATTTTCTTAGCTGCACTAGTTAAATATTATGTGCACTCCCCATACGTGTCTATGGCGAATGGCGCAGCGGGCACAAGATGCCACGCCAATGCCTCAAAGGCGAAGATTGGCATATAAATCATATATCATTGGAAAGGTCTTGTTGTGAGGATTGCAGAGAGACCCATATTATGAATGTACAAGAATGAGTTGTCTTAGCTGAACTAGTTTAATATCATGCATACTCTCCATTTGTACAATATGGGTCTATGGTGAATGGGGCAGCAGGCACAATTATAAGCTGTATGTTAAATGAAATATTAATAATTACATGTAATAACAATAAAAATAATAATGTTCACATGTAGGCTACTAATACTTAGGAGTTGAATATCATGTATATCATGCAACAAGCAAGAACAATCAGAAACATATATGGCTACTTGAAGTTTTTCACCTGTTATGCTGTTATTTTTTAGATTTGCCACATGAGAAGTGGCCTTAGACCTATAGATTGTGTGTACAAGGAATAGAAATAATCTATTTCTCTAAAAAAAAAAAGTAGGCTATTATAACTCTCACAGCAAGACAGAGAGGATGTTTGAAAATGACAGATCCAATAGGCTATTTAAGAAAAATGCATGCTATTTTCACAATTTCATGAGAGCAGTCTGGAAGATGTACTGCATAAATATTTCATTTCGTCATTTATATACTCATTAATATCCAAAATTTCGACCGTTTGTGGCTGCATAGAGGATTGTTTTACAGACACCTGCTTTTCACCGTTATATCGCATAGATCGCGGAACTTTTATTTTGATATTTTGGCTAAGTTTTAGCCGCTTTTGCTAACACCATCGCGTATCCGGCCTGAACGTTCTATTGCCGCTAGCTTAACACTGCCACACACACACACGTTATCTACTCATGAGCAACACAATCAGACAGATACAGGCATCTTAGACATTTATTACATTTACATTATTTTTGTACACAGACATCATAAAGTACTGCACCAACACCACACACACACACACACACACTCCTTCTCACAGACACGCCTACAAACTCTCCCTCACACAAACACATGCACACTCTCACTCACTCTCTCTCTCTCACACACACACATGCTATTTGAAGTACATCCAAGGACAACAGACAGGCTGACTTGAAATTTTATCTGCTCATGTATACTGTACATCAACACAAACATGTACAACACACACACACACACACACACACACACACACACACACACACACTCACTCACTCACACACACACAGTCTCCCGTTGTTGCCCTTGTGATAAAAACAAACACACAAACAAGGGAGGCCAAAAACAAACAAAATGAGACTGATGTGTTTTGCAGCTACAAACATCCTTGATTAGTAAATCATTGGCGGTGTTTTAGTGACGAGTTTGGAGTTCATTTAACAACACTGAGATCATAACATCTTGAAGGAGAAACCCATTCGAAACTACATTTCCCACAATGCACTGAGACTGTGTGCTGCTGAGGCAAAGACCTTTTAAAGGAGAATGCCGGGGTGATAAGGACCACAAGTATATTGCAACATCATAAAAACAATAAGCTAGTCCATTTCTCTGCACAGCTGTGTGTCTGTGCGAAGGAGTCTGTGCAGTCCTACGCCAGGGTACCGTAGACTTCAGATCCCCAGCTACATTCTCAAGCAACCAATCAGAGAAGAGACATTGAGGGCAGAACCAATAAAGGAGCTTTAAAGTAGAAAAGAATGAAAAGTGCCCGCCCACCACTACATAAACAAAACCTACCAAGAGAAGCCTGACTTGTTTGATCCATTAGGAAATAAAAAAAGCGTGTGTGCGTATATGTGTGTGTGTGTGTGTGTGTGTGTGTGTTTGTGTGTGTGCTAGTGTGTTGTGTGTGTGCGTATATGTGTGTGTGCGTGCGTATATGTGTGTGTGAGTGCGTGTGTGCATATATGTGCGTGTGTGTGTTTGTGTGTGTGTGTTAAATGAGAGGTGTGCCAGAGTGAAAAATGAGAGATGTGTCAAAGTCTGATCCCTCATAATCTCTGTGCCCCCCCTTCCCCCCTCCCATCTCCAGACCCCCCTCTTCCTCTTCCTCCTCCACAGTGGTCATGTGACCCCGCTCTGATCTGAGCATGCTCCCGCTTCCTCCTCTGTCTTCTTCCTCTTCCTGTTCCTGGTGAAGCCCCGCCTCCACACTGCTGATGCAGTCATGTGACTCGCAGGGATTGGTCACCGGCTGCAAAGACTCGTCTGAAGGAAACTGCACAGGAGAGAGTATTTAGTATGTGTGTGTGTGTGTGTGTGTGTGTGTGTTACCTTTGAGTCTACAGGCAGTGTAACAGGTCTAGTGTTTATGCTACATGTCAGATAGCCTATCTGACTATTCATACGGGCCTACAGCAAGTAATCTGTTGACATTTTTACTGCTGCCATTTTAAATTTAGCTTACACTTCTAAGCTACTGTAACCTGTTTACTTGGAAGACTGATCTGAAATCCCAAATGCCAAATTATCTTATTTATAAAGCTCAAATATTGGTGCACTATGTCTGCACTGCAGCCCATGGCCAAATGCCATAGCAATGTTGTTTTATCTTTTGGAATTCAGTTTTGGTTGCATTTATCTATCAATGATATCAGCAAGCAAATTTAATTAACAGGCAAATATCTGGATCAAGCGGCTTTGCTAATTCTGTTAAATTTGTGTGATAGCCTCTGTGTGGAATAACAAACCACACAGCCACCACACATAATAAAACACTGTGTGCTCGTGGATAAAAACAACGCTTGACGAAAACATGGTCAACTTTTCCAGCTGAAATAACATTGACTAGCAAACACAAGCTAGCAAATACCTTACAGATTGTCGTTACTACTAACATTATGACTAACTTTTCACATCCAACCAAGAGCGTTTAGATAAAGAAGTCAGTGCTGCTGCTGCTTCAGTCTTTCCGCTTGACATTAATGACACGAAAATACAGCATGCCTAGATGCTCACTGGCAGCGCTGAAGCCCGTTTAAAAATGACTGTTAATTGCTGCCGGCACAATTACTCCAAGAAATGAGAAGTTCTATGACACTGCATTCCAGTTCACTATGAAAGTAGCAGATTTATGATATTTAAGACTTTCATTTCAAAAATTAAGACTTTGCAACGGAATTTGAGACTTTTTAAGGCCTTCATTTTGGAACATTTAATTTAAGACTTTTTAAAGACTTTTAAGACCCCACGGCTACCCTGTTGATGTCTTGCTGGTGGCGTGTGTATGTGTGTGTGTGTGCATGTGTGTGTGTGTTACCTCTAAGACTACAGGCAGTGTAACAGGTCTGATGTAGTCTTTGATGTCGTGGTGGTAGCATGTGTGTGTGTGTGTGTGTGTGTGTGTTACCTCTAAGACTACAGGCAGTGTAACAGGTCTGATGTAGTCTTTGATGTCGTGATGGTAGCGTGTGTGTGTGTGTGTGTGTGTGTGTGTGTGTGTGTGTTACCTCTAAGACTACAGGCAGTGTAACAGGTCTAATGTAGTCTTTGATGTCGTGATGGTAGGCGTGTGTGTGTGTGTGTGTGTGTGTGTGTGTGTGTGTGTGTGTGTGTTACCTCTAAGACTACAGGCAGTGTAACAGGTCTAATGTAGTCTTTGATGTCGTGATGGTAGCGTGTGTGTGTGTGCGTGTGTGTGTGTGTGTGTGTGTGTGTGTGTGTGTGTGTGTGTACCTCTAAGACTACAGGCAGTGTAACAGGTCCAATGTAGCCTTTGATGTCGTGGTGGTAGCGTGTGTGTGTGTGTGTGGTGTTACCTCTAAGACTACAGGCAGTGTAACCGGTCTAATGTAGTCTTTGATGTTGTGGTGGTAGCGTGTGTGTGTGTGTGTGTGTGTGTGTGTGTGTGTGTGTGTGTGTGTGTGTGTGTGTTACCTCTAAGACTACAGGCAGTGTAACCGGTCTGATGTAGTCTTTGATGTCGTGGTGGTAGTGTGTGTGTGTGTGTGTGTGTGTGTGTTACCTCTAAGACTACAGGCAGTGTAACAGGTCTAATGTAGTCTTTGATGTCGTGGTGGTAGTGTGTGTGTGTGTGTGTGTGTGTGTGTTACCTCTAAGACTACAGGCAGTGTAACAGGTCTAATGTAGTCTTTGATGTTGTGATGGTAGCGTGTGTGTGTGTGTGTGTGTGTGTGTGTGTGTGTGTTACCTCTAAGACTACAGGCAGTGTAACAGGTCTGATGTAGTCTTTGATGTCGTGATGGTAGCGTGTGTGTGTGTGTGTGTGTGTGTGTGTGTGTGTGTGTGTGTGTGTGTGTGTGTGTGTGTGTACCTCTAAGACTACAGGCAGTGTAACAGGTCTGATGTAGTCTTTGATGTCGTGATGGTAGCATGTGTGTGTGTGTGTGTGTGTGTGTGTGTTACCTCTAAGACTACAGGCAGTGTAACAGGTCTGATGTAGTCTTTGATGTCGTGGTGGTAGCGTGTGTGTGTGTGTGTGTGTGTGTGTGTGTGTGTGTGTGTTACCTCTAAGACTACAGGCAGTATAACAGGTCTGATGTAGTCTTTGATGTCGTGGTGGTAGCGTGTGATGAAACAATAGCAGCCGACACTCAGGGCCGCCAGAACAGCAAACACACCAGCCAACGTCCCCGCCAGAGACACATCTCTCTGCCATTCTACACACACACACACACACACACACATTATACAGTATATACACACATAATGCACATTATACATACACACAGACACACACACACACAGACATCCCAGTTAGATACATACATTATACGCACACACACACACACACACACACACACACACACACACACACACACACACACACACACACACACACACACACACACACACACACAGGCAAGTGAAGAAGCAGAGAGAGAGAGAGAGAACACAGTTACTTTGGATTGACAGAATAGCAGGTCTGTGTGTGTGTGTGTGTGTGTGTGTGTGTGTGTGTACACTCACCTGACTGTGGTATGAGTTTGCACACAGGTGTGTTGGTGTTTCTGTACGGTTTGGAGTAAAGCAGGTAGCGCACCTTCAAACAGTAGCGCACTCCCACAGGTAAGGGTGTGTGTGTGTGTGTGTGTGTGTGTGTGTACACTCACCTGACTGTGGTATGAGTTTGCACACAGGTGTGCTGGTGTTGCCGTAGGGTTTGGAGTAGACCAGGTAGCGCACCTTCACACAGTAGCGCACTCCCACAGGTAAGGGCTCCACACGCACACTCTGGGCATCACTGCTCCCAGAGAACACCTGCCAATACACACACACACACTTCTCAGAGACTCTGTGTGTGTGTGTGTGTGTGTGTGTGTGTGTGTGTGTGTGTGTGTGTGTGTGTTACCTGCATGTCTTCTCCCTCTCTACCAGACTCTATAAGTCAGGTGACCCCGTACTCGTCTCTGAGACTCTGGTGTATGTGTGTATATGTGTGTGTGTGTGTGTGTGTGTGTGTGTGTGTGTGTGTGTGTGTGTGCGTATGTGAGTGTGTGTGTGTGTGTGTGTGTGTGTATATGTGTGTGTGTGTATATGTGTGTGTGTGTGTGTGTGTGTGTGTGTGTGTGTGTGTATATGTGTGTGTGTGTGAGTGTGTGTGTGTGTGTGTGTGTGTGTGTGTTACCTGCATGTCCTCCCCCTCTCTGCCGTACCAGACTCTATAAGTCAGGAAACCCCCGTACTCGTCTCGAAGACTCTGGTCACTTCGCTCACGGTCAATTTGGACACTCAGGTAGCCTGGAGATGCCATAGCAACCACTTCAGGAGTACAGGAGCCACCTTTGGGCGAGAGAGAGGGGGAGAGAGAGACACAGAGAGAGAGAGAGAGAGAGAGAGAGAGAGAGAGAGAGAGAGAGAGAGAGAGAGAGAAAGAGAGAGATGGAGGGAGGGGAGATGGGAGGGTTTGTGTTTAAGAAAAGAAAAGTTGACAAACTAACAAACATACCTGCAAACTCATAAGGGTTGAAAAAGGTGACAAACTAAACCGAACTATCGCCAAATTATTTAGCTTTTTTGATATGTAAATGAATCACGATTAATTGGTTGGTTATTAATTGGCTTGGCTATTAATTTATTTCCCCCCCTTAAAAAAAAACTCATATTTTGGAGCTGAAAGGTGGCAAGTTTGCACGTATGAACAAAACAAGTGAATACAATCAGACAAATTAATCTTGTCACACACACACACACACACACAAACTCCCCCCTCCCACACATTAACACAACCAGACTTTTAGAGTTTATCGATTACACACACACACACAACCAGATTTTACTGTGCATGCACACACACACACACACACACACACACACACACACACACACACACACACACACACAGAGACAACTGGATCTTACTGTGGATGCATCCCACTCTCCTGTGGGCTTGTTGCCATGGCGACGTGGTGCTGTTGTTGCGTTGTGAGCGCACGCGTAGTGTTGCCCCCACCAGCTCCGTTGCTATGGCACTGAACTCACACTGACTCAGACGCGTCTGCACGCAGCCCGGCACGTTTAGCCACGGCCCATCCGCTCTGTGGTCACACACACACACACACACACACACAAACATACACACACAGGGGTTGGAATTTAAAGGGGATGAATTTCACACAGAATTCAAAAGAATGTGTCTGTGTGAGTGACTAAAGTGTGTGTGTACTCACATGCAGTACTGTACGGAGTAGGTGTGTGTGTGTGTGTGTGTGTGTGTGTGTGTGTGTGTGTACACACTCACATGCGGCACTGTATGGAGTAGGTGTGTGTGTGTGTGTGTGTGTGTGTGTACTCACATGCAGTACTGTACAGAGTGTGTGTGTGTGTGTGTGTGTGTACTCACATGCAGTACTGTACGGAGTAGGTGTGTGTGTGTGTGTGTGTGTGTGTGTGTGTGTGTGTGTGTGTGTGTGTGTGTGTGTGTGTGTGTGTACTCACATGCGGTACTGTACGGAGTAGGTGACATCCTCTGTGTGTGAGTCCCACTGCAGAAGGGCTTCGGTGTTGTCCAGATAAACTTCATTAGGGGGAGGGACCTCATACTCAGGGGGAGTGGCTTCATTGTTGATTGGCTGGGATACACCAGTAGGGGGAGTGGTCTCTGAGGCTGGGGAGGGGTATAATCAGCATAACCATGTATATGTTCAACCATTTGTAAGAGTAAGCAAGAGTAAGAGTACTTTGTTTTGTCCTTTGAGAAGGAAATTCTTTCTCTGCATTTGACCCATCCAGGGGGTATACACACACACATGCATACAGACACACACAGTTGTTGAGACGTTGTTGTACACTTCTTAGGGTGCACACACCCACACACGGAGCAGTGGGCAGCCATTAGTACAGCGCCCGGGGGGTTAGGTGCCTTGCTCAAGGGCACCGCATCCATAGTTGCTAGACATG
>JAODXP020000040.1:174599-179599 GCA_027497455.2 Sardinella longiceps | reverse complement strand
CACACTGTGATCATACTTTACACACACACACACACACACACACACTCTTACACACGGAGCTTTGATGGGTGTGTACGTGCAGCAGACACCTGATTTCTGGGAAATGATTCTCTTGACACCTTTCTCAACCACACCCTGAGGATACCTAACCACAGCTCACACACTATCTTATCTGAGTGTGTGTGTGTGTGTGTGTGTGTGTGTGTGTGTGTGTGTGTGTGTGTGTGTGTGTGTGTGCACGCGCTTACTTGTCTGCTTGTCACAGAGTTTATGTACTAGGCCTACTCAGTGACAACATGTGTACTAAAAAGCATTAAAGCGTGTGTGTGTGTGTGTGAATGTCTGTCTGGCCTGTGTGTGTGTGTGTGTGTGTGTGTGTGTGTGTGTGAATGTCTGTCTAGCCTGTGTGTGTGTGTGTGTGTGTGTGTGTGTGTGTGTGTGTGTGTGTGTGTGTGTGTGTGTGTGTGTGTGTGTGCGCACGCGCTTACTTGTCTGCTCGTCACAGAGTTTATGTACTAGGCCTACTCAGTGACAACATGTGTACTAAAAAGCATTAAAGCGTGTGTGTGTGTGTGTAACGGAGTCAATAAATAGTTTTAGTATTTTTTATTAAATCCTGCATAAATGGGTTAGTGCTTTTATTTTGTAGTTTTCTGTAGAGCTTTGCATTGTGGGTGCTGCAGTAGCAGGAAGAGATTCTGCACTGCAGCAGGTAGGTTAGGATAACGTGGGTCCCCTATAAAGTTCACAAAAGTCCTATTTACAGATTATTCATTTTTGCAAAGTAATTCCCTGATTATTTCTGATAAACAAGGTCACCTATAAATTGCATTTGTGCCAATTTTTTTATAGTGTATTGATGTTAATATTTCATATTGTATTTTCGTTTGACCTTGAGCTGTATTCCTATTGATATGTAGATTGATAATGAGACGTTTATTTTGTTTAGACTCGACCCACGACCTGAACCCACTATTTTTGTACATCTGGCAACCCTTTATGCAGGTAACCAATAAGAATTGTAGTTTAGATTGTTTGTTTTGCCTATATTCTAATTTGCCTCGTGACCGCTCGCTAACGTGTGCGATCTCGAAGTTGACTAGCCTGCCACGTTCGGTATTGCTTTTAGGTGCAGTACCATTAGCGGCCACAAGATGGCAATGTTTACCTATGTATTAGCGCAGTTTGCGCATTGATTTCAATGAAAATGGATGAAGCAATGTTTTCCCTTAATGTTTTATGTCAGATTTATTTTATTTTGGATTAGTTTCCAGTATATTTTTAGTCTCTGTATATTTTTATGTTATTATTGTACACTATATGATCACCATTTAGATTTAGACTTAGATTCCATTTAGAATTACATAGGAAATAGCCTATAGTTTCCCTCAGTACTTTAACACACATTCACACCAACATATATATTCATTTTATAATACATATTTCCCTTTTGGAATTTATTTTGTTTATTTTCTTAACACACTCCATAACATTAGCAATGTAGATAATTAGATATATTAGGTTTAGTAATATTAGAGTAGCAGGAAGAGATTCTGCACTGCAGCAGACTCGACCCACGACCTGAACCCACTATTTTTGTACATCTGGCAACCCTTTATGCAGGAATAAAGTGCTCATCCGCCAGCTCGGGAGTCCTCTTCTTTAATTGCAACTACACAACGCAGAAGTAAAGAGAGAGTCCGTAACATGTGTGTGTGTGTGTGTGTGAATGTCTGTCTGGCCTGGTGTGTGTGTGTGTGTGTGTGTGTGTGTGTGTGTGTGTGTGTGTGTGTGTGTGTAGAATGTCTGTCTAGCCTGTGTGTGTGTGTGTGTGTGTGTGTGTGTGTGTGTGTGTGTGTGAATGTCTGTCTGGCCTGTGTGTGTGTGTGTGTGTGTGTGTGTGTGTGTGTGTGTGTGTGTGAGATTGTCTACTTGACAGCATCACATAGTTTTTGGACAGTGTCATCGTAAGCCCGTCTCCTTCAGCCTGCACGTTTCCCATTGGGTCCTGATTTTTCTGGTCTGGAGAGTTGAGGAAATAGCCTCATTGGCCGCATTACTGGCTTGATGGTGAAATGTCATGAAGTATGGGCCTATGGGCGGGCTCAGAGACTACCATAAGATCTTTTTCTCCTCCCAAACCTAGGCCTAGTGTTCCCAGTGTTAAAGGCCTCCCAAACCTAGGCCTAGTGTTTCCAGTGTTAAAGGCCTCCCAAACCTAGGCCTAGTGTTTCCAGTGTTAAAGGCCTCCCAAACCTAGGCCTAGTGTTTCCAGCGTTATTTGGCCTATACATGAAGTTATCTCTCTCATTCTCTCTCTCTCATGAAATACACACACATACACACACACACACACACACACACACACACGGCCTCCAAAGCTTTCACCGCACATACACACACACACACAACACACACACACACACACACACAGCACCCACAGCACCCACACACAACACACACACACATACACACACACACACCTCTTAAGTGCTCAATGCTTTCTCCACTGACACCCCCAGACACACCTCTGCCTCTGCTAGTCTCATTGCCTTCTCCACACACACACTTCTCTTCTCCACTGACACACACACACACACTTCTCTTCTCCCACTGACACACACACACACACACACACACACACTTCTCTTCTCCACTGACACACACACACACACATATAATACTCCACTGACACACACACATACATAGATATACACACACACACACACACACACACACACACACACCTCTGTTATAGCCTATCCAAAATGGCAAAACGTGAGGACAGCCATGTTCATAAGAGCTATATCTGTTTCCAGCAGGGACCCATATTAGTACTTCTTGTTGAAGCCACTCTCTGTAATGATAACTGAATACACTGAAGCCAGATTACGGGGTCTTGACTGTCCCATTGAGCTTTTATCGCACCGAAGGTGTCAGGCATCATCATCCAAGCACTCGTTTTAAGCAAGAAAGACCGCCATGGGTCAATGTGGCTAACATTAACCTACAACTCACCAGACTGGACACACACATTCTCATCAAAACAAACCCATCTAACGTTATGTTTTAGCAAATAACGTTAGCCCCTGGCTAATAAGGGAACTACTTGAGCTATATGGCTTCAGCTAGTTAACTTAGCCCGATAACCAAACGAGGAAGGCTGGATCTTCACTCGAATAAAACTCGGTGAAGACAGACACAGAGAATGTGAGTACTATGTCGAAGGAGAAAAACAATCTTACCTCGACAGAGAACAGTAAGAGCCGAGCACAGACAGATGAAAATGGTTAGGTTCATCGCGGGAGATCATGCGACGACGGACAATTAAACTCCATGTTCAGGTTTACACTCTCGTTAAGTTTCGATTTCAGTTTCCCACGTAATTCCCGTCGTCTGTAGGGGCTGATCCATACGGGAAAGATACGGAAATAGCGTAAGAATGAGAAATGCTTTTCAAAGAAAACGTTGCCTAAATATCCGTAAAACAGTCCTGGGAACCTTGTGAAATACTCTACCACAGATCTTTAAATCTGCGTTGTTACTAAGTTGCTACTACCAGACTAACCGCAGCTAACCCCCGTGTCATTTTGCGGCGAAGGTGCCAAAAGTGACACCAGGTGACGACGGCGACGGGGAGTTATCTGCCCGCAAACCAACCAAACAGCGTGACATCCGGGGCTTGACTGAGCAAGGGAACTTTTCCTGTTGTTATTATTGTGCATTTGATTTGTTTAGATGAAGAAGACGCGCTGTGTCTTTTTGTCCGCGACGTGGACGATTTCAGTTCCTCAGTTCACAGAGTGGCTTTGCCGAGAAACATGCGCTATCGCTGGTTCCTTGGAGTTTCTCTTGTGAAATGTGCACAGGCCTGCACACGTAGTCAAGCCCACCGCAAAAAGAGGAACTGTCACATACTGTATGTGTCAAATTACAAATTCTCATCCTTCTGATACACGTACACAGACACGTTCGCTGTGATGTGGTGTGGTGTTGTTGTTGACTTTAAGCTAAACAATACAAGGAAGTTTGTCACATATGCACAATATGCATAATGTTCTGGGTGAAGGAAATGCAGTGAGTTGTTATGAGGCTGTGTGTGAAATCACGTCGAAATG
The DNA here is from genome assembly GCA_027497455.2 of Sardinella longiceps. Classification (NCBI taxonomy): domain Eukaryota; kingdom Metazoa; phylum Chordata; class Actinopteri; order Clupeiformes; family Clupeidae; genus Sardinella; species Sardinella longiceps. The sequence continues at coordinate 175,481 of JAODXP020000040.1, read as the reverse complement.
CAGTTAAAGGCAAATTATGCGAGTTGGGCGACTCTAGCTGTTATAGCCACACTGCCAAACCGGCCAAGGCCCAGTAGCTCTATTAAAGGACAACTCTGGCCATTTCAACCCACAGCCTGATAGTTCTAAATCTAATTAAAGGAACTCTGGCCATTTCAACCTGTAGTTTTGTTGTTTGGGGTCATTAAATAGCCTATTGACTAAGGCACAACATAAGGTCTAGTATACAAAAAAAAAAAAAATCATTAGGCCTACTGATTAGGCTAATAACTTAATATGTTCTTCTCGTAGGCCAGTCGAGGTAACATGTCCAAATAAAAATTCACATTATGGAAGTCACACTGACCGGATGTGATCCCTCTGATAAAGGTTACAGTGCAGTGGCACAGTAGCAGAAACTACTCAGGTAATATTTCCTCTATTGTTCTTATAGGCTAGAGGAACAAAAAGTTACAACATAGGCGCTAATACTATTTCTTCAATAAAGAATATCAGCCATTCTTCTCTGTGCAATAAATTATGAATAAAATGTGAAAAATTGTCAAATAGCCTATTTTGTCAATATATATTTCTGGAAATAGTAAGGTCACACATTATCCCACCATTATGATTCTTACACTCTTCTCGCATGTTTCCAATGTTGAGACTTCAGCAAAGATGTAATGTCTATAGCCTACAGTAATGTATACCTATATATAATGAAACCTCGCCTTCTCTGTTAAGAAGCTTCTTGTATTGTCATTGATTCAGTGCCATTTTGATTATGCATGTTGTGCTTGGTATTCAGGAGTATCAGCCAAACTGAAGCAGAAATTACAGGTGATGCAAAATAATGTTATCCGGTACCTATTAAATGCATCTCCCCGTACCCACATTGGTAGC
>JAODXP020000040.1:152099-169599 GCA_027497455.2 Sardinella longiceps | reverse complement strand
GTATGAGACTACTAGATCAGGGAACAATGGCCAAGGCCCATGTGTGTATGTATGTGTGTTTCTCTTTAGTACAAATACAGTCAAACAGATCCCAATAGTATAGATTTGTTGTTTGTTTAATGTACAAAGGCCATCAATACAGAATGAATCTCTACAGGGACGTAGAACAACAGAAATAGTTCTGTTCAGTTCATCTAAATGCTAATGTCTGTCAGTGCAGCTTTTACAGAACAGAACAGTGGAATGTTCTTAGAGGGGGAGGAGAGAAGAACCGTTTTGTGTTTTAAGGAGAGAGAGAGAGAGAGAGAGAGAGAGAGAGAGAGAGAGAGAGAGAGAGAGAAAGAGAGAGAGAAACGGACAGAGAGAGAGAAAGACAGAGGACAGTGTTGTGTGCTAAGAGGAATCAAGAATCAAGACATTTTCTGAAAAAAAAACTGACTGACTACATCTCCCACTGTGCAAAATAAGAATTCTGATACAAATAAATATGTTTTTTTTTTTTGTTTGTTTTTTTTTTTTTAAATGTAAAACCCGTATGGTTTGGAGGAATGAAACTCCTTCTCAGTCTCTCAGTTGTACCCTTCAGACAACAGAAGTGCTTTCCAGATGGCAGTCTAGCAAAGATGGTGTGAGTCTTTAAGGATTTCATTTGCTCTGGTCTTGCAACGCCCACATGTCCTTCAAGGCTGCCAGCGTGGTCCTGGTGATGTTTTCTGCACAGCTAATAACGCAGGGCAGTGCAGGACAGACTCGTCCAGGGAGCTGCAGTTTCCTAGCCTGATTGCCATCGACTTTCAAAGCTCTACGAGACTTTGGTCTGACCAAGAGCCCGTATAACAAAGTTTCTCAAAGCGCATGGTTGACCTGTCTCCCTGAAATGCCTCGTTTTGCTACTGGTCGATGTTAGAAAATGCGGTGCCGAAGCGAAACCAAACACACCACTCTTTCTACTGACGTATGTGACGCAAAGGGAATTACTTGAACAGGACTGAGAGCCGTTGGAGCTGCTCAAAGTTGATTGGTTCACGACCAAGAGGGGGCAGTTCCACCGTTCAGGGGAATTCAGAAGTCCTGCCCGATCAGCAGCTGGCCAGACCAGAAGGTGTTACGTCACTGGGAGGGGGCGTGCCAGGCTAGCAGTTTCCACACCAGCTAGTGATGTTCCCAGGACCTACAGACTCTATGGTGGCGGAATCAAAAATCCTTTGCAGCTCAGGCACTATGGTGAACTTCCTTAGTATAGCCTCCTGAGGTGATATAGTCTCTGTCTGGCCTTCTTCCCCAGAGTGGAGACATGTGAGGCTCATAACAGATCCTCAGAAATATCTGAAGTTGCTCCCTCTCTCCACTGGGCCACCATAGACATTCACAGGAGTGCAATGGGCCACCATAGACATTCACAGGAGTGCACTGGGCCACCATAGACATTCACAGGAGTGCAATGGGCCCGGTTTCCTTTCTGAAGTCCACCAGCTCAAACATTCAAATTCCTATGTTTGCGGGACCTGTGGGGCTAAGATGCTGTGTGTGTGTGTGTTTTGTGTGTGTGTGTGTATGTGTGTGTGTGTGTGTGTGTGTGTGTGTGATGGGCCCGGTTTTTCCTCCCTGAAGTCCACCAGCAACACTTTTGTTTTGTTTTGCTTTGTGCTGTTATAAGTTCTCAGTCTTACGGAGCTCAAAGACTCAAATTCCTATATTTGCAGGACCTGTGAGGCTAAGATGCTGTTTGTGTTTGTGTGTGTGTGTGTGTGTGTGTGTGTGTGTGTGTGTGTGTGTGTGTGTTGGAGATGATGACGCTGGAATCTGAACTGTCCTCCCCAGAGTACACTCCTGAGTCCTCACACAAACCCCTCTGCTTCTCAGCCAATAGGATCCTCTCCTCTCCTAGTCCCTCCTCCTCACACGGAGGCCACACCTCCCTCGTCCCTCTCCTGCACCCTGATTGGTGTCTCCACGGAGACCTGGGAGTAGGGTTCCATTCCCCAGCTGCAGCAGGGAGAGATGGGATACAGGAGGACCCTGGAGAACACAGGATACGGATATTACACACACACACGCACACAGGACATGGATATTATATACACACACACTCAATAAACACACACAGGATACGGATATTACACACAATACACACACACACATACACACACACACACACACACACACACACAATAAACACACACAGGACACTGATATTACACACACACACACACACACACACAGGGTACAGATATTACACAACACACACACACACACACACACACACACACAGGGCACAGATATTACACACACAGACACACACACACAGGATACGGATATTACACACAATACACACACACACACACACACACACACTGTATACACACTCACAAATACGCATGCATGCACACACAGACACACACACATACACACACATGCGCACACAAACACACACCCTGGAGAGCAGGGTTACACATCAGACAAGTTGACACACACACACCACACACACACACACACACACACACACACACACACACGTACCTGTAAGCTTAGAGGAGTGAGGTCCTTTTGTAGACTCTTGTCTGGCTTTTCCCTGAGCAAGTATGTAAGTGTGAGGATCACAAACACACACACCCCCGCACACACACCCACAGCCACCTGCCACACGGGAGGAGGTCCTAGAGACCGCAAAACAAACCAGACTTTAGAGTGAGGATATGTGTGTGGTCTCACCAAGTGTGTGTTTGCACTGTGTGTGTGTGTGTGTGTGTGTGTGTGTGTGGTCTCACCAAGTGTGTGTTTGCACTGTGTGTGTTCTCACCAAGTGTGTGTGTGCACTGTGTGTGTGTGTAGTTGCTGGTTTTGTCATATATGGGGCTGAACACACACACACGCAGGCAGTATTCTGTGTGAGGCTTCAGGTCTCGCAGTGTCACCACAGAGATGTCTGTAGAATTCCTCTCAGCCCACTAGGACAATAAACACACACACACACACACACACACACACACACACACACACACACACACACACACACACACATAGAGGGTCAACAAACAAATGTGTATGTTATCTTTTGCATGTGTGTTCAAGTGTGTGTATGTGTGTCATGTGTGTGTGTGTGTGTGTGTGTGTGTGTGTGTGTGTGTGTGTGTGTGTGCTACTTGCTGAGGTGTGTGTTTCTCCCAGATCTGTAGTCTGGAGGTGAGGTCTCCCATCAGGTGTGTGTGTGTGTGTGTGTGTGTGTGTGTGTGTATGTGTGTGTGTGTGTGTGTGTGTGTGTTACCTGCTCAGGTGTGTGTTTGTCCCAGTACTGTATTCTGTAGGTGAGATCTCCCATCAGTGTGTGTGTGTGTGTGTGTGTGTGTGTGTGTGTGTGTGTGTGTGTGTGTGTGTGTGTGTGTGTGTTACCTGCCCAGGTGTGTGTTTGTCCCAGTACTGTATTCTGTAGGTGAGACCTCCCATCAGGTGTGTGTGTGTGTGTGTGTGTGTGTGTGTGTGTGTGTGTGTGTTACCTGCCCAGGTGTGTGTTTGTCCCAGTACTGTATTCTGTAGGTGAGAAACTCCCATCAGGTGTGTGTGTGTGTGTGTGTGTGTGTGTGTGTGTGTGTGTGTGTGTGTGTGTGTGTGTGTGTGTGTGTGTGTTACCTGCCCAGGTGTGTGTTTGTCCCAGTACTGTATTCTGTAGGTGAGACCTCCCATCAGGGTGTGTGTGTGTGTGTGTGTGTGTGTGTGTGTGTGTGTGTGTGTGTGTGTGTGTTACCTGCCCAGGTGTGTGTTTGTCCCAGTACTGTATTCTGTAGGTGAGACCTCCCATCAGGTGTGTGTGTGTGTGTGTGTGTGTGTGTGTGTGTGTGTGTGTGTGTGCGCGTGTGTGTTACCTGCTCAGGTGTGTGTTTGTCCCAGTACTGTATTCTGTAGGTGAGACCTCCCATCAGGTGTGTGTGTGTGTGTGTGTGTGTGTGTGTGTGTGTTACCTGCTCAGGTGTGTGTTTGTCCCAGTACTGTATTCTGTAGGTGAGACCTCCCATCAGGTGTGTGTGTGTGTGTGTGTGTGTGTGTGTGTGTGTGTGTGTGTGTGTGTGTGTGTGTGTGTGTACAGTACAGACCAAAAGTTTGGACACACCCCGTCATTCAATGCGATTAATTTATTTCCAGGACAATTTATATTGTAGATTCTCACTAAAGGCATCAAAACTATGAATGAACACATATGAAATTATGTGCTTAACAAAAAAGTGTGAGGTTAGGACAAACTTTTGGACCTGAACCCGATCAAGATGGTTTGGGGTGAGCTGGACCGCAGAGTGAAGGCAAAAGAGCCGACAAGTTCTTAGCATCTCTGGGAATGAATAACTCTTCAAGACAGTTGGAAAACCATTTCAGGTGACTACCTCTTGAAGCTCATCCAAAAAATAAAAAGAGGACAAAGCAGTTATCAAAACAAAAAAGGATACTTCGATGAAACAACAATATAAAACATGTTTTCAGTTATTTCACACTTTTTTGTATTAAGTACATAATGTCACGTGTTCATTCATAAGTTTGTTTATTTTGTAGATTGTCACTGAAGGCAACAGTCATGAAAATAAAGTAAATAATTTAATGGGAAAGTGTGTCCAAACTTTTGGTCTGTACTGTATGTTACCTGCTCAGGTGTGTGTTTGTCCCAGTACTGTATTCTGTAGGTGAGACCTCCCATCAGGTGTGTGTGTGTGTGTGTGTGTGTGTGTGTGTTACCTGCCCAGGTGTGTGTTTGTCCCAGTACTGTATTCTGTAGGTGAGACCTCCCATCAGGTGTGTGTGTGTGTGTGTGTGTGTGTGTGTTACCTGCCCAGGTGTGTGTTTGTCCCAGTACTGTATTCTGTAGGTGAGATCTTCCATCAGGTGTTTCATGGGTGTGTTGTCATGGGTGAAGGGTCCTCGCATCAGCACCGTAACCATAGAAACGCCTCCCTGCATCTCCACCACAGACGGTTGCCCTAGTAACGCTGGGACACACAGACAGTTGCCATAGTTACCAAGCAGCCATCACAACAAGCAGCAACAGTCATAGGGTAAACGTGGACTTGTCAAATTGGGGGGTAACTGCAATATACCCAAACAACCACCAGATGGAACTGGGGTGCATGATTCTGTGATTATCTATGATTATCTACTACATGTACAGGGGTGAAGTTGACAGTGTGTGTGTTTGTGTGTGTGTGTGTGTGTGTGTGTGTGTGTGTGTGTGTGTGTGTGTGACGTACTGTCCTCATCAGGAGTGAAGTTGAGAGTGAGTGAGTGTATCAGTGTGTGTGTGTGTGTTTAAGTGTGTGTGTCTCATGACATCACCATGAGCAAACAGTTGAAATTGAGTATGAGTGTGTGTGAGAGAAGCGTTCTGGATCTTCATATTTCCTCAGTGAGGAACTTGAACTTAATTGCTTTATTTGAGTCAGTTCTATATGCTGTAAGAATATAGGAATGCACTTTTATATGGATTGTTGTTTTCTTTACCAGGGTTTCCCATACATAGACCATTGTGTGGCGTGCCGCCACAGAATGGAATCCTATCGCCACATAATAAGACTCACGATTAAAAAAAAAAAAAAGACTCACGAATAATAATAATAAAAAAAATCAGTTGCGTATCGTTCCACTCAGGTTCCTCTTCCCTCACACCGGTATCGTTCCATTCTTTCATAGTGCCCCTTCTTCTCGCTCACGCACGCGCGCACCAGCTAAGGGCTGAGCTAAGGGACCTTGCCAAAAACTGCCCGCCGCCTTGACGTCCCTCGAATTTTTTTAACGCATAGACCTGCATAAAAAGGCCGGTCGCATCATTATCACTGCGCGATGAGGCCATATAGCAGCATCTGAAAGTATACTGCTCCATCGGCAATGTTACCTTTTGCTACGCCAACATAGTTTAAAGGAAGAGGCTAATTAATCGACAACTGAAATTCATACCATGATCGTGAGTATAGAACACCTGGGGTTGTGTTTTAACGTTTAATCAAGAGAATATGTGTAGCCTGTGGACATGGCTTACCTTGTCAATGCTCATCTTTACAGAAAAAAAAAATCTGCAGTCACCAAAGCGTCAAAGTTAGCTGTCAACGTTAGTTGATTTACGATCAATTAACACAAGCGCTACTTACTGTATTTGCAATAATTTCTTGCCTATGCCTGTAATGATTAACCATATTAGAATTGGAAGCACGCGCATCCACTACCTGCGCTCTCTTCCTCTTTCCCTTCTGTTGCGCACACAGACACTGCTCCCTCCCTGCCGTTCTCCTCATTATGCATATATGTTCCTTATTGATTTGGTGCAGGAGATAAGTCTACAGTCCTCATACTTTTTGTAAACCTTAAACGAATGGCAAATAACATGTATTCGTCAAGTTGGATTTAATTCATGTGACCTGTTTCACAGCAATTTATTATTGTGCCATGAGTGTGGCTGTAGGCTACTGCAAGTAGCCGAATTGGTAATGTCAGATGACACTTAATGACTTCAGAAGCCAATAGCCTAACAGTTGGGATAAAAACATTTTCTGATGAAGAACAATAGACAACGGCTTGGTCATTTTAACAGGCATTTTATTGCTGTTTAAAACCTCAAAATTAAGTTTTATCCCATTACTTGATTAATTGATGAAATAATAAGCTACTTGATAGCACTTATTGCACTGTGATTGTAGCCTTTAAATTTTTCCTACTTTATTTATTTGTTCAGTAAATAAAGTAAAATAAGGCTGTTGCCAACTTAAATCTACCAAAGTCGATTGCCTGGGCGACGCCCCCTCCCCCCTGGTCACCACCCTCATCGGCACAGTGGACCACCACAAATTGCTACCTAATCTGTGGGAAACACTGCTTTACTATTATAATTTATGTATAAACCTTTTTTTTCCCCCACGGCTTACGTGGCAATTAGCTGACGTCATGACTGGTCTTTTAAAAAACACCCTGCCTACATCCTCTGTAAGACACTGAAGAAGACTTAGGCCCAAACGTCTGTTTTGTCATGCTAACCCGTTAAAAGTTTGAATGCCAGGTGTTTTTAACAAGCTTTGGCCCAGAGTGCCAGCAATCCAGGCCACTGTTGCCTATTTTTATAGAGCCACAGCGTATTCTGTGTTATAGCTATGGGTCATTTGAAAGGTAAGACTCTGAGCTCTCAGTGGGTGAAAACCGTTTATTTCTACATGCCTCCGTTCCTGAGAAATCCCAAGCTAAACGGTGGGTAGTTTTCATCAAAATCCTTGTTTTTTTTCTAGAAAAGGAGATATCACCGACATATTCGGCACTCTGACAAGGCCTCTTGCATGCGCGTCGCGGCCTGTCACTCACTCCACTCGGCCCTGAGACTGCCATCTAGTGATGAACCCGCGAAAGGACAACATGACATGACGTGCATTATTTGACACAAATGCTGCAATAGTAATCAAATGCTGCCTTGTGATGTGAAAATGTCCAGACAAAATGTGCAGATCGTGAGTTTTTATGAGTTTCCGATCGTAATTTATTTCAGTTCTATTTATCACAGAGTTCCAAAAATCATATATAACCTGTGTGAGGGTTTCTATTTTCGTAAATTAAAAAAAAGGCAAAAACGTAACATTACGTTTTTGGCACTCAACGCATGACAAGTAATAACGGCATATTACGTTTCTGGCATTCAAAGTGTTAAAATAAAATAAGAAAATTACATTCGAGAGTGTGGCTTTCCTTCAACAAACGTGTGTGTGTGTGTGTGTGTATTCGAGAGTGTGGCTTTACTTCAACAAACGTGTGTGTGTGTGACTTACTGTCCTCATCAGGAGTGAAATTGAGGGCTCTACTCCAGTTTGACCTTTGACCTCCAGCCTCGGCTCTGACTCTCAGCCAATAGGATCCCGAGAATCTCAGACGAGCGCTGAGGTCACAACTCTGCTCACACACTCCTTCACACACAATGCTGTTCCATACCTCATTGTGAGAACTGACACACACACACACACACACACACACACACACACACACACACACACACACGCAGATATTTCACCTTTGACATGGCAGCTAAATACAAACACACCTGCTAGTGAGAACTGACACACACACACACAAACACGCACGCACGCACGCACGCACATACACACACACACAGATATTTCACCTTTGACATGGCAGCTAAATACGAATACACCTGCTAGTGAGAACTGACACACACACACACATTTAATATTTCACTTCATAATAACTACACACAAAATGTAATATTTAATACAAACACACACACACACAAATATTATGAAGTGGACTCATTATTTGTACTACACACACACACACACACACACACACACACACACACACACACACACACACCTATGAAGTAGACTCACTATTTGTACTGCACAGTGAAACAGGCTGAGTGTGTGTGTCCGTCAGGGATCCAGTTCCAATGGAGTGTGTATCGCGTGTTTATGGCCTCCATACGCAAATCACAGGGTGCCTGAAGCATCACACACACTAACACACACACACACACACACAAAGAGGAGGAAGTGGAACTTGGGGTACATCTCAATACATAATTCCTCCGACCTCCTTTCCTCACTTCCAACCTTTCCTCCGACCTAGCCCCTCCTCCCGTGAAGGAAGCAAGGAAGCAACGATCGGAGGATGGAGGAATCGAGGGCAGACAGATATAAGAAATGAGATGTCCTCCTAATTCATGCATCACTAGTATGAGACGTCCATTACAGATGACATCTCTGAAACAACTGACCAAAATAAATGCTATCTTCATCAAATATAGGCTATAACAACCACCAAACAATTTTATTCATCATAATGCAATGTAGGCTAATCAAACCAAGACAATTAAACCACGATCTGTTTTGCATCAGTTCACTTTTGCCTTATAACCACGGACAATGCACATCATAATAAACTCGACTAAACAATCAACTTTCTTGCTGAAGTTGAAGATGTTTTTTTATTATTTCTAATATGCTTTTCCCTTGCTCCAAACAGTCATATGAACTCCCTTTTCGCAAATAGCAAACTCGTTTTTTTAATTGGATGTTGAGGTGACAGAATGGGAGGGCATTTAAACTTTTTAGACTTTCGATTCAAGCCAATGAACGCACATTCCCGCTGTTCGCGCTTCCGCGTTTTCTCCGCAAAGGATACACCTGTGCTTCCTCGCTTATCGGACCTTTCTCCTCTCTCCTCCGTCCTCGTTCCTCTCTCCTCCTCGCAGCAATTAGAGAATTGAGACATCCTCGATGACGTCGAGCCTCGAACAATTTCCGGGGCACAAGTACGGAGGACAGAGGACCGAGCCCGAGGAAGCATATTGATATGTACCCTTGGTGATCCATCATTAGACTGCCTTCCTGGGCTTGTTTCACACCAGAACATACAGAGATTCTAGAGCATTCCATGGGACTAAACGGAACATTCTATCAGTGAAATGCATTGAATTGATCTGACTCGGCTCTGAAATAAAATGGGTAATAACATTTCAAGGAGCAGTGTGCAGGATTGTGGCCAGAATTGGTACTACAAAAATTTTCAAAATATCTTGCTGCTTTCTGTCGTCTCTCTCTTTCAAAAGCATCGCCCATGCACGTCCTTGTTTAATTTGTCTCTTTGACATGATGTATTTTGGGAGAATAATGAGGTCTTGACAATGAAACAACACAAACACCACTTGAAACTACAACATACTGCAAACATTTGTGGGCTGCAACTTAACTTTTTAAATGCAAACATTCTGGCTGGACCACAACTGTCAGTGATATCAGTGTTTGAAATGAACATGATTCCTTCATGTCTGGTGATATATCAGGGCCATTTTATGATTATTTGGAATACATTTCTTACACACTGCTCCTTTAAAACATATCTATCACTTTCTCTCGCGTAATGCACATGTCAAGCCCATGAATTGGGAGGATGTGCAGAAATGAAAGTGATTTTACATTCTAGTGCTGCATGAATATTCTAAAGGCCTCCATCTTCAGCCTCATCCATCAGTACTGATGCACTAAGCACTCCCATTGGTTGAGCCCCAATCCAAAGCCCGCCCTCTGTCAAATAAGCCCTTAGGATTGGTTCCTGAGAGTTCTGTCCCACCCTACAGTACTGTATGTCAACAGGATTGTTTCCTGTGATGTGATTTGATTGGTCAGATGTTGGATCTACAAGGGCCAATTCAAATATCACTTCAGCTATAAACACACACACATGCACATGTAGCCACAGGCACGTAAAGGGTTAAACTGTGCCCCTCCCTTAGCCAATCAGGTTGCCTCTAAGAGCCAAGAAACGATAACGGTAACTTTAAAGACAGAAAGATTTTAGAAATGACACGAACCTAACATACATGAACAGATATACATACATATATTCATATACATAAAGAGTTAACCTAGCCTAGCAGAGTGATTCATAGCCTATAGACGAATCCGAGGAAACTCCCGGAAGTAAGCAGGCGCCATTGTTGAGCTACCCAGATCGCCAATCTGTCCATAAGAATAACGTGATAGCACACCATAAAATGCCATGAATTACGAGATTCATTACTACCTGTATAATGTCAGAGTATTCCATGGTCTTTGCTGTTAGTTGTCATTGATTGTGCATTGTCAAAATGTTTTGTTTACAGTCCAACAATGGCTTCGCCACAAGATGGCAGCCTACACAAAACGCTCGTCGGATTCGTCTATATAACAAGAGGGGGCCACCACACACTGTTACCCATATATTTATTTTGTGAGAGCCTGAAGAAGCAACTTGTGAAACGCTTTGCCCAATAAAAGTCACAAAAATATAGCCTAACAGTGTGTGATGGCCGAGCACCTCTTTTTATTTAGGAAGTGTAAACCTGCAATCTATCCACCAGCACCTACTTTCAACTTGGCTGTGCAAAGGGATTTCTTCTTCTATTTGTCATGATTCATAGCCTAGTTAGGACACTAAACACATGATTCATAGCCTAGTTAGGACACTAAACACATGATTCATAGCCTAGTTAGGACACTAAACACATGATCAGTAGCCTAGTAAGCTACAGGTCTCATTAATAATGTTAGTTTCATTTTTACCACCGCTTGCCCTGTTGTAACCTTTGGGGGTTTCTCAATAAAAGTATCACTTCCATCAAATGCACATAAAAAAAAGAAAACCGTCTGAAGTTAAATCAAAGCAAATCAGCCCTGCCACCTTCACTTCACTTACCGGAGAGAGAGATGAGAGTCGAGAGCGCAATCAGTTGAATTCTCCGCATCTCACCATTTCCGCGTGGACACCGCGGGACCTCTACCGTAGACTACACTTCTCGTGCCTCCTCGGTGTTGCTGGTGACCGGCAGAGATGAGACGAGACGAGATGAGATGGAAACGTTAGAGTTCTTCTACCGGTAAAGAACGCTCATCCCGTGTGCTAAACACACAACGGAAGTGGTAAACAGACAGACTCTCAATCATAGCGTCTGTGTCACCGCCTACACACACATTCTCTGCCGTTTGTCTAGCATACCACACACACACACACACACACACACACACACACACACACACGCACACACACCAACATCTACAAGGTGCTCCACAGCACGCATGCGCACAGGTTTCTCACTCAACCTGTCAGACAGACTAGCAGCAACAGAGGTGGCCTCCAAAGTGTGTGTGTGTGTGTGTGTGTGTGTGTGTGTGTGTGTGTGTGTGTGTGGCTGCACACATGCCCGACTTCTCTATTACTGAGAGTCGCACTACGCAATGTGCTGCAAGTGTAACTTAAGCTACCTGACTGGATTAGGCCTTCAGCAGTGTTTCTCAAACTTTTTCACACCAAGGACCACTTTACCCAAAAAATGTTTTTTTTTTTTTTTTTCCAAGGACCACCTGCCCTCAAGTCACATGCTGCTCCCCTTTAACCAAGTCATTTATAGAGTAGACACTTCAAATGTTTTAATAAACAGGGAATTACAAGTCTGCCTCTTATATTCAGAGAACAACTAATCTTTGGCCTTCAAAATAATGACACAGGCTAAAGCAGTGGTTCTCAAACTTTTTCTGTCATTCCCCACTTTGGAGGGCAGAGAATTTCCACGCCCCACCTGTCTCAATTTGTGCGAAATATCTCTATGAGGAATACTTTGCGAGTACAGGATTTTTGTGAATGTTAGAATTTTCATGTTACTAATTCGAAGCCAAATTTCCCTCGAACCCCTCATCACAGCATTTAGCAAATAACACCATTGGAAAGCTCAATTTACTGTCATATGCACCTATCTGACGAATAACTGTGAATTCGGGGGGCACGATGTGGCCGTCAGACAATCGGAAAGAGATGTCTCGCGCCCCACCTGTCATGTGTCTGCGCCCCACTAGTGGGGCCCGCCCCACAGTTTGAGAAACACTGGGCTAAAGTCACATATTTTTAAGGTAATCAACTGGTGGACCACTTGTGCTTGCTCACGGACCACACTTTAAGGATTAGAGCGATGTTGGAGGTGTGAACTCAGTTAGTTAGTTAGTTAGTTAGTCTATATTTGTCCTGTCCTGAGACAGGGAATTTGTTTTCACTGACCATAAGCTTCATAAACATTAAATAGCCTACTGTACATTGATACAGCTTTGGTTCTTCCTTCCCCTACACCCAAGAAGACACTCACATACTGTAGGCTACTGGGCCCCTCCCACATAGGCGATATCCCACCAACACAGTTTTGTTATTGTTTACTAATCTTGTTCTTCTTGCCTTGTTGCCCATCTTTCTTCTCTCTCAGTTCACTACTAGTGTCTTATGAAAGTATTTCTAGGTATGTGACAAATAAACACTTAAAAATGGAACTTGAACATACAGTAGGCTACAGGGGCGGACTGGGACAAAAAAATCGGCCCTGGCATTTCAAAAAAGACCAGCCCACCATACTGGTCAGACCATTAGAAAATAAGCCTATGATTACAGTTACAGTGAGAATGTCAGGGCCGTCGGCCCAAATAGTGTGTCGGGCCACCGACATTTCTCCAGTAACATGGGAGAAACACATCCCCATGTTACCGGAGAAATGAGAAACACATCCCCATGTTACTGGAGAAATGAGAAACACATCCCCATGTTACTGGAGAAATGAGAAACACATCCCCATGTTACTGGAGAAATGAGAAACACATCCCCATGTTACTGGAGAAATGAGAAACACATCCCCATGTTACTGGAGAAATGAGAAACACATCCCCATGTTACTGGAGAAATGAGAAACACATCCCCATGTTACTGGAGAAATGAGAAACACATCCCCATGTTACTGGAGAAATGAGAAACACATCCCCATGTTACCGGCACTACTGGAGGAAGTGAGGAAATGAAGGAAACACAGACACCTCTCTGCTCACTTTTGAGTTTGACGCTTCGCGGTGACATTTCAACATCCGCCCTGACAAAGCCTGAAGAAACTAAGCGCTAATGTAACAGTAACGTGCCTCATTGCCTCTGGCAGCCCAGCAGCACCCAGACCCAGTCTTGCCTCATCGAGGAGACGAGACAGGCAAGTTTAGCCATCAGTGCTACAGGAAGTTAGCTGACACACACACACAAGGGCAGAGTTGAGTAAAATAATCTACACACACACACACACACGCACACACACACACACACACACAAGGGCAGAGTTGAGTAAAATAATCTACACACACACACACACACACACGCACACACACACACACACAAGGGCAGAGTTGAGTAAAATAATCTACACACACACAAACACAAACACACACACACACACACACACACACACACACACACACACACACGCACGCACAAGGGCAGAGTTGTGTAAAATATTCCTTTATTTCGCTTTCAGTACATTTCAGGGAGGAGATTACAGACAGGTGAGAACATGTTTGAGCACATATGATCACATGATGATGCAGAAGCGCATAGTACAGTTAAATAATGCTTTCTTTTAACAGTTTGAATGCCAGGTGTTTTTAACAAGCTTTGGCCCAGAGTGCCAGCAATCCAGGCCACTGTTGCCTATTTTTATAGAGCCACAGCGTATTCTGTGTTATAGCTATGGACACATACTATGGGTCATTTGAAAGGTAAGACTCTGAGCTCTCAGTGGGTGAAAACCGTTTATTTCTACATGCCTCCGTTCCTGAGAAATCCCAAGCTAAACAGTGGGTAGTTTTCATCAAAATCCTTGTTTTTTTCTAGAAAAGGAGATATCGCTTCTTTTATGATTATGATGGCGTGTTCTCTGTCAAGTTTCGAGGAGTGACACAAGCCGAATCATGCCTGTGGTGAGACTGCCACCTAGTGACGAACCCGCGAAAGGACAACATGACATGACGTGCATTATTTGACACGAATGCTGCAATAGTAATCAAATGCTGCCTTGTGATGTGAAAATGTCCAGACAAAATGTGCAGATCGTGAGTTTTTATGAGTTTCCGATCGTAATTTATTTCAGTTCTATTTATCACAGAGTTCCAAAAATCATATATAACCTGTGTGAGGGTTTCTATTTTCGTAAATTAAAAAAAAAGGCAAAAACGTAACATTACGTTTTTGGCACTCAACGCATGACAAGTAATAACGGCATATTACGTTTCTGGCATTCAAAGTGTTAAGCACCACACATACACAGAGAGAGAGAGAGAGAGAGACAGACACAGACAGACACACACACACACAGGGTGGCAGATGCTGAGCACAAACTTTCATAACCAACCACACACCCCTATGTACCACAAAAACAGCATGTCAGTTCAAAGCCACATGTTCTCTTTTCTCTCTCCCCCTCATTCACACACACACACACACACACACACGTTGTGTGCCAAGGCAGGTGTGAGTTGCTCATTCTGTGTATTCCTCCTTTAACAGACGAACAATCATTTAAACAGACAAGAAGCTCACACACACACACACACACACACACACACACACACACACTAGAGGAATAGCCATTTAAACAAAGGCAAGTAGCTGTGGGGTCAGTGATTGGAGATAAAGACAGACAGTATAAAAGACAAACAAATGATGAAAAGGAACTAGAAATGGGGCAGTGTGTGTGTGTGAGTATGATATCTCTATGTGTGTGTGTGTGTGTGTGAGCCTCTTGGGGAGGGGTGCTTGTGTGTTTGTGTGAGTATGTTATCTGCTATGTGTGTGTGTGTGTGTGTGTGTGTGTGTATGGGGTGGGGTGGGGTGGGGAGCTAAAAGTGCTTAAAGAATGCAGATTCTATAAGAATCATAAAGCAGAAAATTCTAGAACCTCAATATGAGGCCAGCGGAAATCTTTATCATCATCACACACACACACACACACACACACACACACACACACACACACACACACACACACACACACAGCGGTACATACTGCAGCTCCTAATTGAGCGATCAAGTGAAATGATTGGATAACATAAACAAAAGGCAAAAGGCTTGATTGACTGGCTGGAGGATTACGTCCCTTTGAAAACAGACAGAGGGAACACTGGGACACACACACACACACACACACACACACACACAATAACAACAGCAACATGATGCTACTACTAAAAGTAAAAACAGAAAGAGTTTAAAAACTAAAGAGATGAAAAGGCTTCTGTGTAGAGAGGGGTGAATTTACAGTTTCACTTCATCTTTTTTCTCATTCATCCCTCTCTTTCTCACTCCTTCATGAATGGCACAGTTCATCCCTTCATCACAGAGACACACACACATCTCTAAATCCTTCATCTTCCTCCTCCTCCTCCTCTCTTTTGAAGGTCACTCGCTCTCTCTCTCCCTCTCTCCTCTCCTCTATTTTCAAAGCCGCTCCCTTTCTCCTCTCCTCCCCTCTTTTCAAGGCCACTCGCTCTCTCGTTTCTGCACTCCTCTCCTCCTCCTCCTCTTCATCCCTTGCTTCCTCACTGCTCTTCTCCTCCTCTTGTTCTCTCTCTCCTCTCTTCCTCTTCTCCTCCTCTCCTCTTCCTCCTCCTCTTCCTCCTCCGCTGGACTCTTCGGCCGAGTAAACTCCGGAATCTCCGCTGCCATGGCGACTGTGATACGCATCATCTGCCGGCTCCGCCCACTCCTCCTCCCTCACCTCTGTCGGCGTGACGACCACAAGCATCTCAGGACACACGTCCAGCTGGCCAATCACAAGCTCCAATTCAGACTCCGGAGTCAGGAGGTGGGGCCGGTCTGAGGACTTATCCTGGAGATACTGGAGATGTGGAGAGAGAGAGAGAGGGAGGGGGAGAGAGAGAGAGGGGGGGGGGGGGGGTAGATGGAGGGGGAGAGCGGAGAGAGAGAGGGAGGGAGAGAGACCGAGGGGGGAGGGAGAGAGAGAGGGAGGGAAAGAGAGGGAGAGAGAGGGAGAGAGAGAGTATGGGGCAGATGGAGAGAGAGAGAGGAGGAGAGAGAGAGAGAGAGATGGAGAGAAAGGGGGAGATGGAGGGGGAGGGAGGGAGAGAGAGATAGTTAAAATATATTCATGACTGATGTAAACTTCCTGAAATTGGACATGCCAACCAGGTTCTCGTTCTACATTATTATTATTATTTCTCTGCAAGTTAAAGTTAAAGTCAAACTTTGGCTGTTCATACGGAGAGTTGGAAGCACTTTAACAAGTTTGATTTTGAGAACGTTTTTTTGGAATTTGTGTGTGTGTGCACGCATGTGTGTGAATGTACGTGTGTGTGAGTGTGTGTTTACCTCCTGGATATGAAGAGTGAGTGAGTGAGTGAGTGAGTGAGTGAGTGAGTGAGGGAGTGAGGGAGTGAGTGAGTGTGTGTTTACCTCCTGGATATGAAGAGTGAGTGAGTGAGTGAGTGAGGGAGTGTGTGTGTGTTTACCTCCTGGATATGAAGAGTGAGTGAGTGAGTGAGTGAGGGAGTGTGTGTGTGTTTACCTCCTGGATATGAAGAGTGAGTGAGTGAGTGAGGGAGTGAATGAGTGTGTGTTTACCTCCTGGATGTGTATAGGCAGTTGGTTGCTGGGGAAGAAGGTAGATTTGATTTTCCCACAGAAACAGCGGAAGCCTCCAGCAACCAGCAGCACGACTCCAAACACTGCAGCACCAGACACCAGGAACAACAGCCCCACCTGCCAGTACGGAGTCTGACCTACACACACACACACACACACACACACACACACACAGTATTAAACAGCAGCACCCTCACAAAAACACCACTGCACACAGACAGTACCACACACACACACACACACACAAGTCACGAAGTCACACACACGAAGTCGTAGCGTGTTTGCACTCTCTCTCTCTCTCACTCTCACACACACACACACACACACACACACACACACACACACACTACCTTGTGTGCGTATACACTGTTGTGTGGAGTAAGCTGATTCTTTCCTGTAGAAGTCGTAGCGTGTTTGCACTCTCTCTCTCACACACACACACACACACACACACACACACAAACACAGAGAGAGAGACTACCTTGTGTGCGTATACACTGTTGTGTGGAGTAAGCTGATTTATTCCTGTAGAAGTCGTAGCGTGTTT
>JAODXP020000040.1:88733-151999 GCA_027497455.2 Sardinella longiceps | reverse complement strand
TGAAAAAAAGAAAATGGTGCTGGTTGCTGTATTGGTTGTTATGTTGATTGCAAGGGTACTTTTGGTTGTTGTTAGGCCGTTGCTAGGGCGGATATGGTGGTTACTATGCTGGTTGTTACATTGATCATGTTGGTTGCTATGTCAAGTGCTTGGTCATCAGTGTGGAAGCGGTTCCTAGGACATTGCAGGGCTTCTTGAGGTTGTTGCTAGGCTGTTGCCAGGTAAGTTATGGTGGTTGCTACGTTGATCATGTTGGTTGCAATGTTCATTGCTAGGTCATTGTGGAAGTGCTTCCTGGAAGGTGGCATTGGTGCTTAAGGTTGTTGTTCAGCAGTTGCTAGGGTGGACATGTAGGTTGCTATGCTGGTTGCTACGTTGATCATGTTGGTTGCCATGTTCATTGCTATATCATTATTGATGGAGTGGTTCTAAAGACATTGCAAGGCTGCTGGAGGCAGTTGCTAGGCTGTTGCTAGGGCGGATATGGTGGTTGCTATGCTGTTTGCCATGTTTAGCATGTTGGTTGCTATGTCAATTGCCATAGGGGTGTCTGAGGTTGCTATGTCAATTGCCATAGGGGTGTCTGAGGTTGTTACTAGGCCATTGCGAGGGCGGATATGTTGGTTGCTACATTGATCTTGTTGGTTGATATATTGCTAGGTCATCATGGGAGTTGTTAGCAGTGGCTATTGTTAATGTTGATGAATGGGTGATTATTGAATAGTTGAAAAAAAAAAAAGATAGTTGATGACAGTTCGAATGAACATGGCCCGTATCAGTAGTTAAATTAGTGATAAAAGGTGGACGCAGCCTTTGGCTGCGTCAAATGGTTCGTTGTTGATGATTACATAAAAAGTTGCTTTGTGTAAATTTGTTTAAAAATGTTGAAATAGGAAATAGTTGAAATAGGAAAAGATGAGGGAAAAAAGTTGCAAAAAATGTTGAATATAAAACAGAGAATTGAAGAGAAAAAAAGGCAAATATGTAGGCTAGGCCTGAAAGGTTGCCAAAAAGTTGAAGAGATAATACAGAGAATTGAAGAGAAAAAGGCAAAGATGTACAGTAAAAAGTTGGCAAAAAGTTGAAGGGAAATAGGCAAAAATGTAAAATGTCGATGAAAAAGTGAATAGATAATTGAAGAGAATAAAGGTGAAGACGTAAATAGTTGCCAAAGTTGAACAGATAATACAGAGAATCAAAGAAAAAAATGCAAGATGAAAAAGTTGTCAAAAGTTGAATAGATGATACAGAGAATTGAAAAGAAAAAGACAGTAGAAGAGGCAAAGGCAAGAGGCTCGCTGCAGCTTTGCCTCAGCAAATGGAAGTGAAATAAGCTTAAATAGCCCATTAGGTTAATAGAAATGAACTGGAAAGGTTAATACAGCAGATAACAGAATGTTCGTGGAAATAGAATCCTAGAAGTTCCACTAGTCTGCTGAAAGTTCTCTGCAATGTTTACAGTAGTCAAGAAAGCAACAATAGAATGTTTACAGTAGTTAAGGTAGCAACAATAGGAAGTAGAATTCTGTTGTGGAACTCTGAAAATTCCATAATTTGTGAAAAAAAGCACTTTTTTCGCTCGTTTATCGCAGATAGTAGAAAAAGTAAAAATAGTAGAAAAGTGAAATGTCATAGCATAACAACACAAATCGAGACCTACGAGATGAAGTTTGAATGAAGTTTCTAGGTGAAACGGTTATTGAGAAAAAGCGAGCATTGAAGAATAATAATAATAAGAACTAGATTTGCAATTCCAAGGAATTACACAGTGCATGCAAACGTTTAAAAAGTACACTTAGAAAGTGATAGTAGAAAAAAAGTAGAAAAGTAGAGTAAAGAGGAAACTTGTTTAGGCAATCAAAGTTACTAGTCAAGTAGCAAAGAAAATGTTGCTACCTTGATCATGTTGTTGAATAGTTGGAAAAAAAAAAGAAAATGGTGCTGGTTGCTGTATTGGTTGTTATGTTGATTGCAAGGGTACTTTTGGTTGTTGTTAGGCCGTTGCTAGGGCGGATATGGTGGTTACTATGCTGGTTGTTACATTGATTATGTTGGTTGCTATGTCTAGTGCTTGGTCATCAGTGTGGAAGCGGTTCCTAGGACATTGCAGGGCTTCTTGAGGTTGTTGCTAGGCTGTTGCCAGGTAAGTTATGGTGGTTGCTACGTTGATCATGTTGGTTGTAATGTTCATTGCTAGGTCATCATTGTGGAAGTGCTTCCTGGAAGGTGGCATTGGTGCTTGAGGATGTTGTTCAGCAGTTGCTAGGGTGGACATGTAGGTTGCTATGCTGGTTGCTACGTTGATCATGTTGGTTGCAATGTTCATTGCTATATCATTATTGCTGGAGTGGCTGTAAAGACATTGCAAGGCTGCTGGAGGCAGTTGCTAGGCTGTTGCTAGGGCGGATATGGTGGTTGCTATGCTGTTTGCCATGTTGAGCATGTTGGTTGCTATGCCAGTTGCCATGTCATCATTGTGGAACTGGTTCCCAGGACATTGTAGGGGTATCTGAGGTTGTTACTAGGCCATTGCGAGGGCGGATATGTTGGTTGCTACATTGATCTTGTTGGTTGCTATGTATATTGCTAGGTCATCATGGGAGTTGTTAGCAGTGGCTATTGTCAATGTTGATGAATGGGTGATATTGAATAGTTGAAAAAAAAAGATAGTTGATGATAGTTTGAATGAACATGGCCCGTATCAGTAGTTAAATTAGTGGTAAAAGTTGGACGCAGCCTTTGGCTGCGTCAAATGGTTCGTTGTTGATGATTACATAAAAAGTTGCTTTGTGTAAATTTGTTTAAAAATGTTGAAATAGGAAATAGTTGAAATAGGAAAAGATGTGGAAAAAAAGTTGCAAAAAATGTTGAATATAATACAGAGAATTGAAGAGAAAAAAAGGAAAATATGTAGGCTAGGCCTGAAAGGTTGCCAAAAAGTTGAAGAGATAATACAGAGAATTGAAGAGAAAAAGGCAAAGATGTACAGTAAAAAGTTGGCAAAAAGTTGAAGGGAAATAGGCAAAAATGTAAAATGTCGATGAAAAAGTGAATAGATAATTGAAGAGAATTGAAGACAAAAAGGTGAAGACGTAAATAGTTGCCAAAAGTTGAACAGATAATACAGAGAATCAAAGAAAAAAATGGCAAAGATGAAAAAGTTGTTAAAAGTTGAATAGATGATACAGAGAATTGAAAAGAAAAAGACAGTAGAAGAGGGAAAAGGCAAAGAGGCTCGCTTTGCGAGCCCTTTGCCTCAGCAAATGGAAGTGAAATAAGCTTAAATAGCCCATTAGGTTAATAGAAATGAACTGGAAAGGTTAATACAGCAGATAACAGAATGTTTGTGGAAATAGAATCCTAGAAGTTCCACTAGTCTGCTGAAAGTTCTCTGGAATGTTTACAGTAGTCAAGAAAGCAACAATAGAATGTTTACAGTAGTTAAGGTAGCAACAATAGGAAGTAGAATTCTGTTGTGGAACTCTGAAAATTCCATAATTTGTGAAAAAAAGCACTTTTTTCGCTCGTTTATCGCAGATAGTAGAAAAAGTAAAAATAGTAGAAAAGTGAAATGTCATAGCATAACAACACAAATCGAGACCTACGAGATGAAGTTTGAATGAAGTTTCTAGGTGAAACGGTTATTGAGAAAAAGCGAGCATTGAAGAATAATAATAATAAAAAAGAAGAAGAAGCCAACGGAGAACAGTACAGTGCATCGCTTTGCATGCACTGTAATAATAAAAAGAAGAAGAAGCCAACGGAGAACAGTACAGTGCATCGCTTTGCATGCACTGTAACTAGATTTGCAATTCCAAGGAATTACACAGTGCATGCAAACGTTTAAAAAAGTGCACTTAGAAAGTGACATTAGAAAAAAAAGTAGAAAAGTAGAGTAAAGAGGAAACTTGTTTAGGCAATCAAAGTTACTAGTTAAGTAGCAAAGAAAATGTTGCTACCTTGATCATGTAGTTGAATAGTTGAAAAAAAAAGAAAATGGTGCTGGTTGCTGTGTTGGTTGCTATGTTGATTACAAGGGTACTTTTGGTTGTTGTTAGGCCGTTGCTTGGGGCGGATATGGTGGTTGCTATGCTGGTTGTTACATTGATCATGTTGGTTGCTATGTCTAGTGCTTGGTCATCAGTGTGGAAGCGGTTCCTAGGACATTGCAGGGCTTCTTGAGTTTATTGCTAGGCTGTTGCCAGGGAAATTATGGTGGTTGCTACGTTGCATGTAGTTGCAATGTTCATTGCTAGGTCATCATTGTGGAAGTGCTTCCATGAAGGTGGCATTGGTGCTTAAGGTTGTTGTTTGGCAGTTGCTAGGGTGGACATGTAAGTTGCTATGCTGGTTGCTACGTTGATCATGTTGGTTGCTATGTTCATTGCTATATCATTATTGCTGGAATGGTTGTAAAGGCTGCTGGAGGCAGTTGCTAGGCTGTTGCTAGGGCAGATATGGTGGTTGCTATGCTGTTTGCCATGTTGAGCATTTGGTTGCTATGTCAATTGCCATGTCATCATTGTGGAACTGGTTCCCAGGACATTGTAGGGGTGTCTGAGGTTGCTACTAGGCCATTGCGAGGGCGGATATGTTGGTTGCTACATTGATCTTGTTGGTTGCTATGTATATTGCTAGGTCATCATGGGAGTTGTTAGCAGTGGCTATTGTTAATGTTGATGAATGGGTGATTATTGAATAGTTGAAAAAAAAGATAGTTGATGATCGTTCGAATGAACATGGCCTGTATCAGTAGTTGAATTAGTGGTAAAAGGTCAAATGGTTCGTTGTTGATGATTACATAAAAAGTTGGTTTGTGTCAATTTGTTTAAAAATGTTGAAATAGGAAATTGTTGAAATAGGAAAAGATGTGAAAAAAATAGTTGCAAAAAATGTTGAATATAATACAGAGAATTGAAGAGAAAAAAAGGAAAATATGTAGGCTAGGCTTGAAAGGTTGGCAAAAAGTTGAAAAGATGATACAGAGAATTGAAGAGAAAAAGGCAAAGATGTACAGTAAAAAGTTGGCAAAAAGTTGAATAGATTAATACAGAGAATTGAAGAGAAAAAGGAAAAATGTAAAATGTCGTTGAAAAAGTGAATAGATAATACAGAGAATTGAAGACAAAAATGTGAAGATGTAAATAGTTGCCAAAAGTTGAACAGATAATACAGAGAATCAAAGAAAAAAATGACAAAGATGAAAAAGTTGTCAAAAGTTGAATAGATGATACAGAGAATTGAAAAGAAAAAGACAGTAGAAGAGGGAAAGGCAAAGAGGCTCATTGCCTCAGCAATGGAAGTGAAAAAACCTTAAATAGCCCATTAGTTTAATAGAAATGAACTGGAAAGGTTAACACAGCAGATAACAGAATGTTCGTGGAAATAGAATCCTAGAAGTTCCACTAGTCTGCTGAAAGTTCTCTGGAATGTTTACAGTAATCAAGAAAGCAACAATAGAATGTTTACAGTAGTTAAGGGAAGCAACAGTAGGAAGTAGAATTCTGTTATGGAACTATCAAAATTCCATCATTTCTGGAAAAAAAGCTCTTTTTTGCTCGTTTATCGCAGATAGTGGAAAAAGTAAAAATAGTAGAAAAAGAGAAAAGTCTTAGCATAACAATAGAAATTGAGACCTACAAGGTGAAGTTTGAATGAAGTTTCTAGGTGAAACGGTTATTGAGAAAAAGCGTGCATAGAAGAATAATAAGAATAAGAATAAGAAGAAGAAGCCAACGGATAACAAGACAGTGCATCGCTATGCATGCACTGTAAAAAGAAGAAGAAGCCAACGGAGAACAGTACAGTGCATCGCTTTGCATGCACTGTAATAACTAGATTTGCAATTCCAAGGAATTACACAGTGCATGCAAACGTTTAAAAAAGTACACTTAGAAAGTGATCGTAGAAAAAAAGTAGAAAAGTAGAGTAAAGAGGAAACTTGTTTAGGCAATCAAAGTTACTAGTCAAGTAGCAAAGAAAATGTTGCTACCTTGATCATGGTTGAATAGTTGAAAAAAAAGAAAATGGTGCTGGTTGCTGTATTGGTTGTTATGTTGATTGCAAGGGTACTTTTGGTTGTTGTTAGGCCGTTGCTAGGGCGGATATGGTGGTTACTATGCTGGTTGTTACATTAATCATGTTGGTTGCTATGTCTAGTGCTTGGTCATCAGTGTGGAAGCGGTTCCTAGGACATTGCAGGGCTTCTTGAGGTTGTTACTAGGCTGTTGCCAGGTAAGTTATGGTGGTTGCTACGTTGATCATGTTGGTTGTAATGTTCATTGCTAGGTCATCATTGTGGAAGTGCTTCCTGGAAGGTGGCATTGGTGCTTAAGGATGTTGTTCGGCAGTTGCTAGAGTGGACATGTAGGTTGCTATGCTGGTTGCTACGTTGATCATGTTGGTTGCTGTGTTCATTGCTATATCATTATTGCTCCACAAACATTCTGTTATCTGCTGTATTAACCTTTCCAGTTCATTTCTATTAAACTAATGGGCTATTTAAGCTTATTTCACTTCCATTTGCTGAGGCAAAGGGCTCTTTGCCTTTTCCCTCTTCTACTGTCTTCTCTGTATCATCTGTTCAACTTTTGGCAACTTTATCATCTTTGTTCATTTCTATATCATTATTGCTGGAGTGGTTGTAAAGACATTGCAAGGCTGCTGGAGGCAGTTGCTAGGCTGTTGCTAGGGCGGATATGGTGGTTGCTATGCTGTTTGCCATGTTGAGCATGTTGGTTGCTATGCCAGTTGCCATGTCATCATTGTGGAACTGGTTCCCAGGACATTGTAGGGGTATCTGGGGTTGTTACTAGGCCATTGCGAGGGCGGATATGTTGGTTGCTACATTGATCTTGTTGGTTGCTATGTATATTGCTAGGTCATCATGGGAGTTGTTTTAGCAGTGGCTATTGTTAATGTTGATGAATGGGTGATTATTGAATAGTTGAAAAAAAAAAGATAGTTGATCACAGTTCGAATGAACATGGCCCGTATCAGTAGTTAAATTAGTGATAAAAGGTGGACGCAGCCTTTGGCTGCGTCAAATGGTTCGTTGTTGATGATTACATAAAAAGTTGCTTTGTGTAAATTTGTTTAAAAATGTTGAAATAGGAAATAGTTGAAATAGGAAAAGATAAGGAAAAAAAGTTGCAAAAAATGTTGAATATAATACAGAGAATTGAAGAGAAAAAAAGGAAAATATGTAGGCTAGGCCTGAAAGGTTGCCAAAAAGTTGAAGAGATAATACAGAGAATTGAAGAGAAAAAGGCAAAGATGTACAGTAAAAAGTTGGCAAAAAGTTGAAGGGAAATAGGCAAAAATGTCAAATGTCGATTAAAAAGTGAATAGATAATTGAAGAGAATTGAAGACAAAAAGGTGAAGACGTAAATAGTTGCCAAAAGTTGAACAGATAATACAGAGAATCAAAGAAAAAAATGACAAAGATGAAAAAGTTGTCAAAAGTTGAATAGATGATACAGAGAATTGAATAGAAAAAGACAGTAGAAGAGGGAAAAGGCAAAGAGGCTCGCTTCGCGAGCCCTTTGCCTCAGCAAATGGAAGTGAAATAAGCTTAAATAGCCCATTAGGTTAATAGAAATGAACTGGAAAGGTTAATACAGCAGATAACAGAATGTTCGTGGAAATAGAATCCTAGAAGTTCCACTAGTCTGCTGAAAGTTCTCTGCAATGTTTACAGTAGTCAAGAAAGCAACAATAGAATGTTTACAGTAGTTAAGGTAGCAACAATAGGAAGTAGAATTCTGTTGTGGAACTCTGAAAATTCCATAATTTGTGAAAAAAAGCACTTTTTTCGCTCGTTTATCGCAGATAGTAGAAAAAGTAAAAATAGTAGAAAAGTGAAATGTCATAGCATAACAACACAAATCGAGACCTACGAGATGAAGTTTGAATGAAGTTTCTAGGTGAAACGGTTATTGAGAAAAAGCGAGCATTGAAGAATAATAATAAGAAGAATAACTAGATTTGCAATTCCAAGGAATTACACAGTGCATGCAAACGTTTAAAAAAGTACACTTAGAAAGTGATCGTAGAAAAAAAGTAGAAAAGTAGAGTAAAGAGGAAACTTGTTTAGGCAATCAAAGTTACTAGTCAAGTAGCAAAGAAAATGTTGCTACCTTGATCATGTTGTTGAATAGTTGAAAAAAAAGAAAATGGTGCTGGTTGCTGTATTGGTTGTTATGTTGATTGCAAGGGTACTTTTGGTTGTTGTTAGGCCGTTGCTAGGGCGGATATGGTGGTTACCATGCTGGTTGTTACATTGATCATGTTGGTTGCTATGTCTAGTGCTTGGTCATCAGTGTGGAAGCGGTTCCTAGGACATTGCAGGGCTTCTTGAGGTTGTTGCTAGGCTGTTGCCAGGTAAGTTATGGTGGTTGCTACGTTGATCATGTTGGTTGCAATGTTCATTGCTAGGTCATTGTGGAAGTGCTTCCTGGAAGGTGGCATTGGTGCTTAAGGTTGTTGTTCGGCAGTTGCTAGGGTGGACATGTAGGTTGCTATGCTGGTTGCTACGTTGATCATGTTGGTTGCCATGTTCATTGCTATATCATTATTGATGGAGTGGTTCTAAAGACATTGCAAGGCTGCTGGAGGCAGTTGCTAGGCTGTTGCTAGGGCGGATATGGTGGTTGCTATGCTGTTTGCCATGTTTAGCATGTTGGTTGCTATGTCAATTGCCATAGGGGTGTCTGAGGTTGTTACTAGGCCATTGCGAGGGCGGATATGTTGGTTGCTACATTGATCTTGTTGGTTGATATATTGCTAGGTCATCATGGGAGTTGTTTTAGCAGTGGCTATTGTTAATGTTGATGAATGGGTGATTATTGAATAGTTGAAAAAAAAAAGATAGTTGATCACAGTTCGAATGAACATGGCCCGTATCAGTAGTTAAATTAGTGATAAAAGGTGGACGCAGCCTTTGGCTGCGTCAAATGGTTCGTTGTTGATGATTACATAAAAAGTTGCTTTGTGTAAATTTGTTTAAAAATGTTGAAATAGGAAATAGTTGAAATAGGAAAAGATGAGGAAAAAAAGTTGCAAAAAATGTTGAATATAATACAGAGAATTGAAGAGAAAAAAAGGAAAATATGTAGGCTAGGCCTGAAAGGTTGCCAAAAAGTTGAAGAGATAGTACAGAGAATTGAAGAGAAAAAGGCAAAGATGTACAGTAAAAAGTTGGCAAAAAGTTGAAGGGAAATAGGCAAAAATGTAAAATGTCGATTAAAAAGTGAATAGATAATTGAAGAGAATTGAAGACAAAAATGTGAAGAGGTAAATAGTTGCCAAAAGTTGAACAGATAATACAGAGAATCAAAGAAAAAAATGACAAAGATGAAAAAGTTGTCAAAAGTTGAATAGATGATACAGAGAATTGAAAAGAAAAAGACAGTAGAAGAGGGGAAAGGCAAAGAGGCTCGCTTCGCGAGCCCTTTGCCTCAGCAAATGGAAGTGAAATAAGCTTAAATAGCCCATTAGGTTAATAGAAATGAACTGGAAAGGTTAATACAGCAGATAACAGAATGTTCGTGGAAATAGAATCCTAGAAGTTCCACTAGTCTGCTGAAAGTTCTCTGCAATGTTTACAGTAGTCAAGAAAGCAACAATAGAATGTTTACAGTAGTTAAGGTAGCAACAATAGGAAGTAGAATTCTGTTGTGGAACTCTGAAAATTCCATAATTTGTGAAAAAAAGCACTTTTTTCGCTCGTTTATCGCAGATAGTAGAAAAAGTAAAAATAGTAGAAAAGTGAAATGTCATAGCATAACAACACAAATCGAGACCTACGAGATGAAGTTTGAATGAAGTTTCTAGGTGAAACGGTTATTGAGAAAAAGCGAGCATTGAAGAATAATAATAACTAGATTTGCAATTCCAAGGAATTACACAGTGCATGCAAACGTTTAAAAAAGTACACTTAGAAAGTGATCGTAGAAAAAAAGTAGAAAAGTAGAGTAAAGAGGAAACTTGTTTAGGCAATCAAAGTTACTAGTCAAGTAGCAAAGAAAATGTTGCTACCTTGATCATGTTGTTGAATAGTTGAAAAAAAGAAAATGGTGCTGGTTGCTGTATTGGTTGTTATGTTGATTGCAAGGGTACTTTTGGTTGTTGTTAGGCCATTGCTAGGGCGGATATGGTGGTTACTATGCTGGTTGTTACATTGATCATGTTGGTTGCTATGTCTAGTGCTTGGTCATCAGTGTGGAAGCGGTTCCTAGGACATTGCAGGGCTTCTTGAGGTTGTTGCTAGGCTGTTGCCAGGTAAGTTATGGTGGTTGCTACGTTGATCATGTTGGTTGTAATGTTCATTGCTAGGTCATTGTGGAAGTGCTTCCTGGAAGGTGGCATTGGTGCTTAAGGTTGTTGTTCGGCAGTTGCTAGGGTGGACATGTAGGTTGCTATGCTGGTTGCTACGTTGATCATGTTGGTTGCCATGTTCATTGCTATATCATTATTGATGGAGTGGTTCTAAAGACATTGCAAGGCTGCTGGAGGCAGTTGCTAGGCTGTTGCTAGGACGGATATGGTGGTTGCTATGCTGTTTGCCATGTTTAGCATGTTGGTTGCTATGTCAATTGCCATAGGGGTGTCTGAGGTTGTTACTAGGCCATTGCGAGGGCGGATATGTTGGTTGCTACATTGATCTTGTTGGTTGATATATTGCTAGGTCATCATGGGAGTTGTTAGCAGTGGCTATTGTTAATGTTGATGAATGGGTGATTATTGAATACTTGAAAAAAAAAAGATAGTTGATGACAGTTCAAATGAACATGGCCCGTATCAGTAGTTAAATTAGTGATAAAGGTGGACGCAGCCTTTGGCTGCGTCAAATGGTTCGTTGTTGATGATTACATAAAAAGTTGCTTTGTGTAAATTTGTTTAAAAATGTTGAAATAGGAAATAGTTGAAATAGGAAAAGATGAGGAAAAAAAGTTGCAAAAAATGTTGAATATAATACAGTGAATTGAAGAGAAAAAAAGGAAAATATGTAGGCTAGGCCTGAAAGGTTGCCAAAAAGTTGAAGAGATAGTACAGAGAATTGAAGAGAAAAAGGCAAAGATGTACAGTAAAAAGTTGGCAAAAAGTTGAAGGGAAATAGGCAAAAATGTAAAATGTCGATTAAAAAGTGAATAGATAATTGAAGAGAATTGAAGACAAAAATGTGAAGAGGTAAATAGTTGCCAAAAGTTGAACAGATAATACAGAGAATCAAAGAAAAAAATGACAAAGATGAAAAAGTTGTCAAAAGTTGAATAGATGATACAGAGAATTGAAAAGAAAAAGACAGTAGAAGAGGGAAAGGCAAAGAGGCTCGCTTCGCGAGCCATTCTGCCTCAGCAAATGGAAGTGAAATAAGCTTAAATAGCCCATTAGGTTAATAGAAATGAACTGGAAAGGTTAATACAGCAGATAACAGAATGTTCGTGGAAATAGAATCCTAGAAGTTCCACTAGTCTGCTGAAAGTTCTCTGCAATGTTTACAGTAGTCAAGAAAGCAACAATAGAATGTTTACAGTAGTTAAGGTAGCAACAATAGGAAGTAGAATTCTGTTGTGGAACTCTGAAAATTCCATAATTTGTGAAAAAAAAGCACTTTTTTCGCTCGTTTATCGCAGATAGTAGAAAAAGTAAAAATAGTAGAAAAGTGAAATGTCATAGCATAACAACACAAATCGAGACCTACGAGATGAAGTTTGAATGAAGTTTCTAGGTGAAACGGTTATTGAGAAAAAGCGAGCATTGAAGAATAATAATAACTAGATTTGCAATTCCAAGGAATTACACAGTGCATGCAAACGTTTAAAAAAGTACACTTAGAAAGTGATCGTAGAAAAAAAGTAGAAAAGTAGAGTAAAGAGGAAACTTGTTTAGGCAATCAAAGTTACTAGTTAAGTAGCAAAGAAAATGTTGCTACCTTGATCATGTTGTTGAATAGTTGAAAAAAAAGAAAATGGTGCTGGTTGCTGTATTGGTTGTTATGTTGATTGCAAGGGTACTTTTGGTTGTTGTTAGGCCGTTGCTAGGGCGGATATGGTGGTTACTATGCTGGTTGTTACATTGATCATGTTGGTTGCTATGTCTAGTGCTTGGTCATCAGTGTGGAAGCGGTTCCTAGGACATTGCAGGGCTTCTTGAGGTTGTTGCTAGGCTGTTGCCAGGTAAGTTATGGTGGTTGCTACGTTGATCATGTTTGTTGCAATGTTCATTGCTAGGTCATTGTGGAAGTGCTTCCTGGAAGGTGCCATTGGTGCTTAAGGTTGTTGTTTGGCAGTTGCTAGGGTGGACATGTAGGTTGCTATGCTGGTTGCTACGTTGATCATGTTGGTTGCCATGTTCATTGCTATATCATTATTGATGGAGTGGTTCTAAAGACATTGCAAGGCTGCTGGAGGCAGTTGCTAGGCTGTTGCTAGGGCGGATATGGTGGTTGCTATGCTGTTTGCCATGTTTAGCATGTTGGTTGCTATGTCAATTGCCATAGGGGTGTCTGAGGTTGTTACTAGGCCATTGCGAGGGCGGATATGTTGGTTGCTACATTGATCTTGTTGGTTGATATATTGCTAGGTCATCATGGGAGTTGTTAGCAGTGGCTATTGTTAATGTTGATGAATGGGTGATTATTGAATAGTTGAAAAAAAAAAGAGAGTTGATGACAGTTCTAATGAACATGGCCCGTATCAGTAGTTAAATTAGTGATAAAAGGTGGACGCAGCCTTTGGCTGCGTCAAATGGTTCGTTGTTGATGATTACATAAAAAGTTGCTTTGTGTAAATTTGTTTAAAAATGTTGAAATAGGAAATAGTTAGGAAAAACAGTTGCAAAAAATGTTGAATATAATACAGAGAATTGAAGAGAAAAAAAGGAAAATATGTAGGCTAGGCCTGAAAGGTTGCCAAAAAGTTGAAGAGATAATACAGAGAATTGAAGAGAAAAAGGCAAAGATGTACAGTAAAAAGTTGGCAAAAAGTTGAAGGGAAATAGGCAAAAATGTAAAATGTCGATGAAAAAGTGAATAGATAATTGAAGAGAATTGAAGACAAAAAGGTGAAGACGTAAATAGTTGCCAAAAGTTGAACAGATAATACAGAGAATCAAAGAAAAAAATGGCAAAGATGAAAAAGTTGTTAAAAGTTGAATAGATGATACAGAGAATTGAAAAGAAAAAGACAGTAGAAGAGGGAAAAGGCAAATGGAAGTGAAATAAGCTTAAATAGCCCATTAGGTTAATAGAAATGAACTGGAAAGGTGAATACAGCAGATAACAGAATGTTCGTGGAAATAGAATCCTAGAAGTTCCACTAGTCTGCTGAAAGTTCTCTGGAATGTTTACAGTAGTCAAGAAAGCAACAATAGAATGTTTACAGTAGTTAAGGTAGCAACAATAGGAAGTAGAATTCTGTTGTGGAACTCTGAAAATTCCATAATTTGTGAAAAAAAAGCACTTTTATCGCTTGTTTATCGCAGATAGTAGAAAAAGTAAAAATAGTAGAAAAGTGAAATGTCATAGCATAACAACACAAATCGAGACCTACGAGATGAAGTTTGAATGAAGTTTCTAGGTGAAACGGTTATTGAGAAAAAGCGAGCATTGAAGAATAATAATAATAAAAAGAAGAAGAAGCCAACGGAGAACAGTACAGTGCATCGCTTTGCATGCACTGTAATAAAAAGAAGAAGAAGCCAACGGAGAACAGTACAGTGCATCGCTTTGCATGCACTGTAATAATAAAAAGAAGAAGAAGCCAACGGAGAACAGTACAGTGCATCGCTTTGCATGCACTGTAATAAAGCAGATAACAGAATGTTCGTGGAAATAGAATCCTAGAAGTTCCACTAGTCTGCTGAAAGTTCTCTGGAATGTTTACAGTAGTCAAGAAAGCAACAATAGAATGTTTACAGTAGTTAAGGGAAGCAACAGTAGGAAGTAGAATTCTGTTATGGAACTATCAAAATTCCATCATTTCTGGAAAAAAAGCTCTTTTTCGCTCGTTTATCGCAGATAGTGGAAAAAGTAAAAATAGTAGAAAAGAGAAAAGTCTTAGCATAACAATAGAAATTACAAAGTTGGCAAAAAGTTGAATAGATTAATACAGAGAATTGAAGAGAAAAAGGCAAAAATGTAAAATGTTGTTGAAAAAGTGAATAGATAATACAGAGAATTGAAGACAAAAATGTGAAGAGGTAAATAGTTGCCAAAAGTTGAACAGATAATACAGAGAATCAAAGAAAAAAATGACAAAGATGAAAAAGTTGTCAAAAGTTGAATAGATGATACAGAGAATTGAATAGAAAAAGACAGTAGAAGAGGGGAAAGGCAAAGAGGCTCGCTTCGCGAGCCCTTTGCCTCAGCAAATGGAAGTGAAAAAACCTTAAATAGCCCATTAGTTTAATAGAAATGAACTGGAAAGGTTAATAAAGCAGATAACAGAATGTTCGTGGAAATAGAATCCTAGAAGTTCCACTAGTCTGCTGAAAGTTCTCTGGAATGTTTACAGTAGTCAAGAAAGAAACAATAGAATGTTTACAGTAGTTAAGGGAAGCAACAGTAGGAAGTAGAATTCTGTTATGGAACTATCAAAATAATAATAAAAAGAAGAAGAAGCCAACGGAGAACAGTACAGTGCATCGCTTTGCATGCACTGTAATTATTAAAATGTCATAGGATGACAAGCTGGTGCTGAGTGAATGCCATGTTGAGCTGCTGGATTCCATCCTGAATGAGACTTCTAGAATCCACTCTCTGCTCTTCCATGTCAGACTCTCAATCATGCCAAACTACATATCTTTATAAACACATTCAGCAGAAGCCCCAACAGGTCAGGAAGGAGCACGCGCGCGCGCACTACACACACACACACACACACACTACCTTTGAGTAATACACCAGCTGTTGCTGTAGATACTGCTCACTGGTAGAGGATGTGTGATTTGTGTATGTGTGTGTGTGTGTGTGTGTTTGT
This sequence comes from Sardinella longiceps, assembly GCA_027497455.2. Taxonomy (NCBI): domain Eukaryota; kingdom Metazoa; phylum Chordata; class Actinopteri; order Clupeiformes; family Clupeidae; genus Sardinella; species Sardinella longiceps. The sequence continues at coordinate 137,017 of JAODXP020000040.1, read as the reverse complement.
AACTAATGGAACCAATTTTCAATTTGATATATTGAACAATGGTGCCCTCTAGATGTCTGATTTAGTATAACAAGCAGGACTCTGGCGAATCTCTCAAACCCCCCCCCCCCCCTCACAACACACACACACACACACACACTCTTCAATGAATCAATTTATTAAAAAAGAAATTTACACAACATTGATGTGACACAATCAATCCTTATTCTGTAAGGGATAATAGATATTGTGAGGTGCTGCAGGAAAACTTCACTGACGACAAAATTCCTTTAAGGTCAAATATTTATTGCCTATAACTTTACAATGCCTAATGCGCGGGGAAAGGGGAATGGGAACAATAGAGCAATGGAGTCTGTAGAAGAGCGCGCGCCTGTTGCGCCGCGCGTCCACGGGCGTCCTTTTCTGCGGCCGTCTTATTGGACACGACCCCTTCGTGGCTCTCACTCGCAAGGGAGACGTCTCCAGTGGATGGCGGCTGAACTGCAACAGACTTGTTAAGCATAATAGCCACAATAGATATGCACAACTTACTAAATCTGTACCCTACAGATCAATTCAAGTACAATCAATTTGTACAATGTACAAAATAAATACTGTACAGTTTACCGTCTGTAAAATAGACAGATAAGATCTATCATCACGTCATACACTGTTGTCCAAATTATCTGTATTTAGGAATCATTGATTTATGGATAATTTAGATAGTTCTATGAAACTGAGCATCCAATTTTCTCTCTGAATTTTTTTTAGTTCACTTAATAGAGACTCGATTGTTCATGTTTCTGATATCTGAGATTCTGGTTCTGTCATACAGGTACTGAGGTACAGTAAATTTACAGAATCACAGGCTAGTTCAACTGATCACACCCCATTCAAATAACATTTATTGCTTTTCAAACACAAAACTAGAAAAGCACTCGTAGAGAACTCATTGTGTCAATCTGCCTTAGCCATGTGCCTCACCAGCTGCTGTCTACAGGCCATGGTCAATGTTCTTCATCTTTGTTCCCCATGGCTCACACACACACACACACACACACACACACACACACACACACACACACACACACACACACACACACACACACACACACACACACACACACACACACACAGTTCATACACTGCAAAAGCTCCAGTTGAGCATTCTTCTGTTCTATGAGAACCACTCAAGAAGGAGTGTTTCTGTTCTTCAAGAACGTTCTTCTGTTCTATGTAGTTTTCTCTGAGAATGTCTATGCTCTCTATAAGAATGGTGTTCAGTTCTTTGAGATCATCCCTCAGTTCAGGCTTGACTCCAAGCTTGGGATACCGACAGGCTGCATGTTACTCAGGATGTAATGTAGCAACCATCCAGAGATGTTTCTGCTCATGTAACCTCCCACTGCGCGCACACACACACACACACACACACACCTTCACTATTTATCTGTTTGCAATGGAATGCTGTAATTAAACAGCAAAGGACTGAAAAAAATACTTAACAAGAATGTTTCTGAGAAACTGCTGCTAGTGAAGTAATGTACGTTTGCACTAAACAGTTTTACAGTGTATCAGTTGTACTTTTAACCAGAAAAATCCAAAAGTAATGACATCCTGCACTTGAATAATGAATTGATTTTGACGAAACCATTTTCCATGGTGATATGGGAATACATTTAATTTTCTAATTTTCCATCTTTAGTTTTAGTTCTTTAAACCTAATATAAGATTGTGTTTAAATTTTCTGACTACTGCAAAAATACCCTAACTGCATAAACAAATCACTTAGTGAACTCCCAGCCAGGAAGCTCTGAATAGAACAGGGATGCAGATAACGTTACTCTACTCACCAGTCCCATGTTCTCCCTCCCTCTCTTGTTCCTGTAGTTGGGTTCTCAGGTCCTGTACTTGGCTGGTTTTGTCCTGAAGTTCCTTCTCCAGTGACTCCAGTCTCTCTCTCCACTCTTTTCCTTTAGTCATCAACTCCACTTCCCTCTCCTCTCTCAGATGGACAATCTCCAACTTGAAGCGTTCAAGTTCTATGTTCTTCTCCTCCATCTCTCTCTTGAACTCTCCCTCCATCTTCTCCTTGGTGATGCTGATGTTTCTCTGTAGTTCAGGCAGGATGATCTTCATGAGGTTTCTCTCTGCTTCAGCCCTGGCCTCTCTCTCATAGCTCTCTCTCATCTCCTCCAACTCCTCTCCGTGTCTCTCCTCCATCTTTCTAATCTCTCTTTCTCTCTTTTCTTTCACTCTGATCAGTTTTCTCTCCATCTGCTCTCTGTGTCTTTCCTCCATCTCCTTCCTCTCTCTTTCTCTCTTTTCTCTCACTCTATTCAGTTTTCTTTCCATTTCCTCTCTCTGTTTTATTTCTCTCTGTAACTCTTTCTCCATTTCTTTCTTGTTCTCCTCATCCCTCTCTTCTTTCATCTTTCTCTCCAGTTCTGTTGCTCTTTCATTCAATACTCTAATTTCTCCCTCATGTTCCTGAATCTCTCCCTCCATCTTCTTAAGAGACTCTTGCACATTTTTGTCAAGCTCCTCTTTTCTTTCCCTCTCTTCCTTCAGTTTCCTCTCCTCCATCTCTCTTTCTCTCTGCATCCTTCTCTCTATCTCTCTGATCTGTCTCTCCGCTTCCTGGTACGTCTCACTGCTGTAGAATCTCTCTCTGTTTCCTGACTCCATCTCTTCTATCTTCTCTAGGAGCTGTGTGATCTGAGTGTCATCAGGTCTGTCCTTAACGTTGAGAAGGTGACACCTGTTCCCACATTTCTCTACCAGCTGCTGGAGCTCCTGGCTCCCTGTCTGGAGCAACTCCTCCACACTCCTCTCTCTCAGCCCCTCAGCATGGGTGAAGAGGATCAGTGTGTGTCTCCAACAGCCCTCCCCAAAAATATCCTCCATTTTCTCCAGCATCCTCCCTCTCCTCCCCTTCAGACGACTCCACTGGAATCAGCAGGAGGAAGGCGTGAGGTCCTGGGGCAGACAGACGGACACAACGCCCCACGTCCTGTCTCATGTCCTTCTCAGAGAGTCCACTGCAGAACCAGTCTGGAGTTTCCACCAGGGTCACCCGTCTCCCAGCCACCTTCCCCTGTCTGCTCTCACTGTGCTGGGTCTCTGTGAATGTGTGTGTGAGTGTGTGTGTGCCCAGGATGGTGTTTCCTGCTGCCCTCTTCCCAGCTGCACTCCCCCCAGCATTATCAATCTCAACAACACTGCTTTTCCTGCAGAAAATAAAGTCTCAAGTTAATATCAGAAACCATACTTTATGTCAATTATGGTACATATGTTGCCCCTATAGCCTTTCATACTTTTATACAGAATATTTTCTCTTCCAAACATTAGCAAAATAGCATCTGAGCCTACAAAACATTTTTTTTTTTTTTTTTTTTGCAAGTCAAGTATTTATTATTGCCATTTGCTGAAGTACATGTACAAGGGCATAGGAAAACGTGTGGTTCATTAATAGATAAAAATACCGTATTAACTCATTGACTGCCAGCCATACAGAATTCAGAATATAGAGCTCCATACTGCCAGAGCTTTTGGTCAATTTTGACTGATTTTTCAAGAGCCACAGAATATGATCTGCTATGACTATGTAAACATCGACCAAAAGAAAGAGCAATCTCTTCTTTCACCAGAAAAAAAAGTTTGTTTCTACCCCTTTCCATTCTGTAGTAATCAGACAGTAATCTGACAACAACAGGGTCTTAGATGCGCATATTTTTTGCTCTACTGAAACACCAAACATCGGGGAAATACTTTCCTTCAATAAAACTGCAAAAACAACACCAACAACAAAGGTAAACATATAGTGACAACAATAACATGATTTCATTCGGTTCGTAGAACTCCCCTGTCTAGCTAACTGTCAGATAGCTGGGCAGTGTATGTCGCTACCCGATTTGAGTCGAGTGCCGATGTGAGTCGCGCATGCGCAAACTTAAACGGTTTACGGCATAATGCAGCGTGTTCTACTGTACGGCTTACGGCATAAAGACGGCAGAGGGATCGGGAAAGCAAGGTGATGGGTGTACCAATGCTAAATGATTAATATTGAGATGACAAGTTCCGAAATTTCTAAAAATAAATAAATAATAATAATAATAATAATAATAATTAAACTCTACAGAAACAGTGTTTTTGTCAGTGATTGATTTATTGTTAATGTTAGCAGAACAAAACACAATCCTGGTGAACGAACTGATGTAGGGCTCTTAAGTTTTGAGAAGTGTGTGTGTAGCCCTATGTGATTTAGAGACAAACAAACCACCTTCTGTATATTTTAATCATTATGCTAGGCTACTTGAAAAAGTTCCTCCATAGTGACAACCTTATCCTCTGGCTGCAGAAATGTGTAGTGCAGTTACGAAGTTCACCGTGTTAGATGAAGGCTCAGGAGGAGTACTATCGCTGGTCTAGTGAGCTATAGCCACACACCAGTCAAATAGTGTGTGGGCTAACATAAAGTAAAGTGGGATGATGCATTGTTGGCTTATGGATACCTCTCTTAATGCTGTGCATGCCTGGTAGAGATACAATGTAGCCTACTAAGTTCTGTATTAAAGACAGCTGATGATAATTGAACAGTTCAGGATATCCTCATAGGATAATTGCCTAGTAATGTTTCAGTGTTTTTGGGAAACATGAAAAAACTGTGACCATGGTGTGATTTCAGCCTTGGCAAGGTGGAAGCAGACAGGCTTACACATTTCACCCCACCCACACACACCAAGTTGTGTCTAGTTTTAGGGTGAATCCCTGCACCATTGTAAGAGAAGGCAATTTTTGAATTTGGTTATGGTTACGGTAATGTTATTCCTCACGATATTGATGAGGTAGGTATCCTGAAAGCTTCAGCTGAGAGTGTTGTGATTGGCCAATTACAAAGACAGGGTGATGCAGAAAAGGTAGGAGAGTACATTTATGCAAATATCTCAATTTGGCCAAAACGACTTAGGCAATTATTCTATGAGGCTGATGATATTTTGACAAAAAAGTGGGATGAATACGGTAATAAGAAAACTTAACAATACCGAACAAAACAATATTGTTCTTGCCTTTGTAGTTGATTATGAGTAAATGATCATATCTCAAAGTAAACATTTAATGCATGTGTAATATGTGGATTTAGAAAACAATTACCACCAAGCCAAGAATGTCAAACATAAAGTGTAAACAAGTGTTTTGAAGTTTATTGAATGAAATACTTTATATTGTCTTCCTAGAAAGTAGTCATTCAGTAAAATAAAATGTTAGAATTCCCAAAATCAAATATCAGACAGAGTATTTTGTTCTGGCACCAAGATATACCTTTATTGCAAAAATATATCAGCCTAAGTCATGTCAGATGCCGGAATCCAAAACAGAATTGCGGCCCTGATTGGTTTGTCCGTTTCATTTTCGTTCTAAAATCCCTCCCAAAGGTATTGTCTCGGATGCGTGCAAACAAAAGTGAAGAAGGGGCTTGAATGGGGTTATCCCTGTAGTTCTCACTTCCTTTCGCTCTAATCCACTGCAGCTGAAACACAGCAACAAGATACACTGTTAGAATTTTTCATTTAAAAATACTATTCAATTCTGTCTCAATTAAATGTTTCAAGATACAAGATATGCAAGGATCATATTTGCATATCTACACATCGTAAGCAAGCGGGCATTCATAGGATTGTGTGTGTGGCAGGGGTGTGTGCATGTGACCAGAACAGTGAGAGGATTGTGATGGTAGCCACATGTGTAGTCCTAATGCACACAGACACAAATACACACACACACACACACACCCACACACAGACACACACAGAGACATAGAGAGAGAGAGAGAGAGAGAGAGAGAGAGAGAGAGACACACACACACACACGCACATACAGTATGAATACACACATTCATGTACAGTATGCACAAACAGACATGGACACACAAGAGAATGGGTGAAACATTCTCAGGTGCTCATTCACACATTCACACAGACATGCATGTACACATACATCATACACACATACATACGTGCACAAAGACACAAACACACACACACCATATCTTGACTATGAGTATGATGCATCCTAAATAAAATTGGTACACACTCTGGACTATGTACTAATCTCTGAAACTGTTTAATAAAAACACCACTTGTCCATGGCTTCACGTATCATAACCAAACTTGGTGTAATCAGGACCATGTTTTTAAGATAGTGTAGGGTCTTACAATGGCATCAAGGACATCATCCCAAAACAGACCGCCCTTTTCTAGATTGTACATGTCTGTTCATCTTTCCATGGACATGCCCCCCCTAGGCTTTAACTGACCCACAATCAAACCAGTCAGGCTGAATTCTCCTTGTCTTCTCCAGCCTGTCTATCTATCAGGTGTTTAAGGTGAACCTGCTCTCTGTCAAAACTACACGGCACCAGTGGTGGACGTGTCAATTTTGGGGTTCTCTTGCAAATGCAAACTGAGAAGGTGGTGAGCATAGGGCCCACTTCAGGACTTTCTCCACTTGTCCTGGCAGTGGCATTCATCAGTAGCTTCCTGGAGGTCATTCTGTAGGGCAGTATTTAAACTGTTCCTCCTTGCACAAAGGACCAGATATCCCTCCGGCGGATGTCTACAAAAAATTACAATCCATCCTGCGCAAACAAATGATATGTAATGGTCTCTGGCGTCCTCTTTCGGCCATTGTTCAAATAACATATAGCACATCACGGATCTCTCTCTCTCTCTCTCTCTCTCTCTCTCTCTCTCTCTCTCTCTCTCTCTCTCTCTCACACACACACACACACACACAAAAGATAGCAGCAGATAAAACCACTTTAACGAGCAATCAGAAGTTATAAAGTTCTATGGAATAACAGAGCATAACATATTCAAGCATAGCACTGGGGGCATTGTAACTTTGCACTTATTCCTGAAGTATTCCTTTAAGTTCCTGAGTATTCCTTAAAGTTCCTGACTGCATTAAACTTTGTGCAATTAGCAACCTGTTAGTATTAGAGATGCGTGATTGGTGGCCGATATACAGTCAGCTATACAGATTGTATTAACTGCCGAGAAGTAAATAAATAAATAAATAAATAAAGGCCATGGCATTTGCACCCACTGGGATTCTAGTTTTGTTTTGTTTTTGTTTTTTTAATCATCTGGTCAATCTTTTTGACCTTGTCATCTCAAAAGTAGCTTGCAAGCTGAAAAAGGTTGGACACCCCTGGGTTATTATAAAGGTATCGGTGCATCTCTAGTTTGTATCTTCAGGGGCCATGTCAACCCATCCCATGACCACTAATTTCATGTATAGGGCCACCTAGTTAAAATCGAATTGCAAAAGTGAGGTGTCGTACTGTAATTGCAAGTATCTCTGGCTGACTCAGTCCAAAATGAATGAAACTTAACTAGGCGTGTGCTTAGAGACTGTGCCGACTCACTCACAGATGTTCTCACAGATATCTTCAACAATTCTCTGAGAATTGGAGTATAATTGGACTGGGATATTTTATCACAAGACAGAGCCAATGTAACAAGGCCCATTTCTAGTCTTAACTCAATTTTGACAAAATCCGTAGTTACTGCGCTTTGACTTTGTAGGGCAGAGCTGCGTGCGGATGCTGTTCGACTTCAGCCTTCAATACAGTCATCCTACAACACCTGGTGGACAAACTCCAAACCATAAGCATCAGCACACCACTCTACAAAAGGTTACTGGACTTTCTCACCAACAGACCACAGACAGTAACACTGTGTCCTAACTGAACGTGATGCGACTGCATGTGTAGCCGGTGGCGGTCCGCACCGCACACGGGTCTCGAACCCGCCACCCCGCAAGCTACAAACTCCCGGCGTGGGAGTGAAACGCTCTAACCAACTGAGCTAAAAGCCCGAGCTTCTAACTCAGCGTGTTAGAAGCGCCCATGGAATTGGGTGATGAGGATTTACACACTACCACCGAGCTAGCCACGCTAGCTGGCCTCCGTTACACATGTGTGTATGTGGAATCAATGAAAAGCACCAAGTTCCTGGGAGTGCATATCACTGATGACCTGGCATGGACCACCAACACCACCGCCCTTGTAAAGAAAGCGCAGCAATGTCTCCACTTCCTGCGCAGGATGAGGAGAGCCAGTCTCCCTCCTCCAACACTCACTTCTACAGGGGTGCCACTGAGAGCATACTCACCAGGAGTCTGTCAGTGTGGTATGGCAGCTGCCATTTTGCAGACCAGAAAGCACTACAGTGGTGGGAACAGCAGAAAGAAGAGCAATCAACATCATCAAAGGCACCCCTCACACGCACAGTTCACCCTCCTACCATCTGGTAAGCGCTACAGCAGTATGCTCTGCAGAACAACCAGACTCAGCAACAGCTTCTTCCAACCATCAGACTGCTACACTCAGACTGCTACACTCACTCCTGAGAGCAAGACCGTAACCCCCACCCCAACACACACACACACACACACACACACACACATAACCAAAGACCAACTACTCTATGGACACTCTATGCACACTCCCCTGCATAAAAGTTTACAGACTTTCATCTCCATGCTGCTACTTGCATTATGCACTTTTGCCTCATTGCACCTTGTTTTAACTCAGTAATATTGCATTCCAGCAACATACCTCAAGGACTTCTGAAACACTCACAGTCTAGAAATTTATGCTCACAATGTCTGTTATGTTGCATGCTATTATTATGTTACTGATACCTATTATCATGCCTGATATCTTGATATCAATTTACACTTTATGTCCTAGTGAGTTGTGATGTCTTAAATACAGTTATACTTCTTAGTTGTACGTCTTCATCTTAACTTTGTTGTGCAGTGTTCGATTGACAATAAAGTTCACTTTGACTATAATTTCAAGTAAAAATTATCCCATTTAAAAGCAATATCATCCCTGAGGTCGATGCATTAAAGGTGTCATGCATGGCGTGCAAGAGAGCACATAATGCTACAGTGATTCATTTTGCATTTTAGTAAATGGTAAATGGACTGTATTTATATAGCGCTTTTCTACTCCTACGAGCACTCAAAGCGCTTTACAATGTATACCTCACATTCACCCATTCACACACCGGTGGCAGAGGCAACCATGCAAGGCACCAACCTGCTCACCGGGAGCAATCTGGGGTTAGGCTTTACCTCTTCTAAGTAAGCTGGATCCTCAAAGACACTGCTTCAAACGAGGATCACACAATCAGATTACCGGTATCTCTCTGCCATCTTGTACCTGAAAAGTAAAACAAACCGTGACCAAGTGCATCAACTTGGACTTGCTAATATAGCATAGTTATAATGTTAACATGCTAGCGGGGCATGAGTTTAAGTTAAAAGCCTATATCACTAGGTGATGAGTTTTAGTAACATCTCTTTGTCCATGCATCAAACTTTATAACTAAACTCATTATGATAAAAATGACATAGCCACAGAAATCACATAAAGATGCTTTTATGTCAAAGTAACTGGTAGTAACCATAGGCTTAGCAGTAAACTGCGAGTCCACACAATGCTGTAGCAGTAAGCAAAATTGACGAGTTTTTCTCTCTGCTTCAGCAAACTGTTTATCACACTAGGCAAAATTATCAACATATCTATAGTTAAACTGTGTAAATTGTACTTAACCAGACTTTTTCAATTAATTACAAAACACAACATACATACCTCGTAGACAGATCGTGGCTCCCGTCGCATCTTCTTCTCCCAGTTGGCCGTATGATTTTCAATCTTGCAATATAATCATACTATTTTAAAATGTTTTTCAGTTGTAACGTTTTGTTTTCTATCTCTTAATATTATACCTTTAATCCTGAAATCCATAATTAGTAACTTTTTATCTATATTGAGTAATACCTCAGTCTTGTGCAGGACGCAGACAGATCCCTCTCCCGAGAACAGCAGTGTCGTAAAGTCGCGCATGCGCGACTCAAATCGGCACTCGACTCAAATCGGGTAGCGACAGTGTAAAAAGCCATGAACTATTTCCCCACTTAGCAAAGGTTGATCTCCTCCATTTCCCACGATTAGGACACTACTGGAACTACAGCGACTGTGACACATACTCTGATCGTGTGTGAAGTGCCTAAACTTCTCTGATTTACGTCTACGTTTTGCTGGCAGCATGTCCTACCATGTTGTATTGCTAACCTTTATCTACTTCTCCTTTAGTCTATGAATATGCATGCTAATCTGACATCCAAAGTGACACTGCCACCTACAGGGTCAATTTGGTAGTGCAATTTTAAGCGCAGAAGTCTTAGATTTAAAGACAAGGTTCAGCAGGTCTGCAGGTTTATCCAGCAACAGTCTGACAGCTGCTGGATAAAAAAAACCTCGGACACCTCCCTGAAATGAATTTCCCAAGGTTGGGATGTCTGCTCTCCCCCACTTTCGAATTACATTCAGAAAATTGGTACATGACATTAGTATCCATGATCTTGAGGATTTATTGCCACTACGATGTCAAAATAGATCAGAACTTGCGATAATACTGTTAATACTGCAAGCGAAAGTTGTAGGCGTGAGAGCCAGGCGAATGGAATACGTCATATCCAAACGGAAACCTATTTCAATTGCGTCGGGCCAGACTGTATGACATAGTCAACAGTTGCTTTCGCCCAGGCTACAAATTTAGCCATTCTCTGTGAAATCATTGTGGCCTGTGTAAGGATATCCTGTGAGACACTATTATGGTCCTAAGAGGCCACCGTGGGGACTGTAATGTCATGAAATGTTCAATAAAGTTAGTTGAATACTTACCAGCTAATGTGTCAGTTGCATATCTTTACATGGTACCAGGAGTAAAAGTATTTAAAAGTTAATGTCTGTGTGAGAAAGACGGGATGGATGTCATAAAACCACCAGAACCGCTGAAGCTCACAGGAAATATTTCACTGCAACTGGCGCCAATGACAAGAGCGGTGAGAGGAAAGTGGCATTGTAACTTATGATAGCAGGGACACAAGCGATTGAAATATACAACACGTTTGAGTTTACAGAGGCTGGAGATAAAATCAAACTAGACAAAGTTCTGGAGCAATTTGATGCATACTGTAGTCCGAAGAAGAATGAAGTATATGAGAGACATGTTTTTTGTTGCCGTGTACAGCAGCAAGATGAATCGTTTGACTCGTATGTGACTGATCTAAGGCTGAAAGTGCAATCCTGTAACTATGGCGACATGCAGTCCTCCATACTACGTGATCAAATAGTCTTTGGAATACACAATAAAAAGGTGCGGGAACGCCTGCTAAGGGATGACAGTCTGACATTAGAAGATGCAATCAGAATGTGCAGAGCTAGCGAACAGACTGAGAAGCAGATAAAGATTTTTGAGAAGCCATCCGTTGCTACTGAACCACCAGTGTGTGTAGACAGGGTGGTCAGAGCTAGCGCGCCTCGCTCAGAGGGGGAACGTTCTAATGCATGTGAAACAGGATCAGACTACGTCCTGAACTGTAAGCGCTGCGGTGGGAAACATCGCTTCAGGCAATGCCCCGCATATGGGAAAGTTTGCTCAAAGTGCAGGGGAAGAAACCATTTTGCAAAAGTTTGCCTATCTGCTAGAGAAAAGAAACAAATTAATATGATGGAAGAGAGCGAGCAAAGCTATGATGAGGATGACATATTCTATACTGACACTGTCAGTGTGGAAAATGAGGCCTCTGCAAAACTGGATGTTAGTGTGAACACAATAAACACAGACAGGTGGATTGTGCCACTTATAGTAATTGGAACAGAGATTCACATGAAACTTGACACAGGAGCAAAAGCAAATCTTATCACATTGAAAGACTTCAAAGCTCTGCGCCACAAGCCAGTCATAGAAAACAAAGAAGTGGGATTGAGAGTTTACAATGGACAAATGATTGAAAAACAGGGTGTCTGTAAGTTACAAGTCCAAAACAAGCACATTACTGAGACAACTACCGTTTGTGATAGTGCCAAGACTCCCTACTGGGAGATGAAGCTTGTGAGGAAATGGGACTTGTTAAGCGTGTTCTAAACATTGCCAAGACAGAGAGAAAACTACAGTGACCACAGCTGAAAAATGCAGAAGTCACCACATCACAAGCAGACAATTTGGAGGTGCTGTATCCTAACATTTTTGATGGCATAGGGGTGCTGCCGTTCACATACAGCATTAAACTAAAGGATAATGCAAGACCTGTGGTGCATGCTCCACGTCGAATTCCTGTTCCACTGAGACAAGATCTTCGTCTTCGCAAAGAACTGGACAGAATGGTGCCATTACTGTAAATGTCATTCAACCCACCAAGGGAGCCATGGAGTGGGTCAACTCAATGGTCTGCGTTAGAAAGCCAAATGGAGGGGGGCGCTGTTGCGCAAGAGGCATGTAGACTATCTTTTGTGAGGCTCCTACAGGGACATACTTTATTTCGATGAAAAACAGATAAGTTAACTCTTGAATTTTGTTTAAACGTTAGATTGTTTTATATAAAGCACTTAAGATAGTACTGGTTTGGCCGAAGAGAAAACTATGAAGCCTCCGACAAGTAAACCGCAGTCTAACCGAGCACGTCATGGCAATGCTAGCTCTGCTAGCGAATCCCAGGAGGACTGCACTGAGACTGAGCAGTTAACCGCTAGCATGCTAACTAAAGCATTAGACTCGCTCAGATTTGACATTTGTGCTAAAATAGATCAATCTGTGAGTGGCCTACAAGCAGATATTACTGCCGTCAAGGAAGAACTGACTTCATCAGTGAATGCGATTCAGAACACCGTAGACGACCATGAAGGACGTCTGAGAGAGTTGGAGACCTCAGCAACATCCACTAGTGACTCTGTGTCCGCAATTGGTATCTCGATGTCTGAGCTTCAAAGCCAAGTTAAAGAGTTACAAGCTAAGTGTGAGGACCTTGAGAACAGATCTCGGAGGAATAACATCAGATTAGTGGGCATCCCTGAAGACCTAGAGGGGCCAATGGTAACGGAGTTTGTCTCCAATCTGCTGCAAGAGGTGCTTAAACTGGATGAGAAACCTTTACTTGATCGAGCTCATCGAACCTTGCAAGCCAAACCGAAGCACAATCAACCTCCGAGACCTTTTGTCATCAGAGTTCACTACTTTCATGTCCGCGAACTCATCCTCCGTCAAGCACGTCAACTGCAATCTCTCTCATTCAACGGACGACCTGTCCACATTTTCCCGGATCTGTCTGCCGCTGAGGCAAAGAGGAGAGCAGCGTTTGGAGATGTGAGGAAACGGCTGCGAGAGATAGAAGGCGCCCGCTTCGGATTTCGTCTGCCTGGGAAGTTTCGCATCACTCTGCCTGGGGCTAAGGAGCGCATGTTTACCGCCTCTCGGCTGCCAATGGACTATGTCGTCTCTACGGTTCACGATAGCGAGGCTCCTGAAGAAGACGGTACAGCAGAGTGACAATTGCCCAGATTTTTTACGGTAATGTCTTGAATGAAAATGTTAGGCAATTAGCTCAAATTTGCCACTTTGGCCAATTCAATCACTGACAATTCTAACTTTTTCCTAATATTTTTTTCTGATAATGAAAGAGTAATGCTTTATACCCTTTCATATGTTTGTTTACTTTATCTGTTCAGTCTGTTAAACGTTTGCCTCAGGTGCCCTTTGGCTAGTCTAGTCTAGTTAATTGCAGTGCACCATAGATCAGTCTAGGTTTTGTTTTGATGGGAGGATGATGACTCCACGTTCGGGGAGGTGTAAGTGTGGGGAGGGATTATATGTATGCTCTGTTGATTTGTGTAGGCTTATGTACAGCAGTTTACTTTTCTTATTGTCTATACAGCAATTTTTGGATTTAGATTGGTATGACTTCAGCGACTAGCAGTAGAGTTGCAAGCAGGCCTATCACTTTTGCCAGTTGGAATGTGAGAAGTTTAGGAAAATCCACTAAACTCACAAAGGTTCTTTCTCATTTGGATAATTTAGGGGCTCAGATTGCTATTATTCAGGAAACACATCTGAACATTTCTGACCACACTAAAATTCGGAGAAGATGGGTCTCTCAATCTTTTCATTCTTTGTTTAACAGTAAAGCCCGTGGGGTTGCTATTTTAGTTCATCGCTCAATCCCATTCATTTCATCCTCTGTTGTGGCTGACCGTAATGGTCGCTATGTCATTGTTAAAGGGAATCTTTATGACACTCCATTGATCCTAGCTAATATTTATGCCCCAAACCTTGATGACGAACAATTTTTTGTTAAGTTTTTCTCTTCCATACCTAATATTGACTCACACCTAGTTATCATTGGGGATTTAAATTGTTGCCTCCAAAATTTGGATACATCAGCCACAAGGAAATTTGCAATATCAAAATCTGCCAAGGTTATTAACTCATTGACTGCCAATGACGTCTTTAGACGTCAACTGAAATACTGCCGTTCACTGCCAATGACGTCTTTAGACGTCAACTGCGTTTTTTAATGGGGAGGGCTGCAGAAAGACCTAGGGAACCTTGTCTGTAAATATCAGAATTCTCCGTCGAAAATTGTTGTTCCAAATTGATCCTGAGGGTGGCAGTGTGTCACTTTGGATGTGAAATGAGCATAGATTCATAGGTATGGCCAAGGGAGAAGTAGAGAAAGCTAATGACATGGCTAAATATGCCGCTAGCAAAGTGCAGACGTAAATCGGAGAAATTTAGGCAGTTCACACTCGATCAGAGTATGTGTCACTGCCATAGTAGTTCGAGTAGTGTTCCGATCGTGGGAGATGAAGGAGATCAACCTTGGGCAAACGGAAATAGCAGTTGTGACTTGTTTCAGAGCCCAGCTAGCTCACAGTTCCGGGTCAGGTAAGAATTTGCGAGCCAGTTGTTGATCACTGAGTTTTCGCTGTCACAGCCTGTAAATAGCATATATTTACCTTGTTACAACAATGTCTATTTTATTACCAAAAGCCCCCTGTTACTGTTGTTTTTGTGGTCTTATCACAGGAAGACATTTTCCCGATGTTTGACGTGCTAATAGACCGAAAAAAACGCGCATCCAAGACACTAACGTTGTCAAACAAAACGCTAATTTTCTCCCTTTTTTGATAAACAACGGGTGTGTTTGGAGAAAGTAGCTTATGTTCGCCTGCTGATTTCTAAGCAATGGAAAGGGGTAGAAACGAACTTTTTTTTTCTGGTGAAAGAAGAGAGTCTGCTCTTTCTTGTGGTAGTTTCATTGTTTATGTAGTCGTAACACATAATATTCTGTGGCTCTTTAAAAAACAGTCAAAATTCCCCAAAACCTCTGGCAGTATGGAACTCTCTATTCTGAAAACGGCTGGCAGTCAATGAGTTAATGCTCATCTCAATAATTATGGTCTTACAGATATATGGAGGTGCTTGAATCCTAATATAAGAGGCTATTCCTTTTATTCCCCTGTTCACCACACACACACGCGTATTGATTATTTTCTCATCGACTGTAAATTACTTCCACTTGTACAGAGTTGTAACTACCACACCAGAGTTATCTCCGACCATTTACCTCTTTTATTGACCATTAAGATGGCTCAAAAATCTACATCACGCCCACCATGGAGACTAAACACACTTTTCCTATCCGATTCTAATTTTGTTGAATTTGTTTCACAACAGATTGACTTCTTCATTGACACCAATGGTACTGCTGACGTGAATCATAGTACATTGTGGGAAACGTTTAAAGCCTATATGAGGGGCCAACTTATATCCCGTGCATCCTATGACAAGCAGCTGCGGTCATTTACTCTTTCCAGTCTTATGGACCGTATTCAGCATCTAGAAAACCAATATGTTGACTCACCCTCCCCCGATTTATATAAAGAGATGCTTCTCCTTAAGGCTAAATTTGAAAACCTTAGTACAGACCATGCAGAGGAGTTGATTTTAAAGTCCAGAAACAATTACTATGAATATGGTGACAAGCCTAGTCGCCTCTTGGCACACCAACTTCGCAAGTCTGCAGCTTCACGTAACATCTCAGAAATAAACACCAGCAGCGGCCTTACTCATGATCCTCAGGAAATTAATGATGCCTTTCAGAACTTTTATATATCATTGTATTCCTCTGAACATCAACCCACCACTGATGATTTGTCAAAGTTTTTTACTAGCCTTCCCATCCCGACAGTATCAGAAGAAATTGTTGAAAATCTTGAAAAACCCTTTACACCATCAGAGGTGAGAGAGGCTATTATGGCCATGCAGAGCAGAAAGAGCCCAGGACCTGATGGGTATCCAGTAGAGTTTTTCAAAAGATTTTCAGACAAACTCACTCCTCTTCTCCTTAACTCATTGACTGCCAGCCGTTTTCAGAATAGAGAGTTCCATACTGCCAGAGGTTTTGGGGAATTTTGACTGTTTTTTAAAGAGCCACAGAATATTATGTGTTACGACTACATAAACAATGAAACTACCACAAGAAAGAGCAGACTCTCTTCTTTCACCAGAAAAAAAAAGTTCGTTTCTACCCCTTTCCATTGCTTAGAAATCAGCAGGCGAACATAAGCTACTTTCTCCAAACACACCCGTTTTTTATCAAAAAAGGGAGAAAATTAGCGTTTTGTTTGACAACGTTAGTGTCTTGGATGCGCGTTTTTATTTCGGGTCTATTAGCACGTCAAACATCGGGAAAATGTCTTCCTTTGATAAGACCACAAAAACAACAGTAACAGGGGGCTTTTGGTAATAAAATAGACATTGTTGTAACAAGGTAAATATATGCTATTTACAGGCTGTGACAGCGAAAACTCAGTGATCAACAACTGGCTCGCAAATTCTTACCTGACCCGGAACTGTGAGCTAGCTGGGCACTGAAACAAGTCACAACTGCTATTTCCGTTTGCCCAAGGTTGATCTCCTTCATCTCCCACGATCGGAACACTACTCGAACTACTATGGCAGTGACACATACTCTGATCGAGTGTGAACTGCCTAAATTTCTCCGATTTACGTCTGCACTTTGCTAGCGGCATATTTAGCCATGTCATTAGCTTTCTCTACTTCTCCCTTGGCCATACCTATGAATCTATGCTCATCTCACATCCAAAGTGACACACTGCCACCCTCAGGATCAATTTGGAACAACAATTTTCGACGGAGAATTCTGATATTTACAGACAAGGTTCCCTAGGTCTTTCTGCAGCCCTCCCCATTAAAAAACGCAGTTGACGTCTAAAGACGTCATTGGCAGTGAACGGCAGTATTTCAGTTGACGTCTAAAGACGTCATTGGCAGTCAATGAGTTAATATGTTTACTGACTCCCTTAAATCTGGCATGCTTCCCAAAACATTGCGTTCTGCCCAAATTTCCTTGCTCTTAAAAAAGAATAAAGACCCTCACTGCTGTAGTTCCTTTCGCCCGATTTCTTTATTAAATGTGGACGGCAAAATTCTAGCTAAAATCCTTGCCCGCCGTCTTGAAAAAATTCTGCCTGATATCATATCTACTGATCAGACTGGCTTTATTAAGAACAGATTTTCTTTTTTTAATGTAAGGCGTTTGTTTAACATTATTTATCATCCATCTGACTCTCCTACTCCTGAAATTTTAGTTTCTTTGGATGCCGAAAAGGCCTTTGATAGGGTTGAATGGACTTATCTTTTCTATACCCTTGAAAAGTTTGGCTTAGGACCAAAGTTTATTTCCTGGATTAAGTTACTGTATACTTCTCCCGTCTCCTCAGTCCGCACCAATAAAAACCTTTCCAAAATATTTTCAGGTAGAACGTGGCACAAGACAGGGCTGTCCTTTATCACCCTTGCTATTTGCCTTGGCCATTGAGCCCCTGTCCCTTGCCCTGAATCATTCTGAACTCGTGAGAGGCATATTTAGAGAAGGTCAGGAA
The DNA here is from genome assembly GCA_027497455.2 of Sardinella longiceps. NCBI lineage: Eukaryota > Metazoa > Chordata > Actinopteri > Clupeiformes > Clupeidae > Sardinella > Sardinella longiceps. The sequence continues at coordinate 119,214 of JAODXP020000040.1, read as the reverse complement.
CAAAAAGTGTCATTATATGCCGATGACTTACTTTTATACATTTCAGACCCAGCTATGTCCCTCAATTTCCACCACCTCTCAGGATATAAACTTAACTTGGATAAAAGTGAATTATTTCCCATTAATAAGGCAGCCTGTCAGTATTAATTTACTTCTCTCCCTTTTAAGGTCTCAAAAAGTTTCACTTACCTTGGTGTCAATGTTGTACATAAATTCTCCAACCTTTTTTCTGCAAATTTCTCACCCCTCCTCAAACGCACTGAGCTTGACCTTAAACAGTGGAGTTCACTTCCACTTTCTGTTGTTGGTCGCATCAATTCAGTTAGAATGAACATTCTTCCTAAATTTACTTATCTATTTCAGTGCATTCCTATATTCATTCCCAAATCATTCTTTAATAAACTTAACTCTATTATTTCATCCTTTGTGTGGAATTACAAATCACCGCGTATAGCGAGAAGTGTGTTACAACACCCAAAGTGTCTTGGCGGTATGGCAGCACCAGACTTCCAAGCCTATTATTGGGCCTCCAACATACGTGCAATTGTCCAGGTGCCGATGCGCCTTCATGGTGTGTCTTAGAGGCTAGGTCATGCCAACCCTCCTCTTTGGCAGCATTGGTCTACTCCTCTACTCCTGACAACTCATCAAACATCTCCAAAAATAAGGTTGTTAAATCAACTTTAAAAATTTGGACTCAGATGCGCCGTCATTTTGGATGGACATCTTTTTCTTTAAACTCACCCATTCATTCTAACCATAAGTTCACACCATCCTTAATAGACAAATCATTTTTGTCCTGGCAGAAACTAGGCATTGGCTGTTTTAATGACCTCTTTTCTGATGGAGCTTTCTCCTCTTTTGATCAGTTGTGTAAGAAATATAATCTCCCCAAATGTAACTTCTTTCGTTATCTCCAGGTCAGAGACTTTCTGCGTAAAGCACTTTCTTGTTTTCCAAATCTCCCCCCATGCAATCCACTTGATAGTCTTTTATTACAATCTCAGTCCTTTAAGAGGATAATTTCTATTTTATATAACAAGTTTACCCAGGAGCGTCATTCACTACTTCCTGCCTTAAAGGCTGATTGGGAGTTTGACCTAGGGGAGAATATCACTGACAATATGTGGTTATCGGTTTTACAGCGAGTACATAATACTTCAATATGTGCCAGACACAGTCTGATGCAATGCAAAATCTTACATCGCACCCATTGGACTAACTTAAAACTGTCTAAATACTTTCCAAACATTAGCCCTAATTGTAATCGATGTCACTCCTGTCCTGCAACTCATGCTCATATGTTTTGGGGATGTCATACACTTCAAAACTTTTGGTTTTCTATTTTTGATTTTATTTCTGAATGTATGGGAGAGAAAGTTGACCCCTGTCCTCTATTGGCCATCTTTTGTATCTCTCCAGACCATCTTAAACTGTCAAAAGCCCAGACAGACTGTATTGCTTTTGTGACTTTTCTTGCCAGACGTTTAATTTTACTGAAATGGAAGGATCCCCATCCTCCAACATTTATACATTGGATTAAAGATGTGTTGTTTTTCCTTAAGCTAGAGAAAATAAAATACTCACTGAGGGGCTGTGTTAAAAAGTTTTTTGACCTTTGGGATTCTTTTTTCAACCTTGTTGAAGATAAAATCCAGCTCTCTGACGACTGAAAAGTCTCTTTTAGGCCTGTGTTTCAAGTTTATCCTTAATCTATGACGCTGCTGTTATAATAGCCTTGTTTACTCCATACTCTGGTATTGTTTTGTCCTGTCTTGTCTTGTTTTGTTTTGTTTTGTTTGTCCTCCTTTTGGGGTGGGTTGTTTTGACATTTTAGTGTTTTATTGTCTTTGTATCTGTTTGCTTTACATTTGTGAGATATGTCATAATTTTCATCACTGGTTTGTACTATTCTGTGACAATCTCAATAAAAATAATAATAATAAAAAAAAGAAAGCCAAATGGAGCTCTCAGGATATGCATGGACCCAAAAGACCTCAATGAAAACATCCTCAGAGAACAATATCAAATTCCCAAGAGAGAAGAGATCCTGAGTGAGATGGCTGGGGCACAGTGGTTCACAAAGCTTGATGCGTCACATGGATTTTGGCAGCTGCAAATTGACAGTGCAAGTGCAGACCTATGCACCTTCAACATGCCCTTTGGGCGCTACAGCTATCAGAGACTCCCCTTTGGTATTTCTTCAGCTCCAGAAATTTTTCACTGTGCAATGGAGAATGTGTTTGAAGGACTGGAGGGGGTCAGGGTTTATATCGATGATTTTTATGTTGCTCTCCGCCAGCTCCTGCAGTCAAAGACAGAGTGGTCCTGGCACCATACACATGAGAAAGAGTGGAAAGAAATCAAGGACATTTTAAGCACATAGCCAATGTTGGCCTTTTTTGATCCGAGTAAGAAGACGCAAATCTCCACGGACGCCTCAAAAGATGGACTGGGCGCCGTCTTGCTGCAGTATCATGAGAGGGCTTGGAAACCAGTGGCTTATGCTGCACAATCCATGACAGAAACGGAACAAAGATATGCGCAGATAGAAAAGGAGTGTCTGGGAATTGTCTTTGGCTGTGACAAGTTCCACTATTATGTCTTTGGTTTGCCACACATTGAAATTGAGACTGACCACAAGCCACTCATAACAATCAGCAAAAAGCACTTGAATGAGATGACACCACGCATTCAGCGTATGATGATGCGTTTACAGAAGTATACCTATGAACTGTCATACAAGCCGGGGAAATACCTGGTAGTGGCTGATGCTCTGTCAAGGGCCAGACCAGCACAAGGACTGAACACAGACGGCACAGAGGAATATGAAGTCATAAGAGGGCACGTGGATGCTGTGGTGGAGGCTCTACCTGTGAGCGCTACCATGAAAGAGAAAATAGTAATGGAGACAGCAGTGGACTGCCAGTTCCAGAAAGTGATATGGCACATGCGAAACGAATGGCCAAAGCAAGCCTGCCCGCAGTACTACTCATTCCAGGATGTGTTGGCGGTAGCTGATGGCCTGTTGCTGAAAGGTGACCAAATAGTCATCCCAACAAAGCTGTGGAAGGAAGTCCTCCGAATACTACATAAAGGGCACTTGGGCATAGAGAAAACAAGGAGGCTAGCCAGACAGACTGCTTACTGGCCAGGCATGAATCGTGACATAGCAGAGATGATAAATGACTGTGCCTCTTGCCTTAATTACCATCACAGACAGCAAAGAGAGCCACTGCTCACAGACATGAGGGCTGAGCACCCCTGGGAAAAAATTGGGACAGACCTGTTCCACTTTAGAGGGAAAGAGTATCTACTGATGATCGACTACTACTCCAACTATCCTGAGCTAGCTCTGCTTACGAGCACAACAGCAATAGGAGTAGTTAAGTAGTTAAGTAGTTAAGTAGTTAAGCGGAACTGCGGTCTCGGACAACGGGCCCCAGTATGCCAGTCAGGAGTTCAAGAGGTTTGCCAGAGAGTATGGATTTGAACACGTCACAGTAAGCCCACATTTCCCCCAGGCTAATGGCAAGGCGGAAAAGGGTGTTCAAATAGTGAAAAGTCTTCTGAAAAAAAGGAACAGAGAATGGTGAGGATCTTTATTTGGCTCTGCTGGCTTATTGAGCAGCACCTCTGGCGTGCGGGAAATCTCCGGCCGAACTGCTCATGAATGCTGCTCCTTCAATAGAGGAACACAGGGACAAAAGTGCACAGTATGGAACACAAACAGACAATCAGCCAAGAGAATGCGCCTGTCATGACGGAGCCGGAAAAGCTCCAGAAAGACGGTCAGAGCGCATTAGAAAAGCCCCTGATAAAGACGGTGGTAAAGACCGTCCTCCTACGGTGTGCTAAGTGCTGGCAACCTCTGGCACCAAAATATATTTATTTTATTATTTTTTATGTTTAAAGAGTGCTGAGTGAATCTGTTTTTGTTTACTGAAAAGGGGAGATGTAAGGATATCCTGTGAGACACTATTATGGTCCTAAGAGGCCACCGTAGCTGGGGACTGTAACGTCATGAAATGTTCAATAGTTAGTTGAATACTTTCCAGCTAATGTGTCAGTCGCAAATCTTTACAGCCTGCAATTTTGACGAATCACTACAACTTTTCTGCAACTTTCTGAATGGTTTCTCGTCATATCACCAATCACTTCTGTCACTCGTGAGTGAAATACTCCATGGGTGCAGAGCATTTATCCTGCAGAAAGCCTGCCACAAAATCAGGCATTTTATCTTGAAAAAAGGCCCGCAAAATCCTAATAAGGCATACCAGGCCAGACTGGTTTTTAATCTCCAGACTATACTAATTACATGGTGCATTCTCACCTATTCATTTGAATTTACTTGTAACCAAAGGATAGGAACAAGCAATGATTGTAATAGTGTGTTCTGTTGACTGACAAGCTGGTAAAAAATGCCATTTTAGCCTCATTCAGTTTCAGTTTAGTTTCCACCTACTCAGGGTCTCAGATATCAGTAATAATCACAGAATGTACACTACAGGTGGATGAAAGAGCCTTGATTCAGCCTGTAATGAGCCATTTAGCCAAAGCCTGGCAAATGAACCTTAAGCCCCTTTCCCAATGAGAAATAAACCGTGTTAAACACGCCTTCAGCACGCTCCCGCTATTCCGTTCCCATCGAGGAGCCGCATGCCGCATGAACTCGCCTCGGCTTTTCGACCCACCTCGGGGGGTAGTCTTTTTGCCGAAGCGAGTTCAATGGGAACGGGACAACAACCCGTGTCTGAAGTGGGCGTGACTAAAGTAAAAGAGTTCAGGCATTGACATTTAAACAAAAAAGAAAAGAAAATTGCTAGGCTACCGTTTCAGACAGGTAGCTGCAAGACTGGCTACGTTATCTAAGCAGGTTCTGTGGATTAATAAGCATGGTCCTTATGACAGGTAGGTTTGTGGATTTCTACTACTATAAATGCTGCTACCATTGAGGATTTCTATAGCTAAATTGGTGGGTTTTGACTAGATTGTGAGCTTGTTTGTGAGATGGTCATGTCATGACAGTAGGCTAGTGGTGGTGCGAGATTGTGAGCTTGCGGTGACAGTAGCTGTCAAAGTAGCTGCTTCATAATGTGATTTGATCAAGCCAAGTGTTGTTCATTCTCCATGGGTTTGCTTTCTGATTGTATGACTGGTTTTGCTATGCTTTTCGTGACCGGTTAGCTGCCTGTTGCTGCCTGTAGCTTAATTGCTAGTTAGACCACCGCATGGATTTGTTGTTTACATTCTCAAGTTCACGTGGTTCAGATGAAAATAGAGCAGCGCATAGGCTTAGGGATGGTCATAATGTGATTTATGGTTGATCAAGCCAAGTGTTTTTTATTCTCCATGGGTTTGCTTTCTGTTTGTATGACTGGTTTTGCTATGCCTTTCTTGACCGGTTAGCTGCCTATTGCTGCCTGTAATCTAACTTAATTGCTAGTTAGACCACCGTATGGATTGTTTACATTCTCAAGTTCACGTGGTTCAGATGAAAAAAGAGCAACGCATAGGTTGCGTCATTAAACCCGCCCGACTTTGCGTGTTACGTTTTGTGCCTCTAGGTCAAACCCCCAGAACAGGTCAGAGACACGGCTTTGGGCAGGGGTTAGAATTGCGTTCCCATTGCTTGACGCGGGGCTGGGCACGGTATCACGACCCGGCATTATACCGCGTTGCAATGGGAAAAGGGCTTTGGAAAAACATACTTTATTTACTAATGCAGTATGCTTTGCTTCTCTCCTTGCGGGCATGGATTATTTTCCAAGTTCCGTTTCTGTTTATTTTTTGTGGCTAAAAGGGCAAATTGTGTGCAGCAGGACTATACCACATAAGAAGATAAAAAAAGGCATTGCTTACAAAAAGAAAAATTACTAATGACCATATCTTAGAGTCACTAGATGAAACAAGTTGGTGCTTTGTTGTGATTTACCCCCATTGTAATAGGTGGGTAAATCTGGTCTGCCAAAGTATGTTTATGTTTACCTTCCAGATCCCCTACTAGGTATGGGTCAACCTCCGACAGTGACTCGTAGAAGATCTGTTGTGCTCTCGCTCCCTTGTTTCCTATCATCTTCAGAAGAATAGCATTCCTCTGTATGGTGATGGTCTCCTTGTTTATCGTCTCCCGTTCACTGTCATTAATAACCTTGTGCTGACAGAGCAAGGTCAGGAGGTGAGTTAGGTCACTCAATTTTGTTTCCAGATTGTGTCGGTTCTTGGAAAATAAATTGTCTGTGTTTGACCCTGAAAAAAGAAGCAGTCATCAAAATAAGTGTACAGTAACACCTCTTCATTGGCTTCCCATGGCAGACAGAAGTGGAACCCTTAAAGGGGAATTCCAGTCAATTTTCAACAACAGCTCTATTGCTCAAGCTATTTGAGATTAGCCAATACTGAAGATGCAAGACATTTTGGTCCAATATACATCAGACACATTACAACACACCTATGTAGTGTTTATGACTACAAATGTCTAACAAAAGTGATTACAAATGTCTAACAAAAATGGTTAAAATTGTGCTTTTATGCAGTGTTTATAAAACCGTTTGTAAACAAACAATATTTGGCTGCTTGTGTAGCAGGCTGACTCTGCCTGCTTGCAAGTTCCTCACTCACAACCCTGTTAACGAGGGGGCGGGGCAAGCAGTTCCATTTGACAATCTAGCTACCAGTATTTAATGGGCCTAGTTAGCAGCATGGTAGGCCCTGCTGGTTCTGCCTCGGATGTTTGTGCGTGGCTGGGAGTCCACCACCTGGTATGGTATGCTGCTCTTCAGAATGTTTGTTTGTTTGTTTTGTGAGTTTTAAGTTCACTGTGTTAATAATTTGTTTTCTTGTTGTAGCCCCACAAAGGTCTGTACCTCCTGGCTTGGTACAGCTATGACCTTACATGCACCTTTCGCCTTGTTGAGGTATGTCCTCTTAGCTATTTCTGTCTCTCCATATTAGATGGGAGTTTGACTTTCTTTGTACAATGGTAAGAGGGCCTCCCTTGACCCTAACTATAATTACGTAAAAAAAAAGGAAATGTATTTGTATGGAAGGCCGTTTTAATGTGTGGGCTTTTGTGTTTCAGGTAGCATGACCGGTCTATTGGTACCATTCTCCATCTAGGTCGTGCTGCTGTCTTGTCTTGTCTTGTTTTTTTGTTTGGTTTGTCACATTTTGTTTGTATTGTAGTATCCTTTTGTTTGCTTTCTGTTTGTGAGCAACTGGCCTGCATGTGGCAGCTGCATACCCAATGCTTGCTCTGTCTGTTACTTATATTCTTTTCTTTAAAGAGGCTTTCAGTAGCATTTTTATAGTCATAAAATCCTTTGAAAATCATTCTTTCAGTTGTCTGACCCGTTATGTCGAAAATTGTATTTTTCTCTCGTCTCACTACCATCCCTAGCCGTAGAATCGTTTCTGTAAGTTTCCAGCCGCGTCCCTGCGCCTGCCTTGCTTTGGAAGTCTCGTGAGACGCGTTAGGTGACGAGAACAACGAACTGCTTTACGGCATTTCGACTCGAGACACACCCCCAAATAGCTTTAGCCGGCAGAATGCTGCTCGTTTTCATATCATCGACATGGCAGAACCAGCGAAAAGAACAAAAAAGGACGAGAAAAGGCCGCTTTCGGAGGAGTCGAAGGCGAAGAAGAGAGCTAGAGACCACACAAGGAAATGCAGCAGGGTAAACCTTGGTCGGGCGTTCAATGAATGACGAGAGCTCCGAGACAGCGAAGCATCCTGCAAAACAGATGCCGACCTGGCTGTGCTACTTTTGCAGTTGTAAGTACATCTCACCTACATGTCTGAATCTAGGATCCTACACGTTGTTAATAGTTATAATTTACTCCTATTTTTGGTGTTCAAATGGGGTTTCAATTTCAAATAATAGCTAACGACAACGATAGCCGATTAGCTACCTAGCTAGCTAGCTAGCCTCCAAGAAATCCTGTGTGGGCTACTAACGTTACCTATAGCGATGTAACCACAGAAATGTTTTGATGCTTGTTGGAGAATTGTCCTTGGCCAAGCAAAAGTCACCAAAGAAGAAGATCTGGTTGGCAAATCTGCAAACATTAGCTACAATGACAACTTGTTTCAACTTCGCTCAACATGTTATAGTACCCATACAGAAGTGCAACCACGTAAGTTAGACATTCGGTCTCTGCGTGCCTGTCATGGGGTGCCACCTTTTCAGGTCATCCTCAAACCCCGGGGGATTGGAGTAGTACTAGAATGGGTAAAATTATTGGACATAATACATTCACTTGGTGTAAGCTACTGTCTGCCTTGCCCTTCCCCTACGCTATTGTTGTATGTGAAGGGCCTGGCTCCACATCTCAAACAAGACAAAGGGAGGGGGTGACAGTCAGGGGCTGCTTACAAGTAAAGGTGTGAACATTTGCACAGGAATGAGATTACTGGTAAATGTACATGGCCATTTTGATTCACTGTTCTACATGTTTCTTCTGTTCTCCTTAGGTTACATCAAACTCATTGTTGGTTGTAGGTATGCAGAGCATAGACATGTTTCTAATGATTTTAATTTCAATCAGGCTGGCACAGTGAAGCAGCAGACATCCCTTCTGGTTTGGACCAAAGAGATAGTGAACCACTTCTGGTACTGTAGCAAGCATTGCGACACAGAAGAGCAGTTCAAGGTATGTTTTACAAAATATTTATTGTCGTCAATGTTATGGTGCTTGCTTTTAGGTAGAATTTGTATTAATTTTGCATGTATTGTCACACTGCACAGCTGATGTGGGCTGGCTTGCTACATCATGTCCGCAACGAACATTCTTGGCCAACTGGTTACTGTCTACATGAGCCCCTTGAAGAAGATGAACATGACAAGCCCTGGATAGAGCAAGGTATTGTGACTAAATGTAATGATTAAAAAAATGTTTGAATTGGCAAGAATGCACAGTGTTCACTGTCAGCATCATCATTACAGGTTCAGCCGCACACCAGGCCCTAGCTGCAATCGTCCTGGACAAGAGGTGGCTAAACCTGGTTCCCAAGTTTCTGATCTTCCGGTGAGCATTGTAATTGGGTGTCATTTCAGAATTGCCAGATGACTGGCAGAAACATGCATTGTTTCAATCACGTAACAGTAAACATCGCTGAATGTAAATCTCCTAACATTCCCAGGGCTTCCAAAATCATGATGTACGCCTCCAAACGAATGGCCTACACACCCTTCATCTACAAAACACGGACACTACTGGCAGCCATCGACTACAATAAACACAATCAGCGCTTGCCAGCACTGGAGAAGGAGGGACATAAAATGTGAGTTTGTTTACATGCCAAGACCTCAGTGTTTCAAAAAAAAAAAAAGAGTAATGATAATATTGACTAATTACATTATTTACTTGTTCATCAGGTACAGAAGGAAATACAACAAGAAATCGAAGAACTGGTGTACACCGTGAAGGAAAAGAAAAGGTTCACCTACATCCCTGAGCTGCAGAAGAGGCTGATCAGTGGCACTGGTCTTCCCTGTAAAATTTCAATGCGACCAGATGACCCTAGGCGGCTTGGATTACTGTCCTCTGCTCAGCCTCCGGCATCAACAGAGGAGCTGGTTGCTCAGCAAGTGTCAAGGGGGGACCTAGCACTTCCAAATTCTCAAGGCGAATGAGATTGCACTTTTCACATTTGATGCCACACTAGTCCACTTGTTTATAACAAATGCACATGCAACTGTTTGTAAATGTTTTTATTTTATTTTTCCTAGTTCACACAACAAAATAATTGCACATTCTTTGTAAATAAATAAACATTGATAGACAAAAATGTCCATTTCTTCTTTTGAAAAAAATAAATATTTGAGGTAGAGAATGTGGTTATAACTATTTAAAAGTAACATTTTTCAAGTAAAAAGGAGATAAAACAAACAGTGTACAAATATTTAGATATTGCATGGGCAAAAATATTTAGATCTTGCATGGGTAAATTGTCACAGGAAGCGAACCTCTGCCATTTCTCCTCTCGTGCAGATCCTGTAGCCTCCTTTGCTCCTCTTGGTTGAGGTCTCTCACTCTTGGGGTTCTCGGTCTAGCACCTCGGGAACCCATTGCCCGAGGGGTGAAGTCAGACGAGTTTGTCGAATTAGATTCCTGCAATATCATTGGAAACGTTTTAGCTTTATACCACAAATATGGAGTATCCTTAGGCTTGAAAACTAAGAATAGAAACCATGCTGTCATAGGCTGCTTCTCTCAACATAGTGTTACTCAAATGTGATACGTCTGCCCACTAACACAGTATCATTAGTTTTCACACTTTCTAAGCCAATCCTCATTATAATCAGATCAATTTTGCCTACGTCAAAGCATATCTCTTTTAGATAAAGTATTGAACGCTTGAAAAGTAGCATTACAATTACGCATAGAAATGGTAGAAAAGTTTCATTCATGTATAGCATTGGCTAACGTTAGGTTAGTGGCTGGTCTGACACCGTATACTTTACAACTAAAGTGTATTTTTCACACGATAAAATACATACACTTACAAAGTGCAAAGCAGCAAATAGTTGGTTTGTTTTACCACTTTTTAAGCGTGAATAGTGTTACTTACCTCAGTAGACATGTTGTCGGTCTGTTGTAAACATTAGTTGTAAATCCAGCGTGAGCAGAGGCGTGAGACTGTATCGATAGCAACAGCAGTAAAGCGTCCGGTGGGAAAGGATTTACGACAGTGTGTCGTAGGGTCTCGCGTAATTACACGTAGCAGCGCCATCTACAGCTTTGGGGTGCACAGTGCATACACAAAAATGGAAAAAAATACAGAGACTTGCTGAACGTGGCTTTAAATTAGTGTCCAATCCTTTATATTTGTGTTTTTGTCTGACAGGTGGAGGGCTGCTACTTGGGCGGTGGCTAGCCACCTAGTGTTTATGTGGCGGAAGTGCAAATTTTGGTGTGCCACTCAGAGTGCTGTGATTGCTGTGCATTGCTGTTTAAGTCACTGCTTGCCATAACGTGTGTGTGTGTGTGTGTGTGTGTGTGTTCTAGATTAGCTTGCCCTCTCCATGTAAGCCCTCACACCCTGCAGACACTCCCATTTCCCTTTCCCTTCTAATATACATATTTAATAAACTAGTCATCCTGACTAGAATTCACGTCTCAGCCCAGTCATTAAGAACCTGTGTCAGTACTCAATGTGTAAAGTGTATCTAGTGGTATCCGTAGTTCCCTGGGTGTTGAACGGGACCAGCTTCCCAGGGTGGCGTAGTCGGAAATCCCCTTTAAAACCCCAGTCTTGTAACTTCACCCTGTTACATCTGCATAAACACACAGTTTTAACCACTTTTCCAGGTATTTGTACCCATACACAATACAATTCTGTGTTGTAATGTGTCCGATGATGTTGCATAACTTTTGGGGTGATATTTGGAGCATGTTTAAATGCTGTAAACACAGTTTTGAAAACTTGCCCCATTGGGTTAACTGTCAGGGCTTATTTTCTGTTCAAGGAAACCTATATGGTTGGACCAAAATGTCTTGCGTCTTCAGTATTGGCTAATCTCAAGTAGCTTGAGCAAAAGAGCTCTTGTTGAAATTTGACCAGAATTCCCCTTTAAGACTGGAGTGTACTTGCTGCAGACAATGCACAGTATACGTGCACGCATCATGACCGCCATGCGTGTTCTGCAGCCGTTTTGTAAGTCATCACAAGCAAACACAAGGCACCTGCAAGATGCAACACTGACAGAGGAGTAGAAGACGATCATGTAAAAAAAAAAAACTGTGACCAGACGCAAACGTTGTGTGTGGGCTAACAGCAAGTAAATTCTGTTATTTTCTTCAGTGGAATTACCTTCAGCAGCACATGCTGGTTACATTGGTCACATCAGTCAACATCAGTGTGTTCCATGGCCGCAGTGGGACTCCTTTTTGGCACCTGCTTGTCTGCTTTAATTATATCAATCTTTATTATCTTTACCTCTATCCTAGAAGCAGGGTTTGTACGGGTGCTTAAAAACCTTGAAAATGCTTGGATTTTAATGTGGTGTTTTCAAGGTTTGGAATGTGCTTGGATTTTGCCACAATCCTTGATAATGCTTGAAATTGTAAATCCATTTGCTCTGCACAAATGTTCACTTAATAGTCGTTCGCGTTGTAGATCGAATAAAATGATGATCGTATATGAAAAGTGCTCCACTTTTTGATTCTGATCAGAGCGCGAGTGACAATGAACACGCCCCTTCTAAAGTTGCGAGTAGACTTGTGATGGTGCATGTCAACGTTACTGAATGTTAGTGGTAAGTTAACAACTTGACATGGAAAGTAATTTTCAAAGTGCCATTAGCACTCCTTTTTCATCACTATTGTAGGCTAGTAGATAAGAATCATATATGTATACAACCAAATGCAGGCTGTTTATATTTATATGAATATAAATTGAGATCGCTAGTTCAGGAGTCCGTTTCCCAACGGATGCTAGCTAACCACCGTTGTCCGACGCAGTTACTAACGATAAAGATGGCAAACAACGACCAATTCCCAACGCGCTTGAAGTTCTGTCGTAACATGTTAGTCCTGACGACATTGGTTACAACTTACATTGTTCTAACTACATCGTTCCCAGATGTTTCGGCAGCGTTCGGGGAGAATTCGGAAGCACTCGTTGCAAAAAGCATGTCAACATAGCATGGCTAAAGTTGTAGCATCACTAAGCTCATAAAATCGCTAGTGTTGATAAATAAACTACACAATGATAAACCTAGTGGTAGTGGTAGATAATATTCCCCGACATGACAGTGTTTCAATTTGTATGGGCTATTTGATGATAACCACGTTATTTAATGAGTCTCCATACAAAACAAAAAAAAAGTTAAAAACGTACTTCTTTTGATAGTCAATTACGAGTTGTGCCTCAATTCAATTATCAGGAACGGTAGTGATGAGGGTTAAGGCCATGCACACCTGAGGCAGTAAATTAGTATTTTGTCAAATCTCCGGTTCGAATCCAGGTGGGAACAAAGTCGTCTTTTTTAATATATATATATTTGACATGCTGTAGCCTACTCGTGATGGTTGGTGACGTGTTGTTAGTTATCTTTGTTTGTTCTTTGAAACTTCTATGGATAACTGGAGCATTTGTGTTTCAAACAGTTGCATCTTACCACATGGTGAAGTTGAAGTGGGAATTAGTTAATCCTGTAGGTGGGGGTAATGCATCAAATGATGCTCAATTTGACAGTTTTAAGACCCAAACAGACGAGGAAGAGGCTTAACGACAGCTATACACCTGTCGCTGCAACTACAGTCTCACATCCGATGGTAAGGTCATCCGACGCCGTTGGGGAACGATTCTAAACACTAACGACAGTGAAACTACTGTGGTTGTAACGACTAAGTTCCAGCGACTGTAGTTGTAAAGACTGTAGTCTTAGCGACAGCTTTGGGTAACACAAATGCCGGACAACCGTCGTTCCAACCACGGAAGTTGCTACGTTAGTTTGCAACGACGCTGTTGGGAAACTGACTCCAGCGTCGGCTGAGATAATGCGTCCGTAGCCTATTTGCGCTAATCAACAATAACATGTCTGTAACGGAGACTACCCTTAACAATTTTTCAAACATGTAGCCTAGTGTAGCCAACTTATACAGCACAGTGTGCCTATTTATAGGCCTAGCCTCTGTTACTGAAAGCGTTTGATTGTGTGAGTAGACCGTATTCGTTGAAATAGCATGTGTGCGCCACAATAAAGTCACGTTTCTCTTGTAAGCATATGGCCTTCAGTTTTGACAATCACTCATTGTCAATAGTTGGCTAACTCTGACCCACTGCTAAATATAAGATGTGTTTCAAACTTTCTGTTCTTTAGGCTTATCTGAGAATGGAATATATAGCAGGATGGTTAATGCGGGAAGTAGTTAGACCAATCATTTTGAGTAGCCTAAGTGACTGATTTCTCAAGGAAAGTGTTCAGAGCACTGTAGCTTTGACAAGACAATTTTTTGAGTGGCAGTGGCAGATATAGCCTATGATAACAGTGCACCTATAGGCTTATTTAAATTTGGAGATTTTGATATAGCCTACTAATTTGAGTTTTCTTAGGGCATGGGCTATTTGTGGTAAAAAGTATTTAGTCTCTGTATCCATCCACTTCTTGCAGAAGTTTTATAAATTTATAGGATTAATTGACCTAGGATGTGTTGGCTACATTGTATTAGGCAGTAAAAAGATTATAAACTATGGACTGTATGACAAGGCTGTACAAGTCAGATAGTTTCTGGCCCTCTGATCTTTGGCAAACATTTGAGCAGTTGCCTATTTAGCTCCATCACTATAAACAAACTCACCAAACTCGCCAGATATGCGTGAAATATTAGCCTGGGAGTTCCCATGTTCCTTTCTGCGCTTATTTCATTTCACTCTGCAAAGCAGTATAGTGACCATGGTCAATTTTCTTGCCAGCTTTCAGTATCCAATCACAGAACAAAAAGGGACTAGCACGGCCCTCGATTGCATTTTACGTCACGTGTTGGCTCTGGTATTGGCTCTGAGCTATGTACAAATGCTATGATAGACATTCGTAGTGCCCAATAAACGGCTCTGGACAATGGTAAACAACGCTTCCGCTACGAGAAAAGCAACAGATGGGTCTCTAGACTAAATATCACTTGTGATTTTATTTTGCCGTTCGCCAGGCTAGTGAAATAAAGGTGCTGGGAAAGTTTGAAAATTGACCATGAATGTGCTTGAAAAGTGCTTGAATTTCATATTGAAAAAGGTGTACGAACCCTGTAGAAGTATATCTACCCTTACCAAGGTTTCAGAAAAAGAATGAAGCAAAATCAATTATTGGAAAGCTCAGATGGATCCCAGCTTTATGTGATATGTGGTTGGTAGCCTATCTATGTGATATATGTGACAGCAATTTAGCCAGATGAAGATGTGAATTTCTAGCCTGGCAAGCCATCCTATAACATTCAAATGCATAGTCCTGCATCGAGCGATAGACCGAACTCAATCGTGGGTGGAAAAAGGCTATTATCTTTCAAACTACTTTTGCACACAATAGGAAAGCCTATAACCAATCGGAGGAACGAACAAGATGTAAACACCAATACAAAAGGTTGTTGTATTTGGCGAAACCCGCCCTAAACACATAGAACGTTGTGATTAGATGACTCAACTCATCCAATCAATTTCCCTATGGCTTGCTTCTAGACGCACTGGCTGAGCAAATGTATTTGCAGCTGCTAGTACGTCTAGATTTCTTGGCTAATGAATTTCCATACACTTATGCGAATCGGACAGTGACTGAATTGTGGTTAATTCTAATTCTGGTCAAGTTGTTTATGAATGATGAACATCTGCAGCAGCATACTGATTTCCACTAACACCTTGCATAAGTCCTGTGACGTTACATGCGCTAGATAGGTTTAAAGTGATAGGTGCCTTATTATTAGACCTAGACCAACAAACATCAAAAAGCCTACAAAATAACACCAAATTTTCAACACTGCATTTAAACTCTAGGGCTGGGACGGTAACCGCATTACCGCTATACCGCGGTACGTGACGCCTACCGCGGGTCTGAGCACGTCACCGTCATGACCGGCAAAAAATAAATAAATAAATAAATAAACATTGGCTTGTATATGTACCTCAGATTACATGTCAACGTCACAGCACCAAGAGGGGAGATGAATTAGCGCGCAAAACTGTGTTGTTTGTTGATTGCAATGGACGTCCAGCAAGCTTGGGTTGTCTGCACACTGATACTCAGTGAGAAGAAAAAAGTGAAAAAGAAGAGGTCTCTCTCTCTCCAAGTACAGCTCGCTGCGGCCTGATGCTTCTCTCTCTCTCCTGTTCACACCCACACAAGCTGCCCGGCCCGGCCCCCCTTCACACACCTGACATTTTTAAATCCTCTACAGCGCGAAAAAGTCCCACAAATGCAGCGCTGATGAGCCTGTATCAGAGTAAATGTTCTTAGTTTAACATAGCCTAAGCTATAGGCCTACTACTGCGCTATTTGAAATAATATTTCGAGCGCCGCCATCTCTGCCGCTCTCACTCTCCTGCTCACACACACGCAAGCTGCACCGGTAACCCCTTTACACACCTGACATTTTTAAATCCTCTACAGCGCCAAAGAGTCCCACAAATGCAGCGCTGATTGAGCTTGTAGGCTATCAGAGTAACTTTAATAAGTTAACGGGTTCTGCTTGTATGCAATTGGAGGACAAATGCCTCCTTAGCTTGGAAATGGTTTAGGTAGAAGGTGATCGCGTTTAGAAATAAAGGCGGTTGTCTAGTGTAGCGTCATTAGAAACATTGCAGCGGTTCATTTAAGAAAATGACAGCTCAGAAATGACGTGCTTTAGTTTGAGGTAGTGATAATAATAAAGAAAGATCACCATCACCTTATCCGTTACCATTGATGAACCTTCCTAAAATGTGGAAATGTATTTCTCAAAGCTATAAGCCCAAGCGGAATGTTTTCTGATGCAATACGATGAAGCAGACAGAATGCATAAGACGCAGCAAGTTGTAACCTCGTGCCAAATGTTTAATTGGTTAACTACTAACAGTAGCCTAATGAAAAATTAAGTGACGGTGATCATTTGTTAAATTCACACAAAAACGTCTTGGAAAGATTTGACAAATTGTAGTAGTGTCTTATCCACTGTCTACTGTAGGCTAATTTAGAGATGACCCTTTTTTTTTTTTTTTATCGACCAACATTTTTCTTTGTTGTTGATGTGGCCGGCTGGTCCCAAAAAAGGTGAACCATGCCTGTGATTGGTTACTGCTCTTTGTCAATCGCGTACGACTTCTCAAAATATCTGACATGCTAGATGTTCGACAACTTGAGACAAATCGCGTCGGTAAGGAGTTCACACATGACGACTTGTTCGGTCCCGACTGACCTACGAGGCATAAAAATAGCGGTAAATCGCAAAACCGCGGGAATTTGTTGATTACCGACCGCGGTAAGAAAAAATCCAAACCGGCACAGCCCTATTAAACACTGCATGAAAACACTGTGTAACGGTGTGTGTCCAGCGGAAGGTAGACTCAGGCATGGAAACGGAATATTGCAGACGTCTTTCTTTTTATTTTGCTTTCAGGTCACCGGCGGGTGGATAACATAACAAATCAACAAAACAAACTAAACAAACAAAACACTGATCAAACATAAAGTAAACAGGGACAAGGCCCATAAACTAGGTAACTTAACATAACAACATACCGTCATTACATCCTCTCACGTCAGAGGCGAACGCCGACTGTTACGCTGGGTAACATTAAATACTATTGGTCACAACCAAATCATGGTTAACAATCAATTAAGACATTGACTTATGTTTACAACCTATACATTGCAACTGTGCATGCATATAGATACTCTTCAACATCAGAGAATAGAATGACAGCATTTAAATAAGGCAATAACCCAAAAAGAAAAGATAATCAAAAACACCCCTGTCACAATAAGCGCTTCCCACTGGGAGCGCACTCGCAACTCCATAAATAGGTTTCACCTCTCGTACCTCGGTTTGATCCCCACACCCCGGAAGACCAACAGAACACCAGGTAAGTTTGGTTACACAAAGCACCACATACACATACAGCTTTAGCTCTTATTTAGATGTTAAATGTGCGCACTTGAGGAAACGAAACTGTTGCGCTATTATGCTTCATTCACCAAATCACTTCCCCGCCATTCACAAATAATGCGTCGTAATGACGCGATGTATTAAAGATTTCAACAATGCAATATTATTTCACACCAGCATAACCAAGACATAGCACAATAACATTTATTTAAGGCACATCATATTATTTAATCCATATATCAGTTCATATTTAGATGCATGTCATTATCAAAGTCCCATTGTTCGTCAGGCTGGCGGGAATAAGTCAAGTTATGTGACGAGCGGCCTGACTCCGCTCTGTCACACACTGTTTTAAACACTTTGTTAGTCATTTGTAGTCATACACCAGGGGTACTCAACTGGCGGACCTGGGTCCGGATGCGGACCCAAATGCAATGTCATCCGGACCGAGACCAAAGCTGTCTTTAATAAAGATTATAATTATTATTATTATTATTATTATTATTATTAGTAGTAGTAGTAGAAGTAGTACCTGAGTAGTTGTAGAGCAGTATTAATAATTGTACTTTCAAAGTGTTTCAGGCGTATTTGTCCATTTGTCATGTTATTCCTAGTTGTAGCCTACATATTTTCCCACAATCTCGCAACTGTGACACGGGTCTTAGGCAAGCACTAAAAACCATTCACTGACGCTGAAGTTGTGAAGGAATGTATGAACGAAATAGCGATGTATGAGAGAAACCAGTTTAAAGATGACATTACCCAAAAAATAAACCTCGGACCCTGGAAACATTGGAAATTTGGCAAGTGGACCTTTTCAGTTTGTAGTTGAGTACCCCTGTCATACACACTACAAGTGGTGTATAATGTTTCTGAGGATGTTGCACAGCTTTTGGGTTGACATTAGGAGTGTAGATGCTGAAAACACGGTTTAAAAATCTGCTCCCATGGGTTGACACTCAGGGCTAAATCTCTGCTCAAGGTTCTTGTGTCTTCAGTATTGGCTAGTCTTAGATTGAGCAATAAAGCTGTTGTTGAAATTGACTGAAGTTGTTCTCAGATGCTTTCTCCTGTCTCATTTTTTTCCTTAATTTTATCTATTCTGTATATTTCAACATTTTCCTTTCCCTTTTTCATACAATAATCAATTGGGTATTCTTATGAGGGAGGGTATTTAGATATTTTTTTTTAAATGACCTTTTTTCATCTTTTGAAGGGAAAAGTTTTAGCCAAAATGATTAAGGGTCTGCCCCAAATAGTCGCATGTACCAAACACAAGCAGGGGCAATTATTTCATTTGGACAAATAAATGCCCGGTCTATAGTTTGAAGTTTTACGGTAGTTAGAAGGTGCCAAAAATGCTCACAGTCACACAATAGGGGGTCGGTGCATTTGAAGGCTAGCCTGATATGATCATCTACTTTCACATTGTTTCACTTCGTGCAACGCGTTCCATTGGCAATTGTTTCCTCTCTAAAGGGCGCTATGCAATGTTTTGAAACAGTTAATTTTGCTACAGTTAGTTTAAAACTGGCCTGATGCCCCCTGATGACCACTACCTAGATGGCGACCAACACCCAATGAACTCTAATCCCACTCCAACTACTGACTCCTTCCCTTGGCCCTGACTGTCACACAAACTATGTGTATATCATCTCTGACTACATTCAGTACTCATACTGTTTTGTGTTAACCATGGTCAATCTATGCATCAGACTCTACAGATACTTTATTAGGCCCCAGGCAGGTAGGCGGAGTCCATGAGGAGTGGATCTGCCCAAGGTTTCTTCCTACAAAACAAATTATTTACAAAGTGAAGGGAGTTTTTCCTTGCCCCTGATTCTCATGGATACTTCCCGTACTGTCTGTAAAGCGCCGCGAGACAATGTACTGTATTTGAGCGCTCTACAAATAAAATTGAATTGAATTGAATTGAAAACCCATATAAAAATGTTTTGTTATCTTAACTGGAGGTTAGTGATGTCTGGGCACAATATTGTTAGCCTGGCGACGTCATCCTACGTACTTCTGTTACGGCCCTCTTTTGAATTCTAGGGGTCAGGGTAGCGTAACAGATAAACAGAAATGAAATCCCAAAGCACAACTGACTTAAACAAGAATAAGTATTTATTTTACATAGAAAACAGAAAGCATATTCACTTCAGGAGAGGGAAAGGCCAAAATAACAAACCAACAGAATCTTACTTAAGGAGTGGAACTAACTTACCTAAGAAATAAAGAAACAAATTAACAACAGAAAATTACCCTCACTCCCTAACTAGCCAAAAACAGGAGAAAATAGTAAATATCAAATAAAATGGCACCCAACTCCCTACGGCTTTCAAATACCCAAATCAAATAACTAAATGAGAAAAAAAAGAAAAGAAACAAACAAACAAACAATGAGATAAATAAATGTACAAAAAGTGGTAGGCTTACGGCACACCACAAGAGCAACAGAGCACAGGAGCACAAGATCACAAGAGCACAAGAGCAACAGAGCACAAGAGCAACAGAGCACAAGAGCAACAACAACCTCAGTAGCAACAACAAGCGGTCTGAGGTGGGAGAGGAGAGAATCTCCAAGTGAAGAGGGCAGCCAGGCTTAAGTACACCAGCTTGTTGTCTTCTCAGCCAATCAGGCCCAGGCTGGGTTAACAGGCAAAGCGCCGCCCCCAATTAACTTGATTGCCTGTTCACAGGAGGGAGCAGAGAGAGACACAGACAGAGGAAAGCACAGGCAGCATACAATACACATATACACATACACACACACACACACACACTAACCAGACAATACAATCATTAATACAACAAAGAAATATGTCTAAGGACACTTCCGTGCAAAGATTTTGGCTCGTACAATAGTCTAGCCCAACCCCCCTAGCTCGGTTCCCCTAGGGTTTTGCCAATCAGCACACAGTTTAGAGCGATGTCTCTGAACTTGCCTGTAGTTAAGTAGCTTGCAGTTCAACAGCATAGGAATGCGTTTGTTATTCTCCCCCTACTTTCGAATTACCTTTACAAAATTTAGACGGTGGGCCGAAGGCCTCTATCTGCTTTACTTTTTCACTTTTGGACAAAACTGGAGAAGAGTAGTTGATTTTTCATATGTGCAATACATATTATTTTCTAAACTCATTTCCGCTTGTTGGCAGCCTCAACTCGATCATATATTTGAGAAAATCTACATTTACTTTTACATTTATGCATTTAGCAGACGCTTTTATCCAAAGCGACTTACATTGTCATCTATCTATCACTTCAGGGCAAGTCTCCCCTGGAGCAACGTAGGGTTAAGTGCCTTGCTCAAGGGCACAACGGTGGCAGCTGGGATTCGAACCCACAACTTGCAGACTATTAGCCCACTAGAGTCGGGCCCTTAACCACTATGCTACCACCGCCCACCTACAATCTACTTTATGTTTCATAACTTTAGCAGGCAAGCATTATCAGGGCCACACGTACTGCATACCAATAAAAAAAATCGTATTCGCCTCACGTTATTTGAGAAACGCCAATGAAAACTCGAGAAAGACAGAGTGCGGGACTGTTTGAGGAAGTTAGGAAGACGACTCGACAGGGAGAGGTCGGCAAGCGAGCTGGATATCACGGAATTTACACTATAGTGTGTGTATTGTAATGATGCTTGTTACCAACAAATTACTACTTTGACAGTGTAGTGTTTATAATTAAGAGTCTCCGTTAACCTACCTTGCGTTAACGAACAGAACTAGTCAAGGTCTATTCAACATAATGTCCACAACGATAGAGCACAGCTAAAGCTATTGCTAACTGTTTTGCTAACTGCTGATGTGTTTGGACTTCAGTATAACTTAATATATCGAACAACACACCGATACAATGCCCTACACTTTAAACTAATGTCCTTAATGTTATCTTGGTGATTGTCATTCAGTTTAGTACAATGCCATCTATGTAAGTTAGCTATTTTTGACAGATATATTTTCTCCATTTCCCTGCTCTTTGTACCTGAACGCATGATGTGACAAATAAATGTACTGAATCTTTCTAGTTCTGCTGTTCAATCAAGCCAACACCTCGTTACATTACGTGTGCCCAAACAAGCATTCAAGTAAATAAATTTGAACTTTAGTCTTCTATGGTCAAGGGCTAAGCTACCTCTTTCTTTGAGCAGAAAGTGCAGGTGGTAGGCTACATTAGCTATTGAAAATAGTACAGATAGATATTATAGCAAATAGACACTAATCATTACAAATAAGGCCTACATTTTTTTGAATCCCAATGTGCTGATTTGCCTCTTCCATTGATATAAAGATATCTTATTGACAAGAAGGTGTCTGCAATTCATCTCTACAACAATGAAACAGGCTACAGTGATAGCCTAATGCCTGAAACCTTTATGTCACTGCAGTTAAGCATAGTAAAGTGTCATTACTAACATGTTAGGATATTATATACATTTTCTGTGTTCAACAAAAGGATCGTGAAGAAACATTGTCCTTTATAACGAGCAAGCACTACCTTAATGATAACCGAACCTCTCAAGACCTGAAGTTGAAGAGATTTTCACAATGGGTCCAGCGTCAATTTTATTGTAATTTTTGTTTGTAATTTTTGTTTGTAAGCCAACTGTTTGCTTATGAGTTAATGAAATGTAGCCTAATACACAACGCAAAGAAGAGTACAGCCGCTAGTAGACCCCGAAGCCGCCGCCATGCACCGCCATTAGCGCCATTACGAGTTTAAGCCAACGCCAGCCAATAACTTTTTAAGCCATTAAGCCGCCAGCTGATAAAGTTTTGGCTGAGCCAGCCAGGTAGTAGTATTTGCAACAACTATCTTGCCTCTATCAGTCACACACAGAAACATGAACCTATGTTACACACGAAAATAAACAATATATAAATCAGCCTTGCACACCGGTGTTCCGAAATTACGCATCAGAGGCGTTAACGTTAGTCATGTCATATAGACCATACGCTTTTTCCACAGTGAAAAGCTGCGCTGTGCAAACATAGCCGACAACTTTCAAGCATGGGCAAAACTGTTAGTTAAAAGAAAGCTTCCAATAGCCATATGTTCATGATTACATTTCGAATTACAATTACAGCCTACCTTTATACCATAGCCTCATAATCCTGAGCTATGAGACGTTTCATAGCCACATCATTTCCATCGTGGACTTGCCCTGACTTAAATAAATCACTTAGGCTAGGCTACTGTAAATGCCTAACAGACTGTATATTCCAACATGTTTAAAAACTTATATGAAAAGGAGAAACATGTTCAATTTAATTAAGAACCATAGGCCTACTGTCAATTTCAACAGAGGGCTTGTTTGCGTTTGTCCTAGGTGATGCGCGCCTGCAGAAAATATGGCAAGCCATTTTTCGTTTATCCTATGGTAGGGTGACCAGATATGAGTTTGTGGAAAAGAGTACACATCAAGTCTTAATAAATATAACATACATTTTTGTATAAAACAATTACGGTAACAAAACCTTCAAAAATAAAACAATTATTTGTAGGCCTATGGGCACAAAATAAAACATTTTTAAAAAGCAGGAGGCTACACTGCCCAATGACTTTTCAGTCCTCCTCACATGAGCGTATTTTTAATATGATTACATTTTTCCCAGCAGCTGTGGATTAAATAGCAATAGAAATCTTTGCAGGGAGGTGTCGTGTCGCCCCCCTACAACCCCCCCCCCCCCCCAAAAAAAAAAAAAGAAAATGAATAAATAAATAAATTCATTAAATTACACTATGCAGTATTCCAGTGTCTCTAATCATATTACATTCTAGGCTACTCTATAATATTTTTACAGTCCATAACCAGCCCATGCTTCTGTTGGCATCATCCTTACATTATCCCATGAGCTATTCAAAATGCATTGAAACTAAAAAAAAATATTCTAAACTGTTAACTGTCATCAGCTGTCTTAAGAAAAAGAAGGAAGGGAAATATTTTCTACATGATAGCCTACTACCAAGCAAAAACAGCATCATGCTATACCTACAATGCATGATCATTCTTTAGGCTCAAATAGGCTACTGTATTTATTTCCCTCAAATGCTGTATTTATTTTATTTATTTATTGTCCTAAAAACTCCTTTTACTGACAAAGTGATTTGATGGCAGAGACAAAGGCCGTTTGTTCAGGTATGTATCTTCATAAATGGCCTACTACACATGAACTCTATCTCAATTGCACCTCTGTCTCTCTGCCTCTCATTTACGCTGCTCTACTTCAAAGGAATTTACCGCAACAGCGCAAGACGTTATTTCTCTCGACTCGCGGGAGATTTTACATCACTCGCGGACGTCGGTGAGGCAGTACAAAAATCCGGTAGGCTCACGGACGATGTGGGAGACTTGGGATGTCTGCTACTGCAGATGTATATTGAGCAACACAGAGAAACAGAATCAATAGCATGTCTGAGAACGAAAACCCGGACGATTTTGAAAATCCCCCGGACATTTTTTCAGGTCTCAAAAAGAGTACATGTCAGGGGAAAAGAGTACGTCTGGTCACCCTATCCTATGGCAAGCCATTCAGTATGATTGCTTGACTTCAGATACTGTTAGAGATATTAGTAACATAGGCTACTGTATAGCTCAATAAAATTATTATTTTAATGTAATAATAATAGACTAATGTTTTGTGCTTTTTTTGTTCAGGTATCAATTTATGTATCATTGAAGAACTGGTACAGTTTTAAAAGGAAAAAGTAAGAAATATAGGCTAATAAATACCCAACCCTAATCAATGATAGTGATACACGTTAGTCATAAATTGCTACTGAGATCAGTATGATATAGACATCTATAGACATAAAAATGGCCACTTCAGCCATTTGTAGCCATGAACATTTTGGTTGCTGCAGCAGCCATTTAGGTTTTGGCTCAGCCGGCTAGCCAGCCAATAACATCTTCAGCCAGACATTATCCTATAAACAGACGGCTTCGGGTTCTAGCCGCTAGCCTACGATTTGCTTCAACCTCTGCTGCTGATAGCTAGGCTACACTATAGCAGATGACATGTTTCTTGTTAAAAATTTCACCGTTGGATTTATAAAGTCAATATTCTGTAGCATGCCCAGACAGGAACAAGGTAAGATTTATACAAAAAGTGGGTTGACAACTATTATCTGAAGTCCTATGATCGAAAATAAGCCATCGGAAGGGGATTTTGCAGCGTTTTCTAACATTGCTGCTTAGCTGGTGTTTACATTCCGAGGCGGGTCCTATTGAACTCTTACTCGATTGGTTGATTTTTCCAAGGACTCAAAATGCCGACATTTGATTGGGTTATTACCTATAGATTTCCTTGCATATGCCCGAGGAAAATAATGATTAAAACATTGTTTTTGACAATATATGATCAAACCAGAGCTGCCAACAAATTTTGTTTGGCTTAAAGAGAACCTATGCAGGATCCGGTGGCGTCATCCAGTAAGCTAAGAACCAAACAAAGCAGTTATTAAGCGTTTCTGCCAATAATCCTCCATTTAGAATTGCGTAGTCAATGGTGAACGCCGCTAACAAAATGTATCGACAGTTGAATGCGCTGAGAAGTCACAAATCGCGTTGTAATTCAAACAGTAAACTCTGGCTAAGTCACGTGACCTAGCTTGCTTGCTAACCAAAACTTACGATAGCCGGGACGCGCTACCTGATCTTGCATAGGCGGTATCTGCCTCTAGGAGGGTCGGACAATCTCGTGAAGGGGCTCGTTTTACTCCGGAACATGTCATTTATCAAGTCTAGTGAGTTCTAGGCAATTTACATAAAGGTGTAATGAATAGGAAACGTCGAAATTTTACCTAAAAGTTGCATGTGGTGGCTTTAACACCATTTGTTTATATCACAGATGAAAAATTGTCTACTCTTCTGATGTTTTTTACAAAACAACACGAAAAACGCCCTCGGCCCACCGTCTAATTGGCACAAGTCATGACATTAACATCCATGATCTTGAGGACTTATTGCCACTACGATGTCAAAATAAATGAATAAAATGAGCCAGCAATCTGTTACTACTGAACGCGGAAGTTGGAGGCATGAAAGCCAGTTGAGTGAATACGTCATATCCAAACGTAAACATGTTTCAATTGCATTGTTCCAGACTGTATGACGGAGTCAACAGTCGGCTTATTAGTCAGGCTAAAATATTGTGGCTTCAGTTTCTCACTCTGTTTGCTGAATTTGGCCTGCACGGATCTGTGTCGGTGAAAACGAAAGTCAAAGTGTTCTTCCTGACTGACCGAAGGAACTAAATGAAATGAGTGGAGCCAGCCGGCGGCGTTTAATGGCATAGAAATATTTGAGATACTGAGGTATATTTTTGCACACCTTCCCTTGAGAAGTGCGGGCACTGAATATCTGAGAATCAGCCAATTCTGAGGGGGTCAAGTGACTGTCAACTGTCCCCCTGATATTTGGTGCCCTAGGCAATTGCCTACTTTGTTTATGCCTAGAACCGACACTGGCTTCCTCCATTGACTACACCATTCTACATGGAGGATTATCAGCAGAAACCTTTAACACCTTTGTATGATTCTTAGCCCACTGGATGGCGCAACAAGCCTTGGACTTCTTCAATGCAATCTCAACATGGTAATCAAAGATGTCTTCTGTGTGGTGGGAAGTAACCAAAGGAGGGTAACTCATCACCAGTGTTGGGTGTAACCTGTTACAGTAACGGAAGTTACAGTAACGTAACTACTTTTTTCGCAAAAAAGTAGTGTAACGCGTTACCGCTGAAAATTTGGTAACGAAACGTAGTTCCTTTTCCAATACGGCCCAACGTTACTTTCCCTATGGACATATTTGAGAACGGCACCGATTCTCTGTTCCATGTTGCGCAATAGCGCCATCATTTAATAGAGACCCTTCAGTGACTGATGGCATGAAGAGAACAAGCAGCAGCGAGAAGCAGCCAACAATAACTTTTGAGGGACTATGCTCATTACTTCGAACTCATTGAAACTAAGGGGAGGAATGTAAGCAGGGTTCGAGTTAAAGCAGCAAACTCAAACATCTGTGGGGGCTCTGACAATACAATAGTATATAATATTTTACTGATAAATAAAGTTATCATAAGCGAGCTATGGGAGGTGGGATCTTTTTATGGAGTTGCGAGCGCGCTCCCGCTGGGAAACGCTTGTTACGGGGGTGTTTTTGATCATCTTTTCTTTTTGTTTTATTGCCTTATTGGCATGCTATTATTATGTTCTCTGATGATAATGGGGTACTGTATGCTTGCGCAGTTCCAATGTATAGGTTGTAAACATAAGTCAATGTCTTAATTGATTGTTAACCATGATTTGGTTGTGACCGATAGTATTTTACCATGCGTAACATTCGGTGTTCGCCTCTGACGGGAGAGGATCTAGCCTAATGATGGTATGTTATATTGCCTAGTTTGTGGGCCTTGCCCCTGTTTATTTTCAGTTTGATCAGTGTTTTGTTTGTTTAGTTTGTTTGTTAATTTGTTATGTTATGCACCCCGCCGGTGGCCTAATATCAGGGCCGTTGCAACAAGGCACGCAAACCAAGCAATTGCCTGGGGCCCCCGCTTCAAGGGGGCCCCCGAGAACGACAGATCGGGTAGCAATTCATAGCAGCGACAACTGTGTGACCGCCCCTTTAATTTCTATGACAAATCCTATGTTGAAAATCCCCCTTACGAGGCCCCATCCTTAGCCCCACCCACTGGCTGGCTGCCAAAAAAGACGTAAACTAGGCTACAAGTTGAAAGAAGGGAGTATAATGTCAAGTGGAGAAATGAAAGAAAAAAGGTAAAGGAGATCTGTTACTTACTGGAATAAAAATGGCCAAGGGTTCATTTTTTAGCAAGCTAGTGTAGTGGGTAGGACGGATGCCTTGATTGTATCAGGTGGATCAGCCCTGTTAAATATGGCCGCGTCCTCCGGTAGCTCATTAGTGCCTTTCGTCTTTTGGCTTCACACAGGAGTTCTTTGTTGTGCGAGTGAACGTAAGTTCCTTATGCTTAAATGCCTTGCAACTTTCTAATGAAATGGTTGGCACGTTTCTGGTTTGATTTGGACCACTGCACTGTTTTATAGCCTGGCTTGGTGCCTGCGTGATCCTTCACTGGAGTGTGTGTTTGCATCCAGCTTCTCGCCTTGACAAACTTTCCGGCTGCGAGCCTGTATGTTCCAACGAAAACGTAAGTTCCCTGTTTTTACGTATGAGCAACCTTTCAGCACTTTAGCCATAAGCAGTTGCCCTTATGAATCACGTTGGTCTGCGTTTTGTTTACTATAGTCACCTTCATAGGAGTGTGGTCGTTACGAGTCAACTGAGTGCTGTTTGTGGTGCAGTTAATGTAAGTTCACGGCTTCCTTTCTCCCTCACGTTTGTTTATTGCGGAGTGTTTTATCTAGGTGCTTATGCTGATTGGATACTGTTTGCATTGTAGTTTTGCCTGTGAACGTACAAGTAAAATCGGGTCCACTACGGGATCGTTTGAAAACCACAATAGTCTTCCGGCTCAGCTCTGCGGCCTGCGTTTCTACAGGTTGGTAATGTATACACGTATGCTACCTTAGCTTCTTGCCCTGTTCTCCTGTTTATAGCCAACTGTAGACCATTGCAGCCTAGACTAACTGAATCAGTTCGCTGATGAACGGCTTCGGTCTGATATTGATATATTCTTATGACATTGTGGCCCTGTTTTCCTTGCAGGAGGACCGTCATCTGCTGCCTTAGCCACTGTTTTTCCTGTGCTCGATTTTTAGTATTATTTTGTGTTTGAGTGCGTGTGTGTGCGAGCGTGTGGGCCGGGAGCCCACCTTGGCCTCGTTCAGATTGGCATCCCAAATCCGATTTTTTCATATCCAGATTGTATCTAGAATTGATTTCGGGTGGTCTGAACAGCAGAAAATCACATGAATTCCGATTTTTCCGAATCTGTTACGCCCTACATACCCATGTGGTGTCAATTGCGATTCATATCGGATATGCTGCGATCTGAACAGCTTTTCCACATGGGATAAGATTTCACCGTGTCACTTGCGTCATTTGTCACGTGACACAAACATCAACACGTGGAATGCAGATGGACGGAAGTGAGAGATCAATGTTAATTCTCCTTTTAAAAAACAGTGTCGTTTGCTATAACAACGTGTCAGTGCGCGTTATGGATTTGCCGCAAGTTGGAGTTTACCTCGCGTGTGGAAAGCAAGGTTTACCTCGCGTGTGGAAAGCAACGTCAGTGAAAGTTTTCAACCACGCATCAGAAAGGCAACTAACAGCTGTGCTGGACTGCATTGATGCACTGAAATAAAGATGAGTAACTTTATTCTTCCATCTCTTATACTTCCTTGTTACTTGTAGCTGTGTGCTACGGCCCCACTTAACCATCTGAGAGAGAAACAACCAGCATTCTACCCTCCGCGGGTTTGTTTATTATTTGTGGGCATGATGCGTTGGGGTACCATAGTAACCCACGTGGATATGGCAGGTGATTAGCGGACATGGAGATCCGATATGACAAGCAATGTGAACGCGGTCGATAGAGAGATCTGATGTTGATCAGATATGCTAAAAATCAGATTTGGAGTGCAGTCTGAACATAGCCCTTGTTGCCTAGTGCTGTCCTGGTTGTTCAATGTTTGTATGTCTATTGTATGTGCTATTTATTTAGGCCATTGGGTCTGTGCAATATTCTAGGAGGGAGACAATAACTTTGTTGTGGCCATTGGCTTGTTTAATGTAATTTCCACAATTTTTGTGTGACCGATGTGCTCTGGGAGTGTTTGCCTACTGAGTCATTTTTTGAAGTGTATTGTGTGCTGTTTATCCAAACACCTTTGCTGTGATATTTATTGCCCTCAACTGTGAATTTGTTGCCCTGAAGGCCTATTGTCTGTCTGTGTGTGTGTGTCATTTTGTATGTGATTTGAAGAATATATAATAAACATTGTATTAATTTTGATAATACTCCAGTCCCTCTCTCTCCATTTCATTTCCCTTTATTGGGAAAGCCTGCTGGTTGTCTTCGGGATTAGCATTCAAATTTAGGTTTGACTGGTAATTTACTCAATACTCCCCCTAAGGGTTACATTTGGCGTAGTCAAAGGCAGGATTGATTGGGACTGGTGTAAGATAATATATATGGGCAATTCCAGCGTTATGGACGTGACATTTTCGTGCATTATTGATGAACAAAAGGCCACATAACCTCCGCAAACCTAGCAGTATTTCACAATTTTTTTCATATTCTTCTGCAAACTCCATGGCTGAATATAGGCAAACAGAAAAAATTAATATCATGATTTGCATCATAAGAATATGAGCCTTTCAATTTGCGTTATGGACGTGACGAAAAACGGACAAACTTTTGAGAGAGCGTAGTTTTTGCTGTGAAGTGTGTGAAATTTCAAGAGAAATGTAAATATTACTACATTCATACCAAACAGGACACCTCAGTAAAGACAGAGAAAGACTTAATTTCAAATGTAAATGTAAAAAAGTTGGTTTTCATTGGGAGAAATGGCGTTATGGATGTGACGTTATGGACGTGACGTATGGAAAAACCCTACAAAACGATACAAAACAATTGTGAATGGTGGATTTTAACTTGTAACGAGAGAAATAGTAATAGAACAATGAAAAACTAGATTTGTAATTCCATGGAAATTACATAGTGCATGCAAAAAGTTTAAAAAAGTTTTGAAAAAAAAAAAAGTTTTATCAAAGTAAAAGTTGTCTGACAATAGAACTAAAACATGATATAGTTGCTAGGCCATCAATGTGGAAGTTGTTTCTGAGAAGTTACAAGGTTGCTTAAGGTAGTTGCTAAGGCGGACATGGCGGTTGCTATGCCGGTTGCAACGTTGATCATGTTGGTTGCTGTGTTAATTGCCAGATTATCATTGTTGAAGT